>CAVLGL010000068.1:16695402-17295402 GCA_963668995.1 Parnassius mnemosyne | reverse complement strand
CGCTAATATGTTTCACAAGTACTTACATTATTTGGTGATTTTAATTTTCCATATCTGGCAAGACTAACCTATAATATAACTATGAAATCGAGTTTTGGCGGGAAATTGACCGGCGGCGGTTTGCTGCTCCTGTATTATTGTTTAAATAATGGTTTGAAGTGGACTTTGATATGTAAAAGTGTTGCGATTTTGTGTATTAAGTGTCTACGCATGTGAACTATTAGTGGAAACAGTGAAACAAGTGCTCTGATGGTGATGGATTCTCAAGATAAGCTGTTTGTTTGCATAGGCACCTTTAGATACCATCGCCAACTATCAGCTGTCTGCTGGATCAAGTTGCCGCCAAAATCTCCCAAGAACTGCACAATGTGACGCATCAACATATTGTGAAGCAGTATACTATGAAGGAGTGGGGAAATTACAATAAACCGAATAAAAATACTTAAGACTTGGCCTAAAGGTCTAGATACCAGGCCATAAACTCCAAAAAAAAAATAACTATGAAATCAAAAGCCCTCATCTGACAGCGAAATGTCATTTATAAAATGGCGGCCCTAGTTTGAATCTTGTCCACCTGAACAGATAAGTTGGTGGCACTGTTATAGCGGAAACTTAAAAATACTTAGTCCAGTCTCTAGTATATATACAGTAATCTATGACTTAGTCTTAGAACAGTTATCGCCAACACTATTTTCGTTTCGTGATAAAAACTGTTAAGATGTATATAATTTAGTTCATGAAATGAACTTTCCTTCGTACTTTTTCTCATTTCTTTGTTCTCTGTACATTATAAGCTTCCGGTCCGTTCCGTTCCGGACCTATACGACTTAGGGACCTTCAAGAAAAGAGCGTACTCCTTTTTAAAAGGCCGGCAACGCATCTGCCATTCCCTCTCTGGTGTTGCAGCTGTTCATGGGCAGCGGTAGTCACTTACCATCAGGTGAGCCGTATGCTCGTTTGCCCCCTCTCCTATAAAAAAAGCTAACTATTTACAATTTACACCCATTTGAGATTTTGATGATGATAATGGTTTTGAGAATAAACTAAGTCTACATAAGACGAAAATTTCATGTAATAATAGTATCACCATCCAACCCGTTCAAGCAAATAACAAGTAAACAATATGCATGACAGTAATAAACGTTACTTGCTTTTTAAATTTAATTTGTTAAAGTGCTGTTACATTATAACATGCTTATCGTTAAAACGCCCATCTTTAATTATAACGATCAGTAGCTTAGAACGTTTATTTTCTTTATAACTGACCAAATGTAAAAGTAATCTACCTAGTAAGTGTCGTTACCTACTTGTTTGTCTGAATTATAATTTGTGAATGTAACTAAAGTAATAAAGAAAATAAAAATGCGATAATAATATTCAGAAATATTTACATACTAAAAAATATAACAATATCTTGAAAAAGAGTTACAACTGGTATACAAACAAATTTAATTCATCATCATCTTCGCCTACAAGTATAATTATATTATTATCAGTTTTGATATCTCTGTCAAATTTAAATAAAACTAGTTTTTGCGGATTTCATCGCATATATTATAACTTATTGATGTGAAACTTTTTACGGGAGGGCTTTGAAATTCTGATCCGCAACCTTTTTGTGTGACGAAATGTGGTGGGGGTAAAAACAACGTACCGCGTCATTCAGGGCGATCATTAAATCGTGAACACAGGCCATTACATACCATAAAGTATATTATAGTAATAAAATTACAATTCATTGAGTTATAATGTACTACGTACTAGGGAAGCTATTCCAAACAAAAAATGTGCGCTACTCTATGTCTTCGGCTTGGGAGATAGTAGACTCGCGCATACGCAGTTGATATTAGCGTAAAAAGATACTCTGTGATTAGCGCGTTGTGCCTGCGCGGTCAGTTTTTGTCATCATAGATCATAGTATTTGTAAGTAGAATGATCAGTATGTAATAATTGTTTATTTAGATTGTATTGTTCATTATATCGAGTACAATTTTTTTGATTCTTATTTATTTTGCATATGTGTTAATTTAATGTAATATTATATAATATTATGTTCGAATTACATTTAAATGATATTTTATTTATATTTAAAAAGGTAAATATGTAAAATATAAAAATATACATTTATTATCGAAGATCATTATTATTACTTTTCTAGCAGTCTCTAATGTAATTTCTTCTAAGGGAATTTACGTAAAGGTGTATGCGGTGTATAATAAATAATGCGTGCTCTGTTTATTCTTTTTAATAAAAGATTTATGTAAATCCACAATTTATGCTTTAGCCATTAAATCAATCTCAGCATTTAGGTTGAGACCGAATTTATGTTTATAATTTTGTACAATTGATTTGTACGAAGCAAATTTTTTCTTTAGATAAATATATTGTCTTTGTATTTTCTTAAATTTCGCAGTAAGTTTCTTACTAGCTGCAGATTCCTTGCTATTAGATAAAAACAATATTACAACGTGCTCATATTTTATTATTTTTATAATATCATAGAATTATTGATTCCAATTACTTCCAACTACCTACAAAACTGGCTGTGTACCGATAAAATATTTATTAGGGCACATTTTTATAAAATACATTAGGGGAACCATAAACAAACATCAGCAAACGTTATACATATCCTGTATTATTAGTTCCATTAACTTTAATGATGGATAGTTCTATAATGATGTTAATTGAAATAGACGATAACCAAATTGCAAATTCTGTATCTTGCGATATTGAAGATTTGAATAAACATATGTTTGAATAAAAAAAGATGTGACAGCTATAGGTTACGCAAAACATCAAAAGAGTTTCTCAAAACTTAGTCAACTTGCAATTAACACTATCTAGCCTTACCTTTGAAGTAGATCTGCTAATTCTAACAGAATGCAGGCTTGATAATAATAATAACCTGCCAGAAATTCCAAATTACACATCATTTGTTACTATGCAACATCTTAACCAAAATGACGGAGTGGCAGTTTACTATAAAAATAACCTTAAACTTAAAATAAAAGAAATAAAATTAGAGCATGCCTCTTGCTTACAAATAATAGGTATATACATATCACCCTTACATACAAACACTGAAAAAATTACTGAAACTTTGCAACAACATCACAACACGATTAAAAACAAACAAAATATACTTATTAATGGAGATATCAACATAAATTTTATTCCAAAACTTAACGAACTAAATAGTGAACAAAGAATTAGACTTAACTATCTAGATTTCCTTTCCACTTTCGGATTGTT
Organism: Parnassius mnemosyne; assembly: GCA_963668995.1. NCBI lineage: Eukaryota > Metazoa > Arthropoda > Insecta > Lepidoptera > Papilionidae > Parnassius > Parnassius mnemosyne. The sequence goes on along the minus strand of CAVLGL010000068.1, from coordinate 17,292,147 downwards.
AAGCCGGTTACTAGCCTTGCTAATAAAAATTTATCCATGCCATGATCCTAATAAAATTATTGAAATATTAATACACTAAATTACAGAATCTTTACCTACATGAAAACATTACTATTCGTATTCCTAAAAATAGATGTGCCATTAAATCCTGGATACAAGTATGCTCAGATGCATTAAAAATAGGAGTAAAATGCAAAAACAACTTAAAAACAACCCTTTAGATGAAATTTTGAGAATAATCTATAAACGATATCGCAATTACAGTAACAATTGTATTAAAAAGTTAAAACGTGCATATGAAAGAACAATGTTATTAGACAAAAACTCTAAAATCTTATAGAATAATATAAGAAATATTACACATACCAAGGAAAATAAAACTACTAATATTCGATTATTAGACATATAATCAAGCTCCACTCAATCAGTTAATGAAGTCAATAATTTTTTCGCAAATGTTAAGTTTTAACTTGCCGATGACATTCAAAAGAACACATCAATGCACACAATCACAATAGACTTAATGCAGCACACATCCTTAATAACCAACTCTCATCTTTCGTCATTTTTGACACTAATCCTGATGAAGTTCAAAATATACTCATGAACTTAAAATCTAAAAGCGCGCCGGGTTGTGATAACATACCCACAAAATTTGTGAAATTGGCAAGTTCTTTATTAGTGCCGATAGTTTGTCACTTGGCTAATTTCTGTTTTTCTAAAAGAGAATTTCCAATCTTCGTAAACGTTCTATTATTACACCTGCACACAAGAATGGGAAGAAAGATGATATAAATAATTATAGGCCTATTTCATTCTTCCAGCTTTATCTAAATCTTAAAATAAAAATCTTAACAAAAAAATTTAATAACAGATTAATACAGATTTAGATAAATATAATATTCTATCGCAAACTCAGTATGGTTTTAGAAGATGAAAAAACACACAGAACGCTGTCATAGATCTAACTACCTATATAGTTGATCACCTAGACCAAAATAAAAAATGTCTTACTGTATTTCTGAACCTAAAAAAGGCATTTTAAACCGTCTCTGTTCCCGTGCTTATTTGGAAGTTGGCAAAGATCGGTATAAGGAAAGTCCAACTTCATTTAATGAGAGATTATTTAAGGAATAGAATGCAAAGTACTAGAGTAAGCAATTATGTTAGTAATGATCTTTAAATAACCTTTGGGTTACCGCAAGACTTTGGTCTAGGCCTTACCTTATTTCTAATTTATATTAATGACCTCTGTAAATTAAAACTTGATAATGGTAAAATCTTTTCGTATGCGGACGATACTGCTATCGTTTTCGTGGGTAAATCATGGGATGAATTCTACGAAAGTGCAGAACTATGGCTATATCTGTGTTGCGGATTGGCTTGAAATAAACTTGCTTACTCTTAACGCGACGAAGACAAAATATATTTGCTTTTGTATCAACAAACGGTCATAGCCTATAACACACAAACTCAAAATACACAATTGCACGTGTCCTACTATAAAAAAGTAACTAGTACTAGATATTTGGGGATTATAAATGACCAAATACATGGCATTCACATATTATACAAACAACTAATAACAGATCACGAAAACTTATTTGGATCTTTAAGAAAGTCAGGCATGTCGAAACTCATAAACTTTTCAATGAAATATAAGCTGCACTAGCTCAATCGATTTTGACAAATTGTATACCAATTTGGGCTGTTGCTACAAAAATAAATATAATTGTTCTAAAATAATAATTTTTGTTTTGTCTGTTTTTTATATTTATTTATTTATTTTATTTATTTATCTTCACCCACAATCCCTGACGGGGTAGCCAGAGGGAACAGATCACCAAGTGTCACGATTCTTACATACCTCTTTCGCTTCTTTTAAAGTTACTCTCGGTCTACCTCGACACCTTTTAATATTAACTTTCGCGCTATATATTTTCTTCACCATTCGGTCTTCACTCATTCGCTCAACGTGCCCAAACCATTGAAGCACGCCCTTATCAATTTTTTGATAAGGTCATCTTTCAAACCTGCCATATTGCGAATCTCTTCGTTTCGCTTTCGGTCGGCCATATACCAAAGTCGGTACCAACACTGCGTTATGTATTGCAAGGCGTACACTCTTCACTACGCCTTGCCTTTTGACTAACGCAGTCAGGGCACCATTGACTTTGTTCCCGGCAGCGACACGCCTGTCCACATCTAAATCACATCTTCCATTCCGGCTAAAAGCACTCCCCAAGTATACAATTTCATTTACCTGTTCTAGACATTCCTGATTTACCCATATTTCACACTTCGTTCTCTCTTCGTCCCTTTCAAATACCAGAACCTTAGCTTTATTAGCATTCAAACGGAGACCTTTAATTTCACATTCCTCTTTCATACACGTGACTAATGCCTGCAGTTCTGCCTCTGATGGTGCAATAAGCACTGCATCATCAGCATACAGCAGACAATTTACTTTAATGTCACCCAATTTCACACCCAAACAGCTATCTTTCAGCTTCTGTAAACAGCTGCCGAGATACAGTATGAACAGCCAGGAAGACATGACACAACCCTGTTTTACGCCTGTTTGGACGCCAAACATGGGTGACAGGTCATGCCCTACCCGCACACAGGCTTTACAGACACAGTAAAGTTACTGCACAGCCCTTAGCAATCGACCATCCATACCATACCCCGGCAATAGTTCCTACATTTTCTTCCTTACAACCTTATCAAATGCTTTCTCAAGATCCACAAAATCATGCGGAGAGAAAACATTTAATCCGTGCATCCTCTTCCAGGTCTAAATCCGCATTGTGCCTCCCATAGAAATCTTTCCAATTTCTCTTGCATCCTACGTGTCAAAACCTTCCGAGTAAACTTTACTTGCTAAACTGGTCAAGCTGATCGCCCGATAGCACCCGCAGTCAAAATGTGAACCTTTACCTTTATATAAAGGCACAATGACTGCGGATCGCCAATCATCTGGGACATCCCCCGTCCGCCAGCACAAATTGCATAGCAGATGAAAGCTGTCCCAGACGCAAGGCCCACCATACTTGACCATTTCAGCAGTAACTCTGTCTAGTCCCGCAGCCTTACCACATTTCAAACTTCGAATCGCACGTTCAATCTCTTTCATACTGATGACCTCAGTGTCATCGAGGTCCGGGTCTGGCGTACCAGTCACGGCGTCACCCCCGGATCCCTCACTAAGATCATCACAAGCATACATTTCTCTATAAAATTCGCTCCATCGCTGCATGACGTCCAATTTTTCTGAGAGGACGTCATTGGTTCTCGAAAGCATTTTGTTCATTCTTAAGGCCGCACCTGACCACCTGTGTCTGTCTGTCGCACCACTTCGGGTCCTTCCAACCTCTTTCCAGAAGAGTTTGGAGTTCTCCTTAAAGTCGTGCGACAATCTTTCGTCCGCTTCCATTCTACACCTTTCACGCACTTCCTCAATCAATGCTTTCGTGTGAACTTTCTGCAGCTTATATCTTTCTTTCATCTTCTCTCTCATATTCTTATCATTACTAGAGGCCAAGTAGTCTAACCATGCTTTCTTCTTCTTCTTTACAGCTTCTTTAACTTCATTATTCCACTATGCATCTCTTCTTTTACTACTACCTCTTTTTATCGTTCCACACACTTCTTCCGCTGCACTTACCATTCCATCCCTAAGATTCTGCCATGTTCTTTCCACACATTCTTTTCTGCCATCGATGGTGTCAAGCTTTTCGGCTACCCTCGCATGATATTTGTCCCTAGTATCCGCTTCCTGAAGCTTCCAGCTTCGGATGCGACTGACCGATTGTGGTTCTGTTACTGCCGTCCGGTAGCGCCAACCCGCGAACAGACCCCTAAATCTAGTAATCACTAGATAGTGATCCGTTTCCAGGTCAGCACCCCTGAACAGTCGCGTATCCATCACCTGTTTTCGCAGTCGGCCATCGATCATACTTCTCTCATTCTTTCTTTCTCTAGTATACATATGGATTTTCTTGTGATTAAACATAGTGTTTGTCACAAGAAGACCCTTTTCCTTGCATACAGCCAGTATAAGCTTGCCAGCATCATTAACCCTTTTATCGCCAAACTTTCCAAGCACCGACTCGTACCCTGGTCGAGCGGTACCAACCCATCCATTCAAATCACCACATACAACAATTCTTTCGTTTCCCCTAACCAAATCTAGAACTTCTCTTACATTCTCCCAAAACTCCTCCAGCTCAGCCCTGGACGACGAAGCTACCGGCGCATAAACAGCCAAAAGGAATAACTTCGTCAGTCCCAATTTAAAGCGAACCCAGAGAAGTCTTAAGTTCACAACCTTATATTCAGTCATAACATCGACTAACCGAGACGACAGCAGCACCCCCACTCCCGGGCAGGCGCTCTTGCTCTCCTGGACTCCGGACCATAGAGCTAATGCCCCGCCAGGGAGCTCTTCAGTACCACTGCCCTTCCGTTTGGTCTCCGACATACACACGACATCTAATTCTCTTTCTTTCATTATTTCGATCAACTCATTCGTCTTATCTCTCATGCCTCCTCTAACATTCCACGTGCCAACTCTGCACTCTGTCCTCCACCTTCCGCCGTGTCGGGCTGTGCGTGACGGGTGGCGGTTCCCATCGCCGCTTTGCGCGCTGCATTCCACACCAACGGGGACGAGCTGGTGTGCGCCCCTCGTTGGCATGGGTGCGCAGCTGTGTAGAATTGCAGCACTGAAAAGGGCTGGCAGGGGTCGCGACGAGCACGCTTCTACAATGAACCCATGAATTGTTTTTTATATTGAAAACCAATATCTTTTAAAACGTTTGGTAATTTAGTTTTACCTTCCTTAAATCAGCTGTTTTCAAAGATGCCAGAGGCTTGGTCCTGTTAACCTATTCATTTCTCGAATAATAACCATATAATATATGATTCCTTATTGCATCGGCGTTCTTCTTGGGGGTTCGTAAAATATTTTCTTCCAGAAAAGTTGATTCGAACTTTTCTTTATTAATATTTGTTATTGTTCGTTTGCTAACTCCAAGAGCTTGAGAAACGCCATCTTGTACCCGTTAGATTGGTATCAAGGGTCCACCATTTTGCTTTTCACGCTCAAAGTAATCTTGAAGCTTGATGATTAGCTCACGGGTTTCATACTTTTCAATGTATGTCCACGTTTCAGCATTATGCACTAATTGTCACAAAGTAGCGGCTCACACACACCATTTGGGGTTGCCATTTTTTACCATAAATAGACAGTAGACAAAACGATAACTTTAACTTTTTTTAACCCGGCGTCATGGGGGTGGAAAAGTGTTACACGGACGTTGGGGTGGGTCTCACCGACCCGTTTATTAATGTCAAAATTATTCCAATACTGTATAAATAATAAAGTTAATATTATTCATGTTTAGTTCTATAGGTATCTAAGTAAATAAATGAAACACAAATATCATATTATATTTATGTTTTAATTACATTAAATGGAACTTTAAAAAAAGAACGACAAATGTCAACAAAATTTTTCTCTTCTATTTAAATGTAATTATATTCTCATTGATTGATGATTATATTATTAATTAACAATCAGCCTTAATGTTTTAATGTCACTTTTTTGTAGGAAACTAAATTAACTTAAGTAAAAAAAAATCAATTCGTATCTTTGGTACAGTCAGCACAAAAAGGTACTATATGTTCTACACAGATATATTTGTTGCAACTCTCGCAGGTGTAGTTTGTCTTACGGTCTTTTTTGGCTGAACACACTTGGCAACGTTTGCGAACATTAGGCTTTTTTGCTGGTGGTTCCCCAGAAGATTCACCAACAAATTGTCCAATTTTCTGTCGCAACTCACGTGGAAGCACTGATACATTTTGGCGAAGTTTTAGGTGTTCCATAACAAGACTGAGACCTAGTTGTTTTATAAATCGCCTTCGTTTTGTTTTTGAACAATTATTATTTATTTTGTTTATTATTAGGCCATTAATAGCAGCTACGTTCAACGAGGCATAAAAAATTGTCAATGGCCACCTTTTAGAATTACGACTTACGTCGAACGTAGCACATAGCTCGTCGGCTACATCCACACCACATTTTGTCGTATTATAATATGTATTTATTTCAGGTTTGCGCTGTTCTCCTGTTGTTTCATCAATCTTGTTGTCGCTGTCGTTCTATCGTTCTATCTCTTCGCGATCCATTTTTTACTAAGTACCTACAAAAATACAAATAAAATACATTGAACTATATATATCAGTAAATACAATTGTAAACAACAACAAAAAATCAAAATTAAAAGGATAAAAACACAGATAATAAGTAAAAAAATATCTATACAAAATGGCGTGAAATTGTTACACTGACTGCGAGGATGGGTCTCACGTACCTTATTAAATTTTGTGCACCTGTAACTCCCACTGCGGCTGTGCCACGACTAACATGTTGCTTGAGACGCATAGAACAACTTAACAGTTCCAGCTATTGAGCAGAACGGCAACGTCGCACGCATAGTAACCGAACTAGAAGCGCAATAAAATGTGACGGGTCGCACAGACCCAACCCCCATTACGCCGGGTTAAATAAGTTTAATAATAATTACTCATATTACGCTACTTGCCTTCGCATGTTTGCTTTGGATGCCGTTTTATAATATTATTAACTTCATTACTACATTCTTTTATTATCAAATTATTCTAAAAAAAATAACGACAAATAATGTTACTTTTAACTGCTATTTTTGGCACAACACTACAAAAATAAACAATTTATCTTTTTTGTAACAGCGTAGTATGTTTTTAAAAAATATTGTTAGCGTATTTATTTAACATTAAATTTTGCGCAGAAATATAACATTTGTTTTAAGATATTTGTTATATGTTAATGATATACTTTTGAAGATAATTATCCGTTTGTATACAAACTATACAAACTATATTGAAAATGAATAAAACTAATCATAATGGTATCAAGAACAGCCTAAGAAATTTTTTAAAAATGTCTTATGCTAGAGTATATAATATATATAATATACTAAGATTACAATTTAAATCTGATACTATTATTCAAAATTCTTTTATTCAGTATCTTGAATTTAAATACATTAACTAGGCTGGGGTCTCCTTTTAAGTATATCAATACATGTGTTAGGGGACCCCGCTCTTCCATAACAATTTTTTGTTGATACTTATAAGATAATAAAGATTAAATGTGTGCGCGCGCGCGCGCGCGTGCGTGCGTGCGTGCGTATGTGTGTGTGTGTGTGTGTGTGTGTGTGTGTGTGTGTGTGTGTGTGTGTGTGTGTGTGTGTGTGTGTGTGTGTGTGTGTGTGTGTGTCTGTGTGTGTGTGTGTGTGTGTGTGTGTGTGTGTGTGTGTGTGTGTGTGTGTGTGTGTGTCTGTGTGTCAGTGTCTGTTTCTCTCTCTCTCTCTCTCTCTCTCTCTCTCTCTCTCTCTCTCTCTCTCTCTCTCTCTCTCTCTCTCTCTCTCTCTCTCTCTCTCTCTCTCTCTCTCTCTCTCTCTCTCTCTCTCTCTGTGTGTGTGTCTGTCTCTCTCTCTCTCTCTCTCTCTCTCTCTCTCTGTGTGTGTGTGTGTGTGTGTGTGTGTGTGTGTGTGTGTGTGTTTGTGTGTGTGTGTGTCTGACTGTGTGTGTGTCTCTCTCTGTGTGTGTGTGTGTGTGTGTGTGTGTGTGTGTCTCTCTCTCTCTCTCTCTCTCTCTCTGTGTGTGTGTGTGTGTGTGTGTGTGTGTGTGTGTGTCTGTGTCTGTGTCTGTGTCTGTGTGTCTGTGTCTGGTGTCTCTGTGTGTGTGTGTGTCTGTGTCTGGTGTCTGTGTGTCTGTGTCTGGTGTCTCTGTGTGTGTGTGTGTCTGTGTCTGTGTCTGTGTCTGTGTCTGTGTGTCTGAGTCTGAGCCTGTGTCTGTGTCTGTGTCTGTGTCTGTGTCTGTGTCTGTGTCTGTGTCTGTGTCTGGTGTCTGTGTCTGTGTCTGGTGTCTGTGTGTCTGTGTCTGTGACTGGTGTCTGTGTGTGTGTCTGTGTCTGTGTCTGTGTGTCTGTGTCTGTGTCTGTGTCTGTGTGTCTCTGTGTGTGTGTGTGTGTCTGTGTGTGTCTGTGTCTGTGTGTGTGTGTGTGTGTGTGTGTGTGTGTGTGTGTGTGTGTGTGTGTGTGTGTGTGTGTCTGTGTGTGTGCTTGTGTTGGCTTGTGTATTATAGTATTTGTTGGAAGTTTTTATGCTATGGTGTACATTGATCTACTTATTTTAATAAATTTTCAGCTTCATCATACTCTATTGTCTTTAACCACACTGTGACGTGTTTTTTCACATTGTACTGGGTCATTGCATATATATTTAAATGTTTATTAATGTAGTTATAGAGATAAGCAGACTGACTTTTAAATTGCCTTCTGGCAAAACTCGTTTTCATAGGAACTATTTTAGCCACAGCATGTCTTCTTCTACTGTCGCAATTTCTGGGGTTGTATGTCAGTGTCTTGTGTAATCTTAAGACAGAGTTAAGGATATACAGCCTCCTGACTGAAAGGTGGTCACATAGAGAGTACAGATCTTTAGTAGAAAAACTATAGGGCTTAAAGTGCATCACCTTTAGTAACAATCTCTGTACTCTTTCCAGTTCCAGAAACTTCATTTTAGTGGCCCCACCCCAAACCGGGATACAGTATGTCAAGATGGATTGAGCTAATGAAACATATATTTGGCTCAGTAAGTTCTTATCTGTGATATGTCTAAGTGTTTTAAAAATCCATATGAGTTTTCTTATCCTTGTCATCATCAGTTCCAGATGTGCATGCCAGGATAGACGCTGGTCTATTATTACTCCTAAATATTTTGTTTTGCTTACTTTTGATATTTTGTTACAAATACAGTCAGAGTTTGAGAATTCAGAACATGTATGAATTTTGATTTCAATGTTGGTTTCCGGTTGTGAGTTATTATAATTTGAAAATGCTATATAATTAGTTTTGGTAGTATTGAGAGTTAAGAAATTAGAATTTAACCAGCTGGCTATCTCGGTGAGACCTCTCTCTGCTATTAAACGAACATCATCCCAGTTGCGCCCCTTAAAAACAACAGCCGTGTCATCCGCGTAAGAAAATATCTGTCCACCTCTGATTTTCATACAACATAGATTGTTAATATATATTAGGAAAAGGGTCGGATCAAGTACACTACCCTGGGGAACGCCAAAAGTTACATCACAGTGCTCACTCACATAGGGTCCAATTCTAACGCATTGTTCACGCCCAGTGAGATAGTCAACAAAAAGTTTTAAAGGGATTCCCCTTATACCTAAGTCTTCGAGCCTTCGTACTAAGGTAGGAACCGACACGGTATCAAAGGCTTTTTTCAAGTCTAAAAATACAGTTAGGCATTTGTTACCTTTGTCCACATTATCTACGATAAGAGAAGTCAGTGCAATAACAGCATCTTCGGTGGAAAGCCCTTTTCTAAATCCGAATTGGTGGTCGGAAAGCAACTTGTATGAAATTAAGTAAGATATTAACCGATTATTTAAAAGTTTTTCTAGAACCTTTGAGATAGTCGGTAAAACAGAGATAGGTCTATAGTTTGAGATATCTTCTATGTCACCAGACTTATATACTGGTGTTATTATTGCTCGCTTTAGGGCAGTTGGAAAAATACCCTGACTAAAGCAAAGATTTGCTAAATGAGCTATCACAGGAGCTACATGTTCCTTAGCGAGTTTCAAGAATCGTGTTGATATAGCATCCCACCCAGCGGCACTCTCAGATTTAAGATTCATAAGTAAAGCACCTATCTCTTTTGAATCAGTTTCCAAAAGTACGAACGATGAGGCTTTTGAGTTAAGTGATACACTAATATTATGCTGTTGTGAGTATTTCAAAGTGATGTTTTCAGCTAACGTTTTACCAATATTTGCAAAATAGTGGTTCACGTAATTTGTCGATTCTTGGGGAGATGATTTTATCTCTAAAAGTTTAATATTTTGTGTCTTATTTTTATTTCGCTGTGTTATATTGTTAATTATTTTCCATAGTGCTTTAGGATCTCTTTTAGTCTTAGAAAGCTGTTCCCTCTCATGCTTACGTTTAAGTTTTTTTTATTAAGTTATTACAATAATTACGATATCTCCTGTATGTTATTTTTAAAATTTCGTTTTCCGGATCATTTCTTAGCTTTTTTTGCATGTCGTTTCTATTTCTGATACACCGCAATATGCCTAACGTCATCCAAGGTTTGATTAGACGATTTTTACATGGGATTATTTCTCTTACAGTATTCTCTACGAGACAATTTTTTTAGTGTACTTATTAATAGTTCAGTTAAAGTAGTTGGGTTATTTATCGATATTAAATTTTCTATTTTACTATTTATTAAACTAAGCAAAGAATTTTCATAGTTTATTTTTTCTTTAATTGTTGGACATTTATTTGATTTACCTACATTAGACAGCCTCAAAAATATCATAGAGTGATCTGTAATGGTAAAATTTAAAATAAAAATAGATGCAGTGTGACAATCCTTATCTATATTCAGAATAAAATGATCCAAACAGTTCTTGTTCCTTGTTGGCAAGTAATGGCCCGATAATAGTCCATAACTCACCAACATGTTAAGATAATTGTGTCTATTTGTGCGCTCATATGTTTGTTCTATATCTTTAGTGATGATATTGATGGTTATGTCACCAGTTATAATTAAATTTTTACAAGACCCTATAGTTATAAGGTGACTGTTTAAGGAACCTATAAAGTCATCTGCATTATGGTTTGAAGGAGAGCGCTAGAGAGCAAGGATTTTAAAGTCGAGTATAGATATCTGTAGGCAAGATGCACTCACCAGTTTTATTTCTTTGACACAAGCTTTGTGACTGTTTTTGACATATACTACCACTCCGTCACAGCGATTGACATGATTTACCGTAGAGTAAGAGGTATAATTAGGTATCAATGGTATAGGTTTGTTCTCGTTAAGTCTGCACTCACTCAAAACTATCACATCAATTATAAAATTAAAGTGAGTAAGAGTAATAACCAAGTCATCAATGTTACTGTAAATGCTTCTAATATTTTGTGATACGATAGTGAGATCGGTATTTGTTACATGTATGTATTTTGTAATATCCTGAACTTCACATAATCTTGATTGTGCAATTTCTGCACTGTCTATTTCCTTCATAGATGAAAGGACACTATTCATTATTTGAATTAAAGAAACAGTCGAATTGCAACGCCACTTCAAAGTTATGTCGTCCGTTGGATCATGACCTGTCAGCACATGAGTAAAGAAACTGAACAGAGGCAAAGCTTAAGGAGCTTTTAATTTTTTTACATATTTTGGTAAGGTTGGCACAGGAGGATAAATTTAAATAAACATAACGTTTATCAGCATTTTAATAGATAGATACTGTAAGATATAATATTTTTTTATTTATAAAAAAATACTTATACTAAAGTAAAACATTTAAAAAATCTAGTTTACTACGTTTACTAAATGTTTTACTTTTATAATTATTGTTCTTCAACAATTAGTTGTGGCTTTTAAATAAATGGTAAATTCTAAATTTAATGTAAAGTTTTTTTTAAATAATCCATTGGAAAGCATTCGCATTTCATAACAAATATAAAATCTTGCATACGTTTTAAGATTTCACTACCAATATTTACAATGTTTCTTTCGATGTCAAAATATTCGCGAAATTTTCGCTCAAGCAATTCAACAAACGCGATAAAATTGTCAGGAAGTATCATTAATAAACCAATTGAACATCTTTATTAAAATCCTTGTAATGGCTGGAAAAACAATCTTTTTCCATATTTATAGGTTGTTCAGATCTATTAACGTACAATTTAATTTTCTCACATTTGTGGTGTTCGAGACAGCATTTTCTATAGAAATATCCCAACACATAGACTAAACCATTTTTTTCTGGTAAATCAATTGTTCCTACTGTTAACACAGGGGCAGTAACATTGTTAGGTTGCGGTGATGGTGTATTAATATACGACAATTGTCTGGTTTCATAATTAACATATCGAAATCGTATCCACAATTAGTATTTTGAGGTTTCCCTAAGATATTGGTTATAAACATCTTATTGAAGCAATACTAACTAGACGACATGTTGGTTCCTGGCAGTTACCACCCGTCCGTCTAACTTATCGAAACAAATTTTCAAGACAATCATTATTCAGACGTTGTAAATATAAAGTAATTTAATTTCTTCTGATTTAAATTCTTCGTGATATTTATTCTAGTTTTCTGAAAAATGATAGCATTTTTCAGAAAACTAGAATAAATCGCAATGCATCGAAAAGCTTTTTTATATTTATTAGGAGATTTGTACGTGGTAGAGCCATGCTGCAGCTATATTATGGTTGTAGCACGAATGGGTCGGCTCAACCGGGGAAGGACCACGCTCTCACAGAATACCAGCGTCAAATAACAGCTTAACGCTGCTGTGTTTCGTATGGCGAGTGTAGAGAACCGGAGACTCTTTTTACTGGAAACGAGGCATTCCATCTTAGTCCTCACAGGTGACAACGCATCTGCATTTTGATTCGTAATCGAAGATAGATGTAGATGTCTATGGGCCACAGCAACCACTTACTATCAGGTGGACTGTGTGCTCGTTTGTCACCCTAATCCTATAAAAAAAGAGATCGTATTATACTTGAGATTAAGATATCAATCAAATTATTAATTTTATTTACAAAATCAGCGGTATCTCTTGCAGCAACCGCGATGAGATTTACATCTACGTAAACCATATTGACAATTTTGTATATTTCATTTGATACGAATTATCCTTAAAAAAACAAAATTCGACACTTATTATTTTTTATAAACCCTGAGTTTGACCACTGGCCGAGCCGGCTTAAAGCAGTTTCTCTTTGTGCGCGACGAGCCGGTATTCTTAGGTACTTAAGCGGTGGTCTCCTATAAACGCCATCGGCCGCTTACAGCGTCACGCCGTACGCTGCGTTACGATGCTTACTATAGAAATGTACGGTTGTGGTATCTTTCACACGCTGATGTCGGCGTATAGACGTCGTAGGCGGCGTTCAGACTCTTTGCGCTGCATCTCTATTTATTTGGAACCATTGCAGCGTGAAGGTCGTGTCTAGCGTCAGTACAAAATGGCAAAATTTATTAAAGAAAAAGACGAGTTATTGATTGAGTCAATTAAAGGTTATATTGCAATATACAATAAAAGTGACAAGGAGCATAAAAATAATGTTCCTTGTTGCCTTTATTTTTCTTCGTATACGGTCGTCTTGTACCTCTTCTTCAAGTAACACAAGCGCCGCCAAAAGTGTTGAATTTATATCCATTATAATATATACAAATATCACACACAACCACACGCGAGTACTGTTGGCTACTTAACTGTTGTGTGATCGAAAGTCGAGACGTCGTTCGCTGCTAAGATATGTATTGACCGCTGACGCTGTGCCTGGCGTTCAGACGCCGATCGGAACGTTTACGCTGAAGTCGGACGTCGCGTATAGCATTTAATAGGAGACAGTGGCCTTAACTAGACCACGACAACAAGACCAAGGCGACCCCTGCCACGCTATCCGTGAATTTCTGCAACATCAGGGGACTTCACTCGAACCTAAACGCCGTCCACTACCATCTCGAGACGGCGAAGCCGGCCTTGCTTTTTCTGACCGAGACGCAGGTGTCCTCTCTGGCTGATACTTCGTATCTTTCTTGCCCGGGGTACAAATTGGAGCACTCCTCTGTATCTCGGGCTGGAGTTTGCGTATACGTCAGAGAGGACATCTGTTCTCGACGCCTCGGCGGTCTTGAAGGTTCGAACCTGTCCATCCTTTGGCTACGGATCTATACACCGGCCGTACCAATATTTCCCGGAAAACGTCGCCAAGTACCGTAACAAACTTGTGTCTGAAGTCGAGTCTTTGCTGAACAAAGTCTCGGATTGGGGGCGACTAAATTTAGTCCAGTTTAATCCTCAAAGACACAAGTTTGCGCGTTTACCGCTAAAAATAACCCCTTTGTCGTAAGCCTAAGGCCTTCGATCGGGTTTGGCACAAAGCACTTCTTTCGAAGCTCCCTTCCTATGGACTTCCCAAGAATTTGTGCAACTGGATCAGCAGTTTTCTTGCAGATTGGAGCAACAAAGTCATAGTAGAAGATGCATGTTACATTTACAAGCCTATTTATGCTGGTATTACACAAGCCTACATGCTATCTACTACCTACGCTGTTTCTGCTGCTTATCAATAATATGTTTCAAGCCAGTAACGTGCACTGGTGATGCTTTATACACTGGATGTGCCTATATTTCTCGGGAAAACGTCGCCGAGTACTGGAACAAACTTGTGTCTGAAGTCGAGTCTTTGTCGTATAAGGTCTCGGATTGGGGTCGATTAAATCTAACTAAGTTCAATGCCCAGAAGACACAAAGTTGCGCATTTTCCACTAAAAAGAACCCTTTTGTCGTGATTCCTCGATTTCAAGGCACTCCCTTTGTTGCCTCAGCCAGTATCGGAATCCTCGGCGTTGACATATCGAATGACGTGCAGTTTCGTGGTCACTTGGAAGAGAAGCCTAAATTGGCCTCCAAAAAGCTTGGCGTGCTCAGCAGAGCGGGAGAGTATTTCATGCCGTCACAACGCCTGCAACTTTACAAGGCGGAGGTTCGGCCTCACATGGAATACTGTTCCCATTTCTGGGCAGGGGCTCCCCAGTGCCAGCTCCTTCCACTTGACCGCATCCAGCGCAGAGCGGCTCGAATCGTCGACGACCGAGTCCTTTCCGATCGGCTCTATTAATTGGCGCTGCGAAGAAATGTTGCATCGCTTTGCATTTTCTTTCACATTTACCACGGGGAGTGCACTGAGAAATTCCAATTGTTCGGATTAATCCCAGCCGCCAAATTTCACGAACGTACATCGCGGCAGAACTCCCGATACCATTCACACCATCTGAATGATTGGCGGTCCACCAATGTGCGATTTAAAAGGTGTTTTCTTCCTCGCACAACTTCATTGTGGAATCGATTACCACCAGAGATTTTTCCGGACGGATACGATTTAGGGACCTTTAAGAAAAGAGCCTACACCTTTTTAAAAGGCCGGCAACGCATCTGCAATTCCCCTGGTTCCCTTGGTGTTGTAGTTATTCATGGGCGGTAGTCACTTACCATCAGGTGATCCGCATACTTGTTTGCCCTCCTCCTAAAAAAAATTATGTATGATATTAATTAAAATTAATTTTAACTAATTTACCTAAAACCGATATGTTACATTTGTATTCTTGTTTATGTATTGTACCATATCATACACATTTAGTATCCAATTATATTATCTGGCAGCCTTGTTTGTTTGTCATTCCATGAACGAAGAACGAATGATTGGACCATGATTGGACGAGATTACGGAATACGAATTTGTGTGTACATAATATTAATACATCATAACAGATGGCGCTAAAATATTTTTTTTTATCAAGAGTATTGTGAAGTGCTGATATGCAGCGCGAGTACGTATTTTTAAATTTTTTAAATGCTGTCTGTTTCTTACCGCTCGTCCCGTATCTCCGTATCGTGCGATAGAGAGAGTTGGTTGCAAGTCTTGACTTCTTCGCCTTCGGCCTACGGTGAAGGTGCCTGGCCATACTACGCGTTGTAAAGTATATCGATAGTTTATCGCTCTAAACACATGCTAAACACAAAACGGACGCCGCGGTTACTATATTATATGCGTATACTATATAGGCATCGAATAATATTTTTTTTTACTACGTTGGTGGCAACAAGGGTCAGCTTTAGACGCCTGCATTATTTATTCAAATGTCTCATCAAATTGTTTATCTTCTCATTACTTCAAAAATTGTCACTGTCGAAAACGTCGTAAATTCTAATTAATTCTACATGTCCGCTACGCACGTCTGTAGGCCGCCTCATAGATTTCTGTATGTACCAGAGAGGCCGCCTAAAGTATAGATAAATAATTATGTAGCTTGGTATAAAAATTCCGTTGATGCTATTTCAAAATATCCGTAGGTCTGTAGAATGCATAAATGTTGCAAATAATTTTAATAAAAATGATTATTTATAAAAATTTAAGCTAAAATAATTGTATTTTTCCTTAGAAAGTGCTATGCTTGCACTGGCAGACTTGACCAAAGAATACAATAGGTCCGGATTGGACAAGATCTACAACTTCGAAGGTCCATAATAAGCATGTTTAAACACAATAGTCGGAACTTCTACACCGCCGGGGTAGACTATAGGATAGCATTCTACTGGGTACCTCATACGTGGTTGAAGAGGGTCC
Organism: Parnassius mnemosyne; assembly: GCA_963668995.1. Taxonomy (NCBI): domain Eukaryota; kingdom Metazoa; phylum Arthropoda; class Insecta; order Lepidoptera; family Papilionidae; genus Parnassius; species Parnassius mnemosyne. Next base: position 17,275,853 of record CAVLGL010000068.1, on the reverse strand, counting down.
TCAAGCTATACAAGGTTGACTGTACAGTAAGAGACTTCAACAAGCAGTGTATGGGGCAGTGGAGCATGAACCTTTGTCATCTAGGCGAGCGGATGACGGATGCGGAAAAGGGTGATTGTTTGAGTTCCATCTGGTTTTGCATCTCCCTTTACCCTCTCAATATCTTACTAGAGGACTCTGGGAAGAGATTTGAAGTTCCAGAAAGGAGATACAAAAGTGACTCACCTTTTTATATGAATAGCCTCAAATTATTCGCTTCAAGTCGCTCCCTTCGTACAGAATTTCTATCTATCTACAGTAATTCTATTAGAATGAAGCTGGGGACGGATAAATGTATGACCCTCAATGTTGAAAGGCGTAGGGTATTACTAACTATGAGTGTATAGACTTATTTATGTCCATCAACATTAGGACCCTTTGCGAGGTTGAAACATACCGACACCTATACGTATGTCTTAAAAAATAGGTATCGATGAGGCGGACATGATACAATCAGTTTGCAATCAGTTTATGGCACTCCAAGAAGTGCTTAACAGCTTTTTGTCAGGCTTGAAAAAGTCAGGCTAATATAGCGCGTTGGGGTCATGCCTGTTCTTATGTACACCTTTGGCATACACAGGTTGACTCAACTTAACTACGCTACAACTACGGCCTGGTTAGAAAAGTCCGGACTGTTATGGCGTTCCACATAATGTATCACGCGTAATGGTCGTTAATGAGGCTGTACTTGTCGCGGAAACATGATAGGAGTGGCTTTTTAAACGCTCTCACTATGCATAATCGCGATGTGTGCAGCCTTCGTAATTACTTCCTGGCGAGATCAGGTGATCCATACTACACGGATGTTATTTCGTATGATAAGGGGTTTACCCCTAAAGCTTAGCTAACAAGCATTATAGAATTATATATTAATAAGCAAGAACTCGGCACTACCGAGCATTTCCAACCAGTAGACCGTATGGAAGGAGAAGGAGCTTTTGGTAGGTTTTACAAGCTTTTCGTACATACATTTGATGACCTCTTGGGAGGAATCGAAAGTTTTGTCTGTGCAATACAAGCGCAGGTTATTACGTAGAGCTTGTCGCTATCCCGGTGAATCACCAATCCCGGTGACGGACCACTCCGGGTTCAAATGCAGAAGGCGATGCTCCTCGATCCGTCCGTCGGTTTCTTTCCCTTTCCCCATAGCCCTCCGCCGTTTGGTCTCACGTTGGGCTACCATCTGGTTGGATTTTTATTTATTATTATATTTAATATGAAGTTTTTATTTATTTCACTATACGTAATATATATACTTTTCATTTTGTTTTATATATTATCACCAGATTCTTTCCAAGAATAAATGGTTAGAATTAGGTCTTTCACACCGTCATATTCTGCTGATCTTATCAAAGCACAAATATTAATTTAGTTATTATCTACGTAATTACTTTACAAGGTTACCAGAGTTTATAAATAAGTGATTTCGGAGATTACTTAATACCAATGTCAAAGAAATTAAATCATACTACTGATACTTTGTCCAAGCATAGGACACCTTAAATATCAATATCAATGCAAATTAAAAATCAAATGTCAATGAAATAAAACTTACAAGTTAGTAAAGTATAAAATTTCGGTCGCGGCGTTGAGAGTTTTATTTTTTTTATACTGTTTTATGTATTTTATCGCTCTGTTTATCATAAACAGGCAAATTTTTGCATTCCTTGGGATGGGAGTTTGCGGTTAGCTATTTTTAGGGCTGATAATTTTTTGGCAACTAGTTACGACGAGAGATTTGCTTCAAAGCTGCAATCAAAACTGCAGGCGCTGATTGAGCTCGACTATTCCCAGCAAATCACACGAGTTTGTTGCCTTTAGGTTAGTTCACGTACATTTTACCGCATACGGTTTTTTGTTATAGGAGAGGGGGCAAACGAGCATACGGCTCACCTGATGGTAAAGTAACTACTGCCGCCCATGAACAACTGACAGTGCCACACCAGGGAAATTGCAAGTGCGTTGCCGGCCTTTTAGAACGGAGTAAGCTCTTTTCTTGAAGGCCCTAAGTCGTATCGGTCCGGAAAAATCGCTGGTGGTGAACTATTCCACATAGAGGTCGTATGAGGAAGAAAACTCCTAGTAAAACGTACAGTGGTGGACCGCCAAGCATCCAGATGGTGTGGATGGTATCGCGAGTATTGCCGCGATGAGCGTTCATGAAATTTGGCGGCTGATCTGAACAATTCCTCAGAGCACTCCCCGTAGTAGATGCGAAAGAAAATGTAAAGTAATGCAACATCTCTTCGCAGCGCCAGTGAATCAAGCCGATCGGAAAGGACTCGGTCGTCAATGATTCGAGCCGCTATGTGCTGGATACGATCAAGTGGAGGGAGCTGGTACTGCCCCTGCCTAGAGATGGGAGCAGTATTTCGTTTGAGGCCAAACCTGCGCCTTGTAAAGTTGCAGGCAGTATGCCAGCATGAAATACTGTCCCGCACTGCTGAGCACGCCAAGCTTTTATTGGCACGGCTGGTGTATAAAGCATCACCATTGCTGTTATACGCATAGCAATGAATGTTACCGGTTTACAACATGTCATTGATATGCAGAAGAAACTACTTTGGTGATGGGACGCAGCCTTGTGGAGCCCCAGCATTAATAGGCTTTTAATCGGAGCTTGCACCATATACCACAACCTTGATGCTCCGATCTGCAATAAAGCTCCAGTACATAAAAATAACCCGGCATAAAATACTGTCCTGCTCTGCTGAACACGCCAAGCTTTTTAGAGGCCAATTCAGCCTTTCCTTCCAAGTGACCACGAAACTGCACGTTATTCGATATTTCAACACTGAAGCTTCTGATACTGGCTGAGGTAGCAAGGGAGTGCCCTGAAATCGAGGAGTCACAACAAAGGAGTTCTTTTTAGTGGAAAATGCGCAATCTTGTGTCTTCTGGGCATTGAATTAAGTTAGATTTAGTCGACCCCAATCCGAGACCGTATCCCGGAAAGACTCGACTTCAGACATAAGTTTGTTTTGGTACTTGGCGACGTTTTCCCGAGAAGTATAGGCACATCCAGTGTATAAAGCATAACCAGTGCACGTTACTGGCTTGAAACATATTATTAATAAGCAGAAGAAACAGCGTAGGTAGTAGATAGCATGTTGCCTTGTGGAACACCAGCATTAATAGGCTGGTAAATGGAGTATGCATCTTCTACTACGACTCTCTTGCTCCAATCTGCAAGAAAACTGCTGATCCAGTTGCACAAATTCTCGGGACGCCCATTGAAAGGGAGTTTCGAAAGAAGCCCGTTCGAAGGCCTTCTCTATGTCCAAACTAACGGCTTGATGTCGAATGGCGGCGGATTTATGAGTGAGGTAAGCCAGAAGATCACCAGCTGAGGAGCCCCAACGAAAATACGTACTGGCGATCACTTTTTAGTTGGGTGATCCTCACCCTCATGAGCTGGCAGTTCACAATGGTTTTCATTATCTTGGAGAACAAGTTGGATAGGTCTGAGCGGTCGATTTTCGATTATTTTTAGGGATCTGGTTCACTAAGGCCCTCTTTTTTGAGTTCGGGACTACGCCTAGGGAGAAAGAGTCTTAGAAAAGACACGTTGCGACCGGTGCCAATTAGAGAGCACACGTCTTCAGCACAATGGGGGAAATCCATCAGGCCCACCCCACTTGACGTCTAGGGAGAGTAGTGCTATGCGCACCGAGCGCTATGTTAACCGTATCATACCGACCTGGAGGCGAAATTATACTTATTTTTAACAGCGCTGGTGAAGCACTCCTATTATAACGCGATGCAATTTTACAGGAGCGACCAAACCAGGCACCACAGATGATAGAATAAATAGTTCCATTCCCTGAAGTACCACATCAGCGGCAGAATCACGTTGGGATCATCCGGCGAGAAGCATACCCGCCCCTGTCCTCAAGGGAAGAATGCAAAAAAGACCGCATTCTGACCCAATCGGCCGACCTATAACGGCATCGATCTGCAGAACGCAACCGTGATGGGAGTGTGAGTGGAACCATAGTCCGGATCAGACAATGGTCCAATGAGCCAAGAGGGGTGTCGACGGAGAACTAATGTTCGTCCGGATATGAGGTCAGCATAAGGTCCAACAGGGAGGGTGCACGATCCTCCACATCTAGAATTCGCGTAGACGAAGTATCCAGTTGTGTCAGACCATATGCCAAGGCAAAGTCATAAACAGATCTTCCCACATGATACAAGAACCAAACCATTCAGCGTGGTGGCCGTTAAAATCACCAAGGATCATGATCTCTGCAGATGGGGCCTGTTGTGGAACAGAGTCTGTAGCGATTTGGACATGGACGATGAGTTGGTCTGTATCCGCATTACCTATAGAGGCACCCGTAGATGCGAGGATGGTCGTCGCTGAACTTCAAGACTGCCGAGGCGTCGAGAACAGATGTCCTCTCTGACGTATACGCAAACTCCAGCCCGAGGCACAAAGAAAAAAAAAGATGGTACCTATTGGACTTTGTTAAAATTCGAATGAAATCCCCTGATGTTGCAGAAATTCACGGATAGCGTGGCAGGGGTCACCTTTGTCTTATTGCTCCACTTGCCACGATCAGTATTAGTCGTGAGCGGAATTTCGGTACCCCTCCCCCCATCCCCAGGATACGCGAGGCAGCCTGAGCACCCGCGCTAAGGAAGAGTAGGGTAACTTCGGCGTGGATACTCAGCCAGGGATTCTCCAATACCAGAGGTGCTGGTACCCTCCTGGGATAGTTTCTTATTTAATTACACTACCATGTTAAGGAGGAGGGGTTGGGCCTCCGATCTTTCTTACCGGGCGAAGTAAACTTCTACTTCACGCTGGTTATCTGTAAGGTCGTAGTACCTCCTCGGTTCATGCTGGTCCACCCATTCATTACAGCTCTTCATTTTATGTCTTATCAGGTCGTCACTCCATCTGGTCTGGCCCACCCGTGCCACAGCAAAAGCTGTCGTGTGGCTCTTCCACTGTTATGTTGTCTGCCTATATTATTAACTGTAATCTACTTCGTCATTGTTTATGTGTTACACATAATACTTAGTAGTAAGTAGCTTTGCTTTAATATGCCCTGCAGTGGGCGACAAAGAGCTGATGATGAAGTAATTTACCTCTGCACCTTTAAAGTATTTAGTTTAGTTTAAATAGAGCCCCGATTTTATTTTTGCCCCGGGGCCCTTGGTTACATAGCTACGCCACTGGTTATGCAAACAATGTTCATTTATATTCTGAACACGGAAACAGTATAAAGTTTTGACACACACGACGACCTGTCTATGAAATAGGTCATTATGACTTATCAAGTGAAATAGTCTCAAATGCATATTAGAGGCCATAATAGCGGCATCTCGAATTTCTATAAAATTAAAAAAAAAGCATTTATTCGATTATCAGCTTGCTATATTTATAATATACAAAATTAATTTACTTTTAGCCGCCTGACTAATATTTGATTTTAATGTTTTTAACTTTGTATGGAAGGTCAACTACAATTATTTATTATGAAATTCAGGCGAGCAAGTTTACGCGAATGCCTTGACACAGATAATGAAAAGGACAAATCCATTTTACTTATTAATTTTAGATCATAAAAGCCTTTTTTATTGATGTAACCGGACGTAGTATAAAATTGGCGAAACAAACTGCATGTGCAAAATAGATAGACGTCCTCGAGTGTAGAGGTGCACGAATCAACTGATTTCGATGATACATTTCCTAGTCTAATTAAATCCCTTGTAAGTAAACGCAACGTATAGTTTACATAAAGTCGACATAAAATCTTATATTATTGTAAAAGTGTAGAAAAAAAGTATGTTTTAGAAAAGTTACGAGTAACTAAGCATACTAAGTCCAACTATTGGCCACAGACTCCTTCCCATTGTTTTGAGTATTAGAGCAGAGATGAGAGAGCGCTATGTTGCCGTAATCTTTGTCTGTAGACAACCACATATCCTGGAAATATTTAAGGTTCTCAGACTTTAGAAAATTTGCCCCCCGCAAATTTGCTCCACGGAAATTTTTGTTTTGTCTATGTTCATCTTAAGAACTATCCGTTGGGAGGCACTATTGAGGTCATTAAGCATAGTGCTTAGGTCCTCTAGCGATTCGCGAGATCACTTCTTTGGCGTGCCCGTTGCACAAACAGTAATAGTCTAAAGTTAAATTTGATAACCATTGATATTTTTCAAACGAAGATATCAAAAAGTAAACAACAACAAATTTCTGCTACTGCAGTTAAATCTTTTTTAATCTTTAGTTTTTCAATTTTCAAACTTCAATTACCTTTATATTTACACTCTCCGTAAAGGGCTATTATTATGAGAAATTAGTTTTACACAACAAGTTGACTTTTATACTGTGAAGTAACCAAACCTATAATACCACGGAGTGTTTTGGACAGCTCATGAAAGTGATATTTCCCGACTCCAACATCGAAAGTTAGATCACTAAAGCGGAAGTAGATAATTGGAAAATGGTGTGATAGCTTTATGGGTAAGTAATTTGAAACTTCGAACTAAATTCCGCTATGTGGGTGTTTTACTGGAATTTTTCTGATGAATTTCCCGATTAATAAATAAATAAGAAACTAAGAAATTAAAATAAACTAATATTTAGATTGACAGAATGAATGCATTTTAACTATTTATTGGATAGTGCATCTGACCAACATCAGACTGACGAACTGTAAATTTTTAAGGTATATATCGAATCAAGAGGCAAAAGGTGCTTGAAAAGCTAAAAGATATTGTTAGAGTTGGAATCTCAACTCATGCATAACATATTTACATAAATGTAGCACGGAATAACGAAAACTGAGGTTAAAGCGTTGGTACTTACGTACCAACAAGTGAACAGAACAGAAGTACGTACGTACTTCTGTTCTGTTCACTGTCTCGTTGGTCTAGTGGTCGTAAACACGATTGCTGACCATGAGATCCCGGGTCGGGTCAAAACCAGCTATTGTTTTCAGGTTCATCAGAACGATGTCAGGAAGTTAGTGGTATTTCACTATCGTGCCCCAGAAAGCAGGTAAAGCCATTGATGCTCCTGATCTCTCTCCGGCCGTTTCAGATTACCATCCCATCGGATAGTGAGAGTAAGAGAACAGAGAGCGCGCCTGTGCTTGCGCATACACTCTCAACGGAGACGAGATTGTAGAAATCTTGTCTCCGTTGAGACTTGTCTTGCTTGAAATACTTCAATTACCTTTATTTTTACATTTCCGTAAATGGCTATGATTATGAGAAATTACTTTTACACAGCATGTTGACTGAACTATCAATTGAAGTTAAATGTCTAGCAATAGTGAAAATGATCAATGACATGCTGAAAGCGAGAAATGAAAGGGGATTGATTCCATTTCCACAGACTAGTGTTATAATTGATCTATACTCAAAGTAAAGAGAAAAATGATTAGTTTTTATACGACATATAAAAATTATTGTTGCCGACTATTGGTAGGAGCCATGCTGCAGCTATATTAGTATAGTATATAGTTGTAGCACGAGTAGATCGACTCGACCGGGGAAGGACCACGCTCTCACAGAATACCAACGTAAAATAGCAGCTTAACACTGCTGTGTTTCGTATGGTGAGTGTAGAGAACCGGAGACCCTTTTTACTGGAAACGAGGCATTCCATCTTAGTCTTAGTCCTCACGGGTGACAACGCATCTGCGTTTTGATTCGAAAACGAGGATAGATGTAGATGTCTATGGGCCACAGCAACCACTTACCATCAGGTGGACTGTGTGCTCGTTTGTCACCCTATCCTATAAAAAATGCGGACATCATTTAAATCTTTGGCAGCAGCCAACGGACTTGGATACTTCTAAAATTTAGAATCATCTATTTAGAATTTAAATAGATAATCATAATAAAAGACACGCACAGACGCTATTGAGCATGAAAATATTATTTAGTGTCTATAAATTCTAATAAGGGAATCCTGCACTTGGAAACCATCATTTAAATATAAATTAAAATATCACGATATGTAATATTTACACGAATACTACATATTGAATAAAACTTACTGTACAAGATTTTTTCGCGTCTAATTCAACTTATTTTTACTTACTGTAATTACTGATGTTGTGGGTGTTTTAGAGCACCCATGGTTACGGGGGAGGCCTGGGGTTTTTGACGTCTTAATGTCATAGTTAACTAGGGTAACCTTCAGCTAATTAAGAATCAGGATCATCATTTCGAAAATGGAATTTAAGTCACTATGTTCATCATTAATTGCCAGATCCTGACTATCCTGAGGATCTTACACCACGTCCCCGTAGAGCGAAAAGTCATTAAGTCTAAAAATGTCTAAAATGACTTATCAATGTCACTAAAATCCACAATTCTTCGCTATATATCTGTCTTACCGTCATTTTTGTAGCTGTCCTAGCTTTTGTTTTACGAAATGTGAAAAGTAAGTAAGTGTACCCTTTGGATCTGACAGCGTAATGGGAAAAATAACTAATTAAGTAAATTATTATACATTTATCGAAAATTTACATCACCCGAAATTAAAACGACTTCATTACTTTTTTTCTTGTATTGTCAATTCATACATAAGATTTTAGATAGTCTAAAAGTCACTAAAATTATTTAGTAAGCTTTTAAAGTCAGTACTTTGCTGAAACACACAAAAGCGATAATTAAATAACTCGACATAGTGACTATTCACTCTTTTTTTTTAATGATTTGTACAATACTATAAAAGGGAAAAATCATCAATCAGTTTTAAAGTTTTATTTTATTTTAAAAATGGAACATAAGATCTATTGCGAATAATAATTAAAGTGTTTTAATTATTATTTATACAACTTCGACGTACATTGTTACAATTAAGGTACATTTCGCCCACGATATAGTGAGTTTGTCGCGGCTACAGTGACGAGCGCGGCGTGTGGCGATTCATTCGCGGAGTCGAATTCGACTGACATAAACACGTTTTTCGTTGTTGTTAAAATTATAATCTATATGAATCTGCTCCACCATACGCGTCAATAGTAAGTCCAAAAAGAGATCTACCAAGTATCAATCCGCCATGCTCTGCTCCTTTGTTGGCTGAAACTTACCATGGTGTTGTTTCCGTTGAGAATTTGATCAGAGAAGAAAACGTATCATGTAAAACACACCAAAACTACACCGAAATCAGACAGTCTCGTGAAAGTCCACCTTCAGAAATAAGCGGTATCGAAGAGTTGAGTTCTTCTCCTGTTCGAGTGTTTTCTGATTCGAGCGTTTCATGGTTTCCAGATAGTGAAGAGGATGGATGTTTCAAAAAGAAAAGACGAATGTATATTGCAAAATCTTCTAGTGAGAGCGATAGTGAAGAAAGTACATTTACTGCGTCGCGCTCGAAGACAGTAGATAGTCGGGAGCTTTTTAATGAATGTTTTCAGGATATAAACATTAACAATGACTTTCAATCAAGAAATCAACAATATTCCGTGCCTCAACAATCTACTTTACCATCTTCCAACTCTGATTCATCTGAAAATGTCACTGTAGACAATTAAGAATTAACTGAATAGCCAGTTCCAATCGTTGTTACTTCAAACAATATTGTTGAACCTACGCGTTGGAAAAAAAGCGATCCTAGCAACTGGAAAAAAAAACATAGCTAAATCTAATAAACAAAAAGGTTTGCCTTATTTGGGTAAAAAGGGCCATCTCATGCCTGCAAAGAAAACCTAAGCCCGTAAAGTGCTACATAAAATGCCGGTATCAGTGCCAAAATCATTTTTCTGAGGATGAAAGACGAAAAATATGTGAAGCCTACTGGAAAATCACAAATTTCAATGCACAAAAACAATTTTTACTTCAAAAAGTGGTGGACCAACGTATAAAAACAATGAAAGTTGGTATCCCTGCTAAAAAAACCGGACTGCTACCTATTCTTATTATTTTAATAAAAATGATAATAAAATACGAGTCTGCAAAGATTTTTTTCTAAAAACTCTAAGCATTTCAAATGGACCGGTAAATGAAGCATTGAAAAATATAGAGATGAGTTGGGTAACTATACAGAGAAGGATGAGCGTGGTTCTCTAGTCTTAAACCAGCTAAAACCAGCTTAGAGTTTGAAAAGAAATTCATTGACCACATAAACTCTTTTCCCCGGCTCGAATCTCACTACTGTAGGAAAAAAAAAGTAAAAGACAGTACCTGGAGAGCAAACTAACAATCTCTAAAATATACGAATTGTTAAAGAGCAACTAACAACATTAAATGAAGAACCATGTTCTTTTTACGTCTATAAAACAATATTTGGGTCTAAATTCAATTTGTAATTTTTTACCCCAAAAAAAGACTTATGCATAACATGCACTCGTTATGATAGTGCCGGACATCCAGAACATTTGAAGGAGGAATATGATTCACATATTGCAAGAAAAATGAAGTACAGAAAGCGAAAGAATCGGACAAGCAGCGGTCTATTATTGATGACAATTACCTAATCGTAACGGCAGACATGCAGTCTGCTTTGCATAATATACCAGTCAGTGGTGTTGGTATTTTATATTACACCAGAAAATTAAACGTACAAAATTATACAAGTCACACGTCTAAACCACCTCATGAAGCATTTTGTATAACTTGGAATGAGATTAATGGTAAAAGGGGCAGTGTGGAAATTGCCAGTGCAATTAACTGGTGGATTAGTCAGATACCAACCAATTAAAGAAATCACCATGCATAGCGACACGTGCGCTGGGCAAAATAGAAACTAATTTATCACGGCATTTCTGGTTCATTTGATTCAAAGGAAGGATGGGCAGCTGGAAATTATTGACCAAAAATATTTAGAGAGTGGTCACACTCATATTGAAGTGGACTCCATGCATAGTGCAATAGAAAGACAGCAAAGACATACGCTTGTTTATTCCATGATTGACTGGAAGTCGGTCAAGGAACGTGCTCGCTCTAAAAGGAACAGGGATTCAGCACCACCTTATATAGAATTAAAGAATTAAAATATACGGAAATGGTTGATGTAAGAGCTCTTAATGTAAAAATAGCAAAAATTACAAGCAGAGATAAAGAAGGCAATAAATGGCTAAAAATTAAGTGTCTTCGTTTCGAGAGAAAATGCCCGGGTCTAGTTAAGTTTAGATATCAACATGATGGTCCTACCTAGAATTTAATATTTTAGAATGTCCGACAAAATCTACACTTATTACTAGAAAGAGGAGGAAACTAGAAGAACAAGCGGATGGACAAGGTTCAGTTTGTGTGCATGAGGTTGTTGCACCTTTTGTTTTTATTTAACACTAATAGTATTTTGTTGATTTTGGTTGATATTTTCGAATAATTGCTTCAATAAAACTTCATTGAATTTAATACAATAGTTTTATTACTTAATCATGTTATATTTAAATCAAAACTTACCATACAAGCTTCGAATATTCAGTTAAGTAGTATTTACAATACATATTTTGTAGATCTAATTGTTAGTTAAAATTTACTTAAGTCTAGTTAGTTTTCATCAAAATAATTTAGAACTGAGAGAAAAGTCACTAACTACGTTCGACAATTAATTAATTCGCAACTAAGTCATAGATTTGATAGAAAACAATTAATTAGTTAAATGTTTTTAAGTTTTCTCAATCATTAGAGGTTTTTCACGTGTTTTATCTCTGATAGTATAATATATATTTTAATTCCTTCAAATTAAACCTAAAAACGTAAAGATATGTAAAGGCAAGCCAATGTTATAACGATTTTTATTTTCAGAAACTTTAACTCTCATTATCTCAAAACACGATTTTTCGACTTAATGACTTTTCGCTCTACGGGGACGACCAATGCCTTTTATACTCGGTTCGTCATCTGGAAGGCTAATACTTACCAGTAACTAGTAACGACCAGTTTGGACTAAAAGAATGAAGTAGAAAGAGATGATTCCTTAATAGGAACTAATGTAGATTGCTATTTAATAATAGGAATCATGTATTGCTACATATCATATGAGATTGCCATTGAACGTCTCCACGAAACAGAAGAAAATTCAAAGTGGGGGAGGAGGGTAACGTATTTTTAAAGCAAAAATCAAATCAAATTGGGGCCACAGTTACTGGCAACGACCGCATTTAATCTTTGTGTCGGGTGTGACATAACAGAACGATTTTTAGGGTTCCGTACCTCAAAAGGAAAAAACGGAACCCTTATAGGATCACTTTGATGTCCGTCTGTCTGTCTGTCAAGACCCTTTTTCTCAGGAACGCGTGGAGGTATCAAGCTGAATATCAAATTCATATCAAATACTGCACTCCACTGTCCCTTAGAGCTGTGAAAAAAATCAAACTTCTAAGCCAACGCAATCAAAAGATACAGCCGTTTATGCCGGAAATTTTCGACATTCACAAAACAATCAAAACATACAGGGTGCTTCCCGTGAACTCAGAATCTTAAAATTTGGTACGAAGCAACGTATTATAGTACAGATAAAGGAAAAATTGCGAAAAGCATAAATTTTTAGTTATATCATATAATAAAAATATTTTGAATAATTTTAAAGTTATTCAAAATATTTTTACATTTTTAATATACCTACAGATTTGTTCGGAACACTCGGTGCGCGAGTCCGACTCGCACTTGGCCGGTTTTTTTTACATTCCTAAAATGTAAGTAAGTATTAGCAAGAAGTCAGGTGTATAAACACATCGTATTGAATTCTTGGTATCGTATTGGTAAGGAAACGGCTATTGTTTATTGAAATAATATATAGTAATGACAATGATATGTATGTATTTTAAATTATGCGTATGTACAAGGCAAAGGAATATAAACAATAACTAATTATCTGAAAACTGTATTGCCCTAACCTAACGTATTCAAACATAAATATTATTTAAAATAAAATAAACAACTTTGCTAGGATAGAAATTGCATATTTACAAGTGGTCTCAATTTTCTGAACATAGAAATATTACAAATATTATCGCGAAAATTCTAAAATAACCATTAGTACCTAATCCTATAATAATAAAACTTAAAAGCCGACTTCGTCAAGTCACAGTAGACAAAGATAGCGATGTCTTCGTCCTAACATATTAAATACAAAAAGAAAAAAACAATAACAAAAGATACAGTCCTTGAGAACCTTCCATCTCAAAAAATCATTTTATCAAGTCGGTTAAAATCAATCTCATTGAAATGAACAAAATTTTAGGAGAATTAAAACTATAGAAGTTTGAATTGTTAAAAATCAAATTAGGTATTTAAAGAATTTCTCAAATGATAAAAAATATAGTCAAATGTTATAAAATATAGACATAAATTACCATCACACATTTTTCCGCATTCAATGTCTATTACTGTGTTCAATTTGTCGGTTATTATGTTGTCATCACTTTTGTTAATCGACACTTCAACATTTCTATGGATATCATTGTTTATGTCAACAATGTGCACATCACTCGCTGCGCCGGGATCCGCGTAAATGCTTTCAGCGTGCTGCGGCGTCGGAGGGCTCATTATTACTGATCAAATAACTTGAATTGATATGACCGGATTTTAAGCCTCAATATATTGTCTTGCTTTGCGAATTATAATTTAATCAAACTTATTAAAATTTAACTGATAGCTTCCATAAAGATGTGCTTATAATGCACTGACCTCTATATATACAAGTACGCTGGAGTTGCTATGCCATACAAAATGCTTATGCCGATTTGAAGCGCCCTCATTGTCCGTACTGGGAACTAAAATTGACATAATATGGCAAAGTCTGTTGTATTATTTAATTCATAGAAGTATATTTAATTCGTATCTCTGTATTTTGCAGTTTGAAACTAAAAAATGAAAGTATTTTATGTATTTCGAATGTGTGTAATATGTAAAACTTGTTACCAAAAGGAAAGTGGGATAACATATCACAAGTAAGTAAATTTGCAGCTAATATAAAGCAAATTAAAACTGTTTGACAATACAGGTACTTAAAAATTTGTTACTACTAATCTTAATATCGTAATTACGAACATGTTTGGCTTTACTTTATATTACAGAGTTTTGGTAAACAATAAAATTCAATAGGGTTGTCAAGTTCCTTGTCTATAATACTTATCGGTGTTCTTTTTTACCCATATCTGTTCACAGCCAAAATTGCCGACAACAGATTATTATCAAATCTTTATTAATTAATAGGTTTCCAACAGAACCTAGACTAAAATTATGGAAAAATGCACAAAAATAGTGAATTGGCGTCCGAAACAAAATTATTATCTTTGTTCTAAATACTTCCGAGACGATTGTTTTATTGGACATGAGAAACGCACCACTTTGAAAAAGTGCAGTATACCCACAATATTTTCTGGTAGTACCAGTACCAGTAAGTATAAAAGTATTAGACTATTATTTCGAATGTTTTTTATTTCTTATCTGCTTACTTTTCCCCAGACTCAAGGGCCATAGTTAAGTGTAGAAAGGTCACCTGATGATGATTTTGTGTTTACAAGACGAAGTTTGTTAAATCTGTATAATTAATATGACTAATTTATTGTATCAAGGTTGTCTGGAGGAGACACTCTGTCCATCGAAAGGTTGTCTGGAGGAGATCGCTCTTAGCGATAAGACCGCCCATTGTACCACATTTCTTTTTCTCATTTTTTGTTAATATTTTTGTTATTTTTTGGCGTACAATAAAGTGTTATCTATCTATCTATCTATCTATTTTAACAGTGGTAGAGCCACGCGGCAGCTTTTGCTGTCGCACGGATGGGCCGGCTCGAACCGGGGTGGTACCACGACCTCACAGAAAACCAGCGTGAAGTAGAGGTTTACTTCTGCGTTTCGCTTGGTGAGTGCAGGTGGCCGGAGGCCCTTTTTACTGGAAATGAGGCATTCCATCTTAGTCCTCACGGGTGACAACGCATCTACATTTTGATTTGTAATAGAGGATAGATGTAGATGTCTATGGGCCGCAGCAACCACTTACCATCAGGTGGACTGTGTGCTCGTTTGTCACCCTTATCATATAAAAAAAAAAAATCTATCAAGGGAATACATTTATATTGGAACTGCAAAATTATTAATGTCCTTAGTGAGTTTGCGTGAGCTTAGTTGAGATATACCTCCTCCCTGAACGGGTTCCCGCCTTGTCGTGGAGGGGGGAGGGGGTAACCCATGGTACGTAGGCGACTCACATAGCTGGCCCGAAGTGAAGGGCTGGCCCAAGGTGGCTACTCTGAGTGGGCTTGTCGAGCCCTTGGATGTATGTTAGTGAGCTGTGGCTACAGGAGAGTCCTCTCTCTATATCGCTGGAGCCGGGGTGGAATCGCAAGGGAAGAGGATTGTTGGTATGGTAATGCGCCATTGACTATCCTACGCGACTTTGGCGGGACTATACCACTTGGTGCTTCCGAGTGCTCGTTTTTTCTTGGCTCCATGGCCTCTACATATCCGGCTCAGTCGGGGAGGGAAGTCCTCAACTAAGGAGGGGTCCTCGCTGGTGGGGCTTGAAAGTGTTTCCGTGGCCCTGTCAATTTGTGGTGAAGGTGGAACATCATGTGGTTTTAGTAGGTGCAAGTCCGACATAATCCGTTTTTGTCCCCGTAATGCAGGTATTCGTAGGTATTTTCTCATTTGAAACCCGGAACAAAATCCATTCTATAGTTATGAATAAAAACGTAGTCAACGCAGCGTCGATCTTGATTTTATATGAGGTACAAAGCTTGCGTCTAAGGCCTAGGTATTAATTGATACATTTATTTATTGTATGGCATTAAATTAATATGATACATAAATAGAATGGACGTTAAGGGTAGGCCTGGGTATAGAGTTTTAATCGATATATTTTTTCACACTATCTTATCTCTATTATTAGTTCCGTGGTCGTTCACTTCTGCTGTCAGCGCTAAAATGGCGAAAATCAAATCACCTCATTATGTCACGGTTATAGCCAGTCCATATATAGAGGTCAGTGTTATAATGGGTCTAGTGCAAATTAAGGTTTTACACTATAATAATTTTACTGTTTTTAAAGATTTTCTCTTTCATCATTCATTAGGTCATTCTTTTATCATTCATCATTCATTAGAGACCGTCAAAAGTCCACTGCTGAACACAAGTTTGCCTCATAGTGGGTGTGGGTGGTAATTAAATAAATATATAAATTTATAAAAAATTAAGTAGCTAACATAGTGATTGCCATTTGGTAACCGCAGTTTCGTTTAATTATTATTGTTGAGTTATTTTTTTATAAGATAAGGGTAACACGCGAGCACACAGTCTACCTGATGGTAAGTGTTTGCTGTGCCCTATAGAAATCTGAATCTATCCTCGATTAAAAATCAAAATACAGATGCGTTTGAGAACTAAGATGGAATGCCTCGTTTCCGATAAAAAGGGTCTCCGGTTCTCTATACTCACCATACGAAACACAGCAGCATTAAGCTGCTATTTTACGCTGGTATTCTGTGAGAGCGTGGTCCCACCCCGGTCGAGCCGACCCATTCGTGCTACAACTATACAATTAATATAGCTGCAGCGTGGCTCTACCACTTCTAAAATGTTATTATACGGAACATGCTGCTGTCTATTCACCTTCCCTATGTCGCCGGTATGATACTAAGTGTATCGTATTGATACCCTTAGAGTAAGACCTCAGTTAAAGCAATATGTTAGTCTAAAGACGACTGCCTTGTTCGTCTAGTGGTCGTAAACGCGGTTTCTAATCATGAGGTCTCTGGGTTCGAATCCCGGCTCGGGCCAAAATCAGCTAAGGATTTGTCTGATAAGAAATTCTCAGTACCAGCCCGGAGTCAGGAAGTTGCCGGAGTCTCACCCCCGTGCCTCGGAAACTTTCGAAAACTGTTGGTCCTGTGCCTAATCTCTCTCCGGTCGTGTCGGATTGCCGTCCTATCGAACTACAAGAGCAGGGATTGAAAACGGTCCCAAAATACCGGTATAGAACCGGTATTTAGGGGTTTCGGTACCTATACCGGAACAGGAACCAGAACAGGAACCAGAACCTAAATTAAAATCTTTAAGAACTTTTATTTTACCGGTTCCTTAGCAAAGCGAAAGCGAGTAAAAACTTGTTTGAGGTGCGGTCGGGTGGACGGCGAGATGCGGCGCGCAGCAGAGTATGAGGAGAGGGGAGTTTGTAAAATATCACATTTGTATTGGTGGATCTTCTGTTGCATATCAACGCAGTGTTGCCAACTCTACGGATTTTTCTATAGATATACGGAAATTGGTCATCATATACGGAACTACGGAATTTGACGTTGCAATCTACGGAATTTTTATAAACTTAACAAGATTTTTTTTATCATGAGTGTGAACTTGCCGACAATGTCATTCTCTCTCTCTTCTTCTAATGTTGTCATAACATTATGCTATGGAAATAGCTAAAGTAAACTAGTCTAGCTGTTTCAACACTGGTTAGACTTCTAATCTTTTTTACAGCATATGCTGCAGAACTAAGTCTGCTTGCTAGTTTTGATATATGGGGGCTCCATTGAAGCTTCGCGTCTAGTGTGATTCCAAGAAAATGGTGGAATCTACAAGACTCAGTTTCTCCCCATTTAAAATTACATTAGTATTTAATTGTTTGATATTTGGAGTCATGAATTTCATACATTTCGTTTTAGTGCCATTTAAATGCAAATTATTAACATTGAACCAATTTACTAATTTAGATATAGCATTATTGACTTCGTCATATTTTAGTAATTGTCGACTTAATTTGAAAATTAAAGAAGTCTCATCTGCAAATAATACTATATCATGGTTATCCCCTAATATGTAAGGTAAGTCATAATGTATACAAGAAACAGAAAGGGGCCGAGGATTGAGCCTTGAGGCACGCCCATTTGTACCGGAAGGGCTCATATTGTTAATGACAACTTTTTGCGTTCTCTTACTTAAATATGAAATAATTAATTTAAGAGCATCACTTCTTACACCGTAGTGTTGAAGTTTCCTGATTAATGTTTCATGGTGAACACAATCGAAGGCCTTGGATAGGTCACAAAATATACCCAAAGCATCCTGTGAATTCTCCCATGCATTAAAGATATATTTAATCAGCTCAACAACGGCATCAGTTGTCGAGCGTAAGCCCTTGTGAAACCAAATTGATTTTTATGAAGTAAATTATTTATATTAAAAAAATTTAACATTTGATCAAGAACAATATTCTCAAAAATCTTACTAAGTGTTGGTAGTACAGGTAAATAGGTCGAAAATTGGCGGGGTCTAATGTACTACCAGATTTAAATAAAGGTATTACTTTACTATGCTTCATTACATCAGGAAACACACCAGATTCGATACTAGTATTAAATATAATAGCTAAATGAGGCGCGATTGTATCTATTATAGACGCAATAACTTTAACGAAAATCCCCCACAGATCCGCAGTTTTCTTAACATCAATAGTTTTAAAATATTTTACAATATCTTTTGATGACACTTTATGAAATGTAAAATTCTTTGTACACGTATTTACATTTTGCTTAAGTAATGATTCGGCGACGGCAGGAGAAGAATTCAGTGACTTAGTGGTCAAGATCGGAATATCAGTAAAATATTTCTCAAAAACCATTGCTACGTCCTGATCTGATACAGTTAATTTGTTGTTAACACTTAACTGGTAATTTGAATTGCGAGAGTTGATCTTACCAGTTTCGCTATTAATTATACTCCACGACATTTTAATTTTAATGGAATCCGTCTTAATTTTGTTGCTCAAATGCAAAAACTTGGCTATGGAGTGCACTCTTTTAAATATTTTTGAATATTTTTTTACATATTCCCTAAATTCGACGCTATGATTATATGACCTTTCATAGTAAAGATCATATAACCTATGCCTGCTCTTATGGACTCCTACTGTCGCCTATTCATTGAATGACTTCCGACTGATCAAGGAGAATGTTTTAGAAGCAAAAGTAATATTAAATTCATTGCAAATAAGCTTAAATAATGTTCCATACAAAAAATTAGGATCATTTTGGTATGAAAGTGATGGAAGTTTTTTCACTATGTTACTTCTAAATTTCTCCAAGCGACGTGCATTTACTGGAACAGACACAACTTTCTCATCTACTTGCTTTTTGTGAACATAAGGTAACGAAACTACTTATGCAACGGCTTCACCTTTGTAAAAATGTTATCTATACATGTTGCACTAGATTGAGAAATACGCATTGACTCTATAAATAAATTAAAAAGACCATATGATTTAAACAATGATCTAAATTTAATATTGACGGAGGAAGCTTCTAGGAGATTGATATTAAAGTCTCCACATATTACAACAGATTTATTCTGTTTATTAAGCTTAGCAAAAACTTCCTCCATAATGTTTTCAAAAGTATCATATATACAACATGGGGGTCTGTAGACGCTCACAACAATGAGGTGCTCAAACTCAACACATGCCATTTCTACAGTTCGCTCAACAGAGAGGCTCACAATGTCTTTACGTTCTTTACATGATAATAATTTACTAGCTAATATTAAGGAGCCACCTGTTAAAACCGTATCTCTATTGAAAGAACTGACCACCTGGTGATTACTGAAGTTAAACATTAAATTATAAGCTTTTAACCAATGTTCAGTAATACATAAAATATGAATATTGTTGCTATTTAAGAACAACTCAATTTCTAGCTCTTTGCCTATCATGCCTTGTATATTTTGATGCACCAGGTGTAAAAAATTTTCATTATCTTTCTGTGGAGTCATACAATTAAAGATTTATAAGCCACATTCTAAATTATTTAAGTTATTATAACCGCTAGAGATTACCTCTATTGTCTCATTTTCTAATTTAAATTACTTGGAACTGATTCCAAATCGCATATTAAGTCATTACACTGCTCAAAAGAAGCAGATGTCTGTGTAGCCAAGTCCTTGGCTGAGTTAATATATAAATAATAAGATAGTACATTTGCTACCTGTCTTAAATTATATTTTGATAGGTAATACCTATCTCTAGTCAAAAATTTCTTAATTAAATTATTTATATCTATTAAATTAATTCTGTCAATATAATTGTAACAATTAAATGTCAAGTTTAAATTATTATTACATGAAAAGTTATTCATTAATAAATTTAAATCATATCTTATTTTATTTTCCTGTGGCCAATCCTGTATGTAAGGCAATGTAAACAAGATAATTTTATGTACATTTAAAGTATTTAGATTATCAATATATTTTAATAATTGATTTTTGTTTACATTGCCTCTTCTCCCAACAAGAATTATTAATATGCTATTAGGACAAAATTTACTAGCTAAAACTTTATTCATTATATGACTAAAGGATGCTCCAGGCATGCAATAATTACTGATCAGATGTCCTTTTAAACAGTTATTTAACATCATGCCCAAATTTTTGCCTATGTCATCACAATACATAAAAACTTTATTTTTTTAAATATTTACATTGCTTTTTAAGTTTATATCCTTTGTCATGGCACTGTCATAGAGTGTAGGTGAAAATAATGAGATCTTACTGTTAACTCTGTTATTTACACATATTGTCCCCGATGAACCTGGTATGGAGCGCTGATACTCACTCTGATTTTTTATTAAGGAGTCAAAGCGCTCCTTATTATATTTACATGATTTTACCAGATCATTCATGGCCAATATGTGTTATTTTATCTCATGAGCCGATGCATATTTATTTGATACAATTTGTAGAGAGCTTTTAAGTGATAAAATTGTTGAATTTAGACACTCTATATCAGTCTCATAACAGTGATTCATATTTTCCACCACAATTGAATATATTTTAAGTTTATTAATTAGTTCTTGCATTTCTTTGCATACATTTATATAATTTTTAACATTAATTTTAGTTTTAATTAATTTTTGTAGTTTTCTAATATATTTATTAATTTTTATATCTTTCTTTAATTTTCTTCTACTGCAGGTAATCCTTGCAGCTGTTCTTGATATGACATAATCATCACCAGTCAAATCTATTGTTGTGGAGGGTTGCAATGCTTTTGATTTAGAATTTTTAATAATTAATTCTATGCTATCTGTATTAAAATAAAACCATTTTTACTCATAAATATCAAATTTTTGTGACGTTAATCAATTTCAAATGTTAATAGCTTAGATACTTTGAATTAAATTACGTTTGTTTCGAATTTAGAACACTTCTTGGAAAATAGGCAGTTAATATAAGCGCTTAACCTTTTTTTTATAGATGATTGAATTGTCACTTATGTCTCAAATTTTTCTAATCCATGCTATCCCATTTGTTTTTACAATTATTAAAAAAATTCTGCCGGATTATTCTTCGCTTTTCCTCGATCTTTTTTTTCGAATTTCTCAAAGTTCTTAGTTGTATAGTTTTTCATCATCTTCATCATCATCATCATCATTACAGCCCTTCACAAGTCCACCCATCGACTTCCTGCATGTCTTACAAGGTCGTCACTCAATCTAGGGGGGGGGGGGGGGACGCCCTACACTTCGTCCGCCGGTATGAGGCCGCTACTCGAGAACCTTTTTTCCCCATCGGTTGTCGGTTCTTCGACTTATATGGCCGGCCCATTGCCACTTCAGCTTACTAATCCGTTGGGCTATGTCGGTTACTCTGGTTCTACTGCGGATATCCTCATTTCTAAGTTTATCACGCAGAGAAACTCCGAGCATAGCCCTCTCCATAGCTCGCTGAGCGACCTTGAGCTTCGTCATCCGGCCAGCAGTGAAGGACCACGTCTCAGTTCCGTAAGTCATCACTAGCAACACGCACTGGTTGTACAATTTCGTTTTAAGGTTTTGAGGTATGTCTGATGAGAAGATGTGTCGTAGCTTCCCGAACGCTGCTCAGCCGAGCTGAATACTCACACTTGCGTGTGGCTCCAACGATGACGTGTACAGCTGCCCATAGAACCTCTCAATCTCACTCAAAATCTCAGGTGCCCCGGAAACGATGCCGCCACACTCGGTCTTCAGCTTTGACAGTTGGCTCTTTCTGGCAGACAGATCTCTGGCAAAGACTTTGGAGCCTTGGTTCCGCTCGATCGCTTCTTCAATACAAGCTGTATTGAAGTTGCGTAAGTCCCGCCGCATGCATTTGGAGATCTGTCTGTTCAGTTGCCTGTATCCTGTCAAATCTTGTGAGAATGTAGTCTCCTGTCTAACAGCCATGAGATTAAGAGTGTGATCGGAGAGTTTTTGTGTTCTTCTGCGGCGGGTCTCGCAGAACTTAGCTCCGACCGCATGGACAGTTTCACAGGTCCACTGCATTGCAATCTTCTAGGCACTGAAAACGGTTTCGTAGCTCGAGCTGAAAGGTTACGGGACTTTGGATTAGAGCACGAGGGGAACGGAGCGTTGACTTCGTTAGACGTGTCTTCTCCAACTTAACTTTTAAATTCAGTGTGCCTCTCACCATTCGGTGATTGCTGCTGGTTTTCACCCTCGCGATCACGGAGACATCACTGAACAGTCGTCTGGTCGTCATAATGAAGTCAATCTCATTTTTTGTCGAACCGTCGGGGCTCGACCAGGTCCACTTTCTGTGGAGCCGCTTACGGAAGAAAGAGTTCATCATAAAGAGTCCCTCTTTCTCCATGAAGTCGGCCAGCTGCTGGCCTTTTTGGTTTCGTTGCCCTATTCCAAATTTCCCTACTTTCAGCTCCCCGTTCTCTCTTGTGCCTAGTTTTACGTTGAAGTCTCCCATTAACACCGTATAGTGGGTTTTGGAGAAATGCATGGCTCTAGAGATATCCTCATACATTTCCTCCATCTCCTCATCGGGATGTGCCGAGGTTGGTGCGTAAACCTGTATGACGTTCAGCTAATACCGTTTGGTGATTCTGATTATAAGGTGCGCGAATCTCGTCGACACACTCCCAATCTTTACAACGTTGTTAACGAGAGACTTGTGGACGATAAATCCGACACCTCCTTGGGACAGATGGTTGCCCTCCCGGTGATAAAACAAGTTGTCGGATTCGAGGATTACCGTGTCCTCCCCTCTTCGGACCTCGGATAGACCTATAATATTCCAGCGCCACTTGTCTCTCTTTTCTTCCAGCTCCAGGATCTTCTCGTCAGTCCTCAGGGTGCGTGCGTTATAAGTTGCCAGGTCGAGTCGTCGTAGGTGGCAACCGAACCTCCATTGGAGATTCTTAGCACTCCCTGCCCTGCCGTTACCATGGTTGCCACCATAGCCAGGAATAGCAGGGCCGCCGGGGACTGGGGGCCGTCTCTTAGTAACTTTATTCATTTTGGGGGGTATATTACCATAGCTACCACGCTTGGCGAGCGGGTTGGCAACCGTAGTTTTTTATTGTCATATTGCTGTTATCAGGAAGATGCTGCTGCCCTCTCCTGACTGTATACCACTGTCGCCTTTTACGACACCCACGGGAAGATATGAGGTAGTGAATATTCTTAACCGCCCCTACACGGCTATAGTTTTTCATTGTTACATAAATCACCCGAGGCTGAAACACCGTAATATATCAAATAATAAACTAACAAAAACCAGAAAATAAAATCTATGATCATAAGTCGTTATAATCAAGTTTTTAACGTATTTTTTTTAGTATAACTATCCACAAATATTAAAGTGTGTATAGTTACTTTATTTGTTTTTTACAAAAAATTATTTAATTAAAAGAAAACATAATGCAACAATTATAATCAATTTTTATGGTACTTTTTTCTTACATGTGCAGCTTGATTCGATGTTATACTACAATGAAACTTACAACAAGAATTTTCCATGACAGAATGAATTTATCAAACAAGTTCAAAAACAAATATTGTCGATCCTCAACGGAACGGATATTTTGAAATAGCAGCTACGGAATTGTACAGAATTTTTTATACCAATCTACGGATTTGGAGAAATTTGATTATAGATTCTCGGAACCGGTATTTAGAACCGGTACATCGGAACCCGAATCGTAACCGATACCGGAACTGGAACCGTACCGAAAAGAGGAACCTTTATAAGAACCTAAATGAAGAACCAGAAACGAAATTGGTACCGGTATTCAGTCCCTGTATAAGAGTGAGGGAATAGACATGCGCTTGTGCATGCACTTGGGTACTTTAGTCCAAGTTTTAGAGACAGGCCGCCGTGGCCGTAGTTCGGTATGAAGGATATTATCAGTCTAGATACCACGATGCACATCTCGCCGCCGCTCTCTACAAAGGCCACACCCATACGCTTTCTACGTTTGTATTTACTTTTTATTGTAACCCTAGCTTTAATTTAAATTTTATTTAGCACCTCAAAACGTATAAATTTTAATTAAAATAATACAAAAAACGTTCACGACTGTTAAGCCTGTTTCTACCTATTAGCATATAATTTAAATGTCCGATGTCTTACATACTTTTTCTTTTATTTCTACCGACTTCAAAAAGGAGGTACTCAATTAGACTGTATGTTTTTTTTGTGTGTTACCTCAAAACTTTTTTCTGGGTGAATCAATTTCGATGATTCTTTTTTATTTGAAAGCTGGTAATTCTTATGTTGTTCCATATTAATATGAACAAGGTCTGACCAATAGTTTTTGAGTTATTCTAATAATTTATATTGAAGAAATTATTAAGTATATATATCGCAGTATTTTGACAAAACCTGGTTTTCGATCAAAAACCTCGGCTTTTGATCAAGAACCGGAAAAAAGACAAAATTACTACATTATGTTATCATAAACCTGAGAAAATCTAGATATTTGATCAAAAATCTAGACTGATTTATACAGTTTTTGTGACAAATGACTGACAAGTTTCTGACGATTTCATTCATTTTTATACTTTTCTATCAGCGTTAATGATGGTTCAAATTCAACTTGGCCAAGCTTTCAGTAGCGCTGGCAACGTTTCGATATTATTTATTACACTCATACTTATACTATATAGGCTCTTGATTTAGCTAAAGCATTTGACACGGTCTCTATCCCCATACTCTAATTAAGCTAGAAAGTTTAGGTGTTAGAGATAAACAGTTGTATCTCTTCCAAAGTTACCTCCACAATAGATCCTAATGCGAGAAAATAGCGGCCACACTAGTTCTCAATTTCCTAATAAGCATTTGGTGTACCGCAAGACTGTATAATCGGTGCAACCCTTTTCTTGGCTTATATAAATGAAACTAGATCATGGTAAAATTATCTGTTTCGCCGATGATATATATCTCTTTTTCTCGGGCGACAACTGGAAGGAGATTTTTAGATATGCCCAAATAGGTCTTAATCTCGTCACACAGTGACTATCTAGTAAGCAGCTTTTGACGATCAACACAAACAAAACAATGTACATTACTTTTGGTACTCTACAGTTATCCCTTCCACCCAAAAACATCTTTATACTGATTGTTCACTGTTGTCGTTAAACATCTTTCTGTTCATATTCAGAATTAAGCATTACTAACTCTATTAAATATCTAGTTGTTACTAAAGATCAGCATCTATACTTTGGAAAACACATTACTTTCTTAAAATCTAATTTTAAATATTTAGTTTTTAATAATTTGTGCCATATTGCTTAATTCATTTTTAACTTAATTGAAACAGTATATTACGCATTATGTGAATTATGTCAATCTGTTTTGACCTATTATAGATATATATGTCTGGGAAGGCTCTATGAAAACAATACTTTTATTATTAGAAAGAGCCCAAAGAGTTATCTTAAAAGTAGCATCCTTTCGCAATTTCATTTACTCTGCTAAAGAATATAATATAGTACTTTCTACTCCTTATAAAGATAAGGAGTGGAAAGTACTATCTGTGCGACAGCTATTTGTCCAGTCTGTTATTCAAAGACAACATCGCTTAGTTCCTTTTGAACTAGAGCTAAAAACAAAGGCGAAAACATGATTTGGTGTGCACAAGCAAGGCATTTAGAATTACATTTTTTTGGGTCTTTTGGCCCTTATTGATACGACTTATATACGGGTTAATGTATATCCTTTATGATCGTACGAATGCAGAAAAAAGGTTGTCTCATGATTGCTGAACCTAAGCTATGATGATACTGAATTTATAAAACTTTATGGGAACTTTTTTGGTTTAAGGGAATATTAGTAATGTTTAATAGCATTACTAGTATTAAAAAAATAAAAGAAAGACTAATTGCTTGATGTAACTTACATTATTTTAATCTTAATTAATACGTGGTAGAGCCATGCTGCGGATATATTATTATGGTTGTAGCACGAATGGCTCACGCTCTCACAAAATACGTACGTATGTATATATCACTGGAAACAAGGCATTCCATTTTAGTCCTCAGGGGTGGCAACCTAGACACTATGCTCAATGACCTCAATAGTGCATCCCAATAGATAGGTCTTAAGATGAACATGGACAAAACCAAGATCATTTTTTTGTTTTGTTGCTGGGAGCACTAAGCTCGAAGTTGTTGACGAGTATGTTTACATGGAACAAATAATCCAACTAGGTAGCGTTGCTGGGCAGCGTTCGAGAAATTACGACACATCTTCTCGTCAGGTATATCTCAAAATTTGAAATCGAGTCTGTACGTAGGTCACTCAATAAGTTTTGAGATATACAAAAAGTATTCTAGATACTATAAATATTTATTTTACATCTTTTCAAAATATTCTCCATCATGCTCTATACAAAGTTCCATTCGCCTAAACCAACTCTGACTAACTAACACTTTTGCCAGTCTTGATCTGACAGGTCGGAAATCGCTTATTCATAGGCAGCCACAGCTTCTTCGGCGCTTGAAAATAACTTGCCTTTTATTTTTTATTTTACTCTTGGGAACAAAAAGAAATCACAAGGAGCTAAGTCAGGGCTGTAGAGTGGGTGACTTAGAGTTTTAACACCAGATTCCTCAATAAATGCTAACTTTTTAAGGGTGGTATGTGAAGAGGAGTTATCGTAATGCAGCATGATTCCCCGAAGCCCGGTCTTTGGTCTTCTCTTCCGCACAGCTTGAAAAGCTTTGAGTAATGCAACTGTAGTATACCATTCGGAGTTGATTGACCTACAATTTTCCAGCATTGACATCAACAAATGTCCGCTCCGCGAAAAAAAACTAGCCACCATTTTTTTGCCGACGTTGCAGGTCTTTGCAGTTTTGTCGGTAACTATCCTTCTGAGTAGACCCACACCGATGATTGCCTTTTATTTTCCGGATCATATCGATAGATCCATGTTTCGTCACCAGTAACAATTTCTGAAACACGCCTAGATGCCCCGTTTTCAAAACGTAGACGCATTTCATGGCACTAATCCACACGAGTCTGTTTTCCGCTTTCGGAGAGCAAACGAGGGATCCATCGACAACAAAGCTTCCTTACTCCAAGATGTTCATGTAGGATAGTATGAATTCTCTCCGAACTAATGCCTACAATCTTTTCGATGTCCGTATAATGTGATTCATGGGTCTTCTCGCACCAACATTTCAGTAGTCCATACATTTTCTGCCGTTACTGCTGTTTGCGGAGCCCCGGTTCTTTGGTCATCTTTAAGATTAATTTTACCTCTTTTGAATTCGGCAAACCACATAAAAATTGTTGCGCGTGATGGAGCTGAGTCCCCTAATGCTGATTGTAACCGTTGTAAACTTAATTGTTCGGTTAAACCAAATTTAAAATCATAATATATCATAGCGCGTAAATTTTCCCGGTTAAAATCCATCGTTTTAAATGAAAAACGCGGGAAGCGTTGCAGGAAAAAGAATAGAACTTTGTTTTTTTTTAATATTGAGGAATTGGCTTATGGGGTACTATTTTGAAATAAATTTGCTAGAACATATAACACGGGTGCGTTATACCATATACCATATAGCTCGAAGAACCGACAACCAATGGGGAAAAAAGGTTCTCGAGTGGTATCCTCGTACAGCTAGGCGAAGTGTAAAGCGACCCCCCACTAGATGGAGTGAAGACATGCAGGAATTCGATTGATGCAGGTGCCACAAAGCACGGCCCTAACCACCATCTAAGGTGGTTAGGGCCGTGCTTTGTGGCTTTCATTGCGGGAGGCCTATGTTCAGTAGGGGACTTGTGAAGGCTGTAATGATGATGATGATGATGATACTCTATTTATTTATATAACTCTACTTATTACTCACAAACACTAATCGTTATCCTAAGTAAACGCTAATATTATATTAAATTGCAAAATATACTATCTACCGTTGATACTAATATTTAATTGTTGTCTCTATTTGCTATTTAACACGTCATTGTTTTCTTTCTTATTACTTTATTTTATTTTTTAAACTAAAATATAAGTGTATCTGGTTTTATTGTTTATTTACGAAGGAAATCCTTTATTGTAGATACATCTATCTATCTATCTACTGTGTCCACGGATATCTACAGATGGAGACCAGTTTTCCACTTATACTATATTATATACTTAAAAACGAAATTAATTTCGTTTCGTTACACTTAAAACGTTTGTAACGATTCCCGCCGTATTCAAGCAGAAATTCGTTAGAGAGAGAGAGAGAGAGAGAGAGAGAGTGCGCGTCGCATATTATGTGTCATAATCTGTGACAGATTAATAACGATATTATAACGTTATATCAATAATGATGCTATTTAATATTTATGTTATTAAATAGTTGGAGATTTCGTTCCGTTGGTTAGTATCGTTATAGCTAATGAATTAATTTCGTATAATCGTAACACGATCCTACTAGAATGGTACGAATTATCGTTACTGGAACTACGAGTAACGTTATTTTGAGTAACGTTTCAAGTCCCTGCAAAAAACTTCAACAAAAGTAGGCTACACTACAAAAGCGTTGAATTTGACTGTTGAATGTCTCATAGCTTGTAATATTTCTGACTTTTTACACCTTCCAACTAGATCCCAGATTTTTTTTCAATAGTTTTCACTTAAGCTATCTCATTAGGCAAGATAAGATTACATGTGAAATTTTAAGCCGTTCGTAAGCGGTTGTTGAACCAGTATTTTGTTTAATAAAAAGTGTTTCAAGCAAGTTTTTACTGTACAATGGGAAGTATGAAATTGGGCCCACTCCAAAAAGGAGGTTGTACTCAAGACGGGTTTTCAATTAGAGTGTTTGTTTTTGTATATACTCCATAACTTCGCCAATTGGAAACCAATTTTAATTATTCCTTTTTATTAAATATAAATTTGAAGAAAAATTCCACCCCAAGGGTGATAGGGGTGAAATTTTTAATTATACTGTTTAGAACACATTCTAATTGTTACGATTAAGAATCAAAATGTATGTAACGTAATCATGTGTAGATACGCCAACCACGAGGACTAAGATGAAATGCCTTGTTAAAAGTAAAAAGGTTTTCAAAACAACATCGCGGGACTTAGGATTCAAGTTCTGACAATGTTGTGATTATGTCGTTTCTGACAGCGAAACAACTTTTGATTTGATCGCATAACTTTGTTTTATGTAACGTTAGTACTATTAGTCAGACCTTTAAAGCTTCATCGGAATGAGTGATCTATTAAACGGGGGTCCGATGATAATGACTGATAGTGATTGATGATGACTAAAGAAGAAGAAGATGATGAATCAGTTCGTTATTGAACATCACATCTCCGGTATAGCGTTTCCGTACACAATCAGGGAACAGATGTATTATCTTATCGCCGTCCGGATAGTGGTGTGTGAACTCTGGCTCTAAAGGTTTTCCCCGTATTCTTGGCAGCTTCATTAAACACGGGTAGGCTCAAAGTGAGCGCTACTTTATTACCGTCCACCCTTGGAGACTATATTTTCATGTGCGCTGTTAATAGTGTCAATTTATTCAAAAATTGTCGTGTTGCGTTGGGGAAAATCGGGTTATTCCGTATATTCACCCTGAAACAGTATGTAACGTAAAAAAACCTAAATATATTCTTTATTATAAGTGCAATAAGATAGTATATCATCTCAAGGCGGATGTTTTAGGGTGGATATACGGAATAACCCGAAAATCACCTTAAAATATTCATTAATATAAAATAGTATTTTAAACAATAAACATAACGTTTTAATTTGATGTTATGATACTGTTATTACTGCTAACTCAGAGTAAATATCTAGTGACAGAATTCTATTTTTTTCCCCCAGAAATATTTGTCGAATTGTATCTGCAAAACATCGCCAAAATCGAAAATATAAATGTCATTTAGGAAACATGAAAATATATTTTACAAAAAGGAAATTGCTATAAATTATTCATTTTCAGCCCCCGTATTTCAATTTGGCTGTATCTAAATCAGTATAATGTAATAACGCCGTCGGGAAAAAAATTTTCTTTGAATAGTTGCATAAATATTAACGATCATAATATTTATAACATAATTTTACGGGTTGGCAACCGCAGTTTTTTTATTATTATGACACACATAATAATAAAAAACTGCGGTTTAAAAAACAAAATATATATATTATGACAATATTTAGAGAACAATATTTGTTGAAGGAGAATGTATTAAATCGTTAATATTAGATTAAAAAACGATTCTGTCAATACCAACATCTTTCGTAGACATAATTAATGCCATCAAAAACATAACTTGTAAAAAACCAAGTCTCGCAACTCAGTTCTTCCACCGTAAAAAGATGTGAGATCCATGTAATACCAAGTCGGTTAATTTATTCAGTCCCTACTTAAGGGTCCTTCTGTCTCAAGTTATTACGTAATTAGCTAACCATATCAATTTTAAAAATCTTTTATGTTTAAATACATAAATTGACTTCGGAATCGCAATAAACAATCTAATTTAATATAATAGGTTTTACTTGTGATCTCACAATATTGTGTTTTCATGCTACTTTTTTTCTTTCCGGTACCATCTACTTCTTGAATACCAACTACGGATTTTACGGGCAATTTAAACTATTTAATACTTTGCGGGATTTTGGTACAACTTCATAAGACATGTCCTATTCTTGCTTTTTCATTCCGTTGACCATTTTACAAGTTACGTTTGAACACAATTATATCTACGTACCTATCTACATCTTTTATTCCATTATATTATACATATACAGGTACACTGATTCATTCACTGCAAATGTAACTTTGTAATCCTATAAATTTATATAGGATTACAAAGTTATTTATGCAATTGGCGTATCTGGAAAACTGGACCGAAATTACAAAATATTTAAATTTTCCTTGATTGATACACTAAAAACTATTTTCTATGTCTGCTAGAAGTGCTTTAGAGTTTAGAAGATCGGTCAGTCAGTGAGTGACAAAATTAAGAAACTTTGACTAGTTATAATTCTTAAAGTACTGATTCAAATTGAATGAAATTTGAAACATACCGTGTTTATACAATACACGCTTGGTTGCTGAAAATTCAGGTTTCTCGTTTTATCCACAACGAAGTTATAGGGGGCCGAAAATGGCCTGAAATGCTTCGAGAAAAGGATGGTACGGCCGTGCCGCTTTTTCGCTCGACTAGGCGTAGCAGGTATGTATACACTCTTTACCTTTGTATTGTATGTGATATAGTTGAATATCACGTACAATGGGTAATGTGTGCCTACTTAAGCACTTACGCTTATTAGTCTATTTAGAATTCGTAGCAAGAGCAAGTTCGTTTAGCGGGCGGGTTGATAATCGCAGTTTTTACTTTATTTTGATTTGTTGTCAGGAATATGCTGCTGCCCGTATTTCTGTTTCATTCTTCTTTATTGCTTTTACGATAAAGTTATGTTACAGCTTATATACGTCCACTGCTGAGCACAGGCCTCCTCTCATTTTTTAAAAGGTTTTAGGGCAAGGAAACGTCCACCGCGCTGCCCCTATGCGTGTTGGCGAACTTCACATGTCTTCGAAATATTTTTTTACTTATTTCTCAGACATGCAGATTTCCTCGCGATGTAATCCTTCACCGCCGAGTACGTGGTACATCGGCACTTAAAATTGCAATTAACAATTTTATTGGTGCCGGCGGGTATCGATTAGTATCTGCATTGTTAGCGTACTTTGAGATTTACAACGAGCCCTAACCAACTGAGCTACCATGGCTTTTCTCTTGTTTCTTTTTACCACACCTACGGGTTAATACAGCAAATTCTTTTATATCGCCATTACGAGGCACGATTAGAAAAAGCAAATAGCGGTCTAACATTCTAAGTGAAACTATAAAACTGAATAACAGTCACGATACTGGTAAAATTACCACAAATAAACGATTTACTAGGCAGGTAGTTAGAATAGTCCAATAAAATGCTGATAATGATGATTCATGACATTTCGAAGAATCTAAAGCTGTAAATTGAACTGGAGATATTATTATAGTACAGTAAACGATGGAATTTACATGTCTTCTATGCAAATCCAAACCAAAAAAAAAAAATAAGAAAAACTAGCATCACAATTTTTTTTACACACAAACAAATACCCGACCCACGTAACCATGCCCTGTGTGTATTTCTTTATTTAAAATCTTAATAGCACTTCAAAGCGTTCAATTGGCGGACACGTTGCTACATACATACGGAATTCCGATTCGGGATCCCAAACGCAGCAAGTTCATATAAAATCAATGACCCGTCACACACATATAGTACACGTTCGAAATTTTGCGGGCAAAACGGGATTCCGAATGTATGTGGCCTACCCATTCGGAGTTCTAAAACGGAATTCCGCATGTATGTTTTAAGCATAAGAACTTAAGCAGGCGTATAACCATCAAATTGTGTTTTTACACAAATCATCCCATCCATCCATTACGACATATAAATGTTTACCGTTTGTTGAATATCTGCCTCTCGTACGGATTGCCTCATGGATTTTGCCACATTTACCACGCGTAGCAGGCGGGATGGCAACCGCAGCTTACTATTATTTAGATTTGTTATCAGAAAGATGCTGCTGCCCCTCTCCTGTTTCAGTTTTTCTCTGTCCCTCTGCGTGTTTTACAACACCCGCGGAACGATATGGTTTAGTGAATTTCTCCCACCGCTACTACACGTTTAACACTCACAGCTGTTATTAAACGTAAATAACACCCACACACTCATAAGTAGTTTGCATAGATATTTGTTCTGATTCATATTTAAATTTGGAACGGGTAAGTAATCTATACAAATAAATAAAAGTGAAGTGTCTGTTTGTAATGTCAAAATAACATTTTATTACTAAATGCATATGAAAGTATATACGGTACTTATAACAAAAATACAAATTTTAAAGTTTTGTCTGTTTGTCTGTCAGTCTGTTTATTCCGGCTAATCTCAGAAGCGGCTGCGACTTCGACGAGACTTTCACTGGCAGATAGCTGATGTTATGAGGAGTAACTTACTTATATTTTAGAAAAAGAGTTAGGGTTACGCGCAACATAACTAAAACCCGAAACTACACTCAGGCGAAGTCACGTGGAACAGCTAGTTTTATAATAAATCTCCTCAGGAAGACTAATTGTTCCATAACCTGAAAATAAGAGAAAGCCTATGCCTAGCAATAGGACATATACAGGCGGTTAGATTACGTTACAACATTCTCATTGCATATAAATTAGGACATGTTTGTGTCGCTGTTGTTGACATGTGATGTTTTGTGGCTTTACGCAGTTGGCGACTTCCGATAATATTTAGTTAAGTATTTAATATTCGGAATTTGTCACATCGGTCAAAATTCGTCAAGAAAAAAAAAGCTTGTAATGCGCAATGCAACATTATCTAAACTAAATATTTTTTTCCAAAACCAAGACTATGATTGGAGTTGTTATGGTTTGTTTTAGTATCATAATTAGCGAACTTTGACTTTGTCTGATATTAAAAATTGTGGTTCAAAAAGTAGGCAAAAGACTTAATTTTTGATTCAAAAGGTAAAATAAGATCTTTCTAATCTTTTATCACTTTTGATGCATAGTTGTTGAAAATAAAAACTAAACACTTTCAAAACAGTAACACTTTAGGACCGAAAATTTTCGTATTGTTTTGGCAAAAAAATCAATTTTTTTTACGAGGGTGTCATTGCACATAAGATGCAGCTGATGAGATAGCCGGCAATGAACATCTGCAACACTAGAAGAATTGCAAGCGTGTTGCCGGTCTCTAAGGAAAGCGTTATATATTATTTTTGTAGGGATATTTGTCATATATACGTATAAATAAAATTGAAGTTTCTGTTTGTAATGTCAAAATAGGTGGCATGTATTTAGCTCAGGGGGTTATTTGCGCGCTATTAAGACATAAATAACCAGTTTTAAAATGTTTGTATGTCTGTCTAAGCTCCAGACCAACCTTCGGAATGGCTGAATCTTTCTTGTAATTGTGATGACCTTTACAAACAAATAGGTAGTAATTCCAGGAGAGATCTAGCCTATATTTATACCAACATAAAGCTTGAAGATATTAAAAAAGAAGAATGATTTAAAATTAAATTTTTTTTTACCACCGACGTCAAATTAACTTATTAATAATAACTAAAAAACTTTTGGTGAAACTTTGATCAAATTTATATGGGACCACATGTGAAGCACCAGCTTTCAAATAAAAAAAGAATCATCAAAATCGGTTCACCCAGTAAAAAGTTATGAGGTAACACACATAAAAAAACATACAGTCGAATTGAGTACCGTCTCCTTTTTGGAAGTCGGCAGATAAAATAAATGGCCTTTGTTTAACTTAAATCTAAATAATGCCACATCATAGGAAGGTGAAGTCGGGGCGAGTCGCTAGTTAATAAAAAAGTTACAAAAGTTATTTTTATAAAAAAATCCATATCATGATATTGTACATTTCTTTATTCCTTGGAATTGTGGTTTCACTAGTTGTAAGGTAAATTACCCTATTATTTACTCTTTTAATAGACTGAGGCACTGTAATAACGCGTTTGGGTTGTTACCAGTTGTAATAACATAACGTGTAATTAAAAACAAAATTATGGCTTATATAACACTGTAATTAATGTCTCTTTCTAGTCTCAGTTAATATACAATGGTCCACTAGTTTCATTACGTGTTATTACGACGGTAATGCCTTATGCGAAAAGTTGATGTACAAAATTAATCGCATGTCCATTCCCGGTCAGACGAAGGCGACGACACAACCGAGGAAGGAAAGTGTCAGAGAAATGCTTTACAGAAAAGCTGTGATTCCATCAAAAGAGGCTATTAAAACGAAAATTTCATTTATATTGCACATAATAGCTATAACAATCTGAGTTTTAATTGCATGTGAGGCATAAAGTCAAATATTGTGTGCGTACTTGTGTGCGTAGATCTCTCTCTCTCTCTTTCTATCAGAAACTGATACAAAAACTTTTTTGTTCAATACAGATTATAAATAATACTCATTAAAAGTCACTCTAAGTACTCTAAGTAGTAAAAACACTCAAGTCTTTGTTTAATTACCACTGGTTAGGAAAAAAACCTCTCTCCTGGAAAGAAATAGTAAGAAACCTAGCGGGACATTTTGAAAAAAAAAGCTTACAATCATGTATGTTACACAATTAACAACACTAAACAAATTGGAAATAGTTTGGTAGCTGTCACCTCATTCCCAGGGGTTATTATTATCCATAAATTCTTTGATGTTATAATAACCCTTTTTTTAATAAAGTTTTTGAACATTGAGCAGGTCAAATTTTGTATATTTTTTGGGATTTTGTTGTAAAAGTCACCCCAAAAATTAATTACTGACACTGTGGCGTCAAGTAACTGGTACTACTAGCTTGTGTTTAATGAATGAATTTTCTTAGTTGTACTAGCCAGGATTTACAGAATGAATATCAATTATTTTTGTAAAACTACTTTTATTTGTAGGACGGAAGCGGTATTGCAATACTTGCTTGACATACTGAAGCTGAAGCTGAAGATCTTTTCTTTCACAGATCTCTTATGCTCTCAGAAACAAAGATTTTCCTACGGTAGCTAACTGTGATGGATGGTGGTAAGATTCACCGTTTAAATATCGGTTGATATGGATCTTTTTCCTATACACCAGAGGTGGGGAAACTAAGGCCCGCGGGTGTGACCAATAGTGTTATCAGGATTACGGATAACTAAAACATCTAGAAAAGCTAAAGAATTATTTGCTTCTTACTCCATTGTGAACTGTATTTTATAGTTTATGGAGTTGATATGGTCTAAAAATGCCGTTACTTTGTCAGATGGTAAAATTATGGAAGTGTCATCTACATACCGCTTGCAGAATCTTGGATTTACAAGAGCAGTAAGAAGTAACTATGATATTGGAACGTCAAACACCTCAGTCGCCCCCGTGACCATGGGTGAAAACACCGAAAACGTCGGGAATTAAAAAGTTAAATTAAATGCGATAGAATACGTAAAATTAGTTTCATTTAATGTGTAGTGCTCGTGTAAATATAAGAAATCATTATGTTAAACCAATATACTAATTTAGATATAGAATTATTTACTTCGTCATATTTTAGTAACTGTCAATTTAATTTAAAAATAAGCGGTATCATCAAGAAATAATATTATATCACGGTTATTCCCTACTATGTAAATTAAGCATTAATATATACAAGAAACAGAATGGAGCCGAGGAAATAGCCCTGAGGCACGCCTATTTGTACTATTGATCCGGAAGAACTCCTATCCGAATCTTAATGACAAATTTTTGCGTTACTTAAGTATAATATAATTAATTTAAGAGCATCACTTCTTACACCATAGTGTTGAAGTTTCCTGATTAATGTTTCATGGTGAACACAATTGAAGGCCTTATATAGGTCACAGAATATATCCATAGTATCCTGTTAATTCACTCATGCATTGAAGATATATTTAAACAGCTCAACACCAGCATCAGTTGTAAATTATTTACTTTTTTTGAACATTTGAAGAACAATAAATTTTTCACAAATTTTATTAAGTTTTGGAAGTACAGAAACAGGTCTAAAATTGGTGGGGTCTAATGTATTACCAGATTTAAATAAAGGTATTACTTTACTATGATTCATTAAATCAGGAAACACACCACATTCGATACTAGTATTAAAACATAATAGCTAGTTGAGGTGCGATTGTATCCATTATAGACGCAATAACTTTAACGGATCCCCCACAGATCTGCGGTTTTCTTAATATCAATAGTTTTAAAATCTCTCTCTCTCCCTTTTCCTCTCTCTCTCTCCCACACACACACACACACACACGAACACACACACAAACAGAGATATACAGAAGGAGCGAGAGAGAGAGAGAGAGAGACAGAGAGAGAGAGATAGAGAGAAAATAAAAGTAGAGATCTGTATCTATCTGTTTATGTGTGCTTACCTAAAACTAATGTTACAGATATCTTATCACGTTATCTTAGCACGTTAGTTTTATGTAAAGCATAAATTTGTATCTTTTTTTAAAGAATACAAGACAAACGGCGGAATCGTACTCTTAAATTTCTTAATTTGCATTTAACTTTATACGCGGTAGAGCCATGCTGCAGCTATAGTAGTAGTATAGTTGTAGCACGAATGGGTCGGCTCGACCGAGGAAGGACCACGCTCTCACAGAATACCAGCGTAAAATAGCAGCTTAACACTGCTGTGTTTCGTATGGTGAGTGTAGAGAACTTCTAATCAATATATAATTATTTTAATTCAATGCGAGAGTTATTGTTCCTTTTGTGAAAAATCTTTACCCTTCATTTGGGCCCCACGACAAATTTTGATACAGGGCCCCTCTAAGGCACGCTATTCCACTGAGTACAAGGTAGTTTCGTTTTAAAAATGGGGACGCTTACGGAAACACATCGGCGTCTGTCTGACTATGAAAAAAAAATGTGTGTACTTATGTACACACATTTTTTTCATAGTCAGTTTTACGTAGGAAGTTATACGTCTTTAGTGAACAAAAAATTTGAGAGACAATTACCCACTGAAGTTGTCGCTTTTAGGTAACAGTGTACGCGCGGAACGTAACAACTTCAAGGTGTCGTTTTAGGTGTCGTTGTGTGTGCGCATCGTAAAAATTCACTCATAATTTTTCCCAAACGCCGCAAAAGAAGTATAACTTCAAAAGCTTTTCTTTAGAGTGTTTCACGTAGATCCTAGAACCTATATGATTTAATGTAGACAAAGTTATTAAATGTGGTTACACAAATATTGTCGTGTGGTTGGTTTTTAAAGTGAAAACTTCTTAAGGCACTTTTGGGATGCGAAAAAAGCACTGAACTTGTGTGACCGTCACGCTCAGATACACATATATATGTAAGATAAGAACTAATATAACTCTTTTAGGATTGGGATAAAGCGCTGAACTCGTGTGACCGTCACGCTTAGATACATATTATACAGATGTGTGAATATATACTCGTATGTTTGTGAAGTTAAGAAGTTCACTTCTGACGTGCGGTCCTTCAACTGACAATTTTTTTTAGTTTTCACGTCAACTTTGGAGTTAGCAAGAGAGATGAAAAATAAGGGAGGGCTGGCCAGTGGTGTCACAAGACACAAATCGTCCGTAGCATGCAATTGTCTGATTTACAAAAATAACAATTTAGTTATTTCTGATCATTTATAGAAAAATCAATTACTGTTCGCTAATACTCAAAAACAGCTCAACCGATTTTGATGATTTTTTTGTGTGTGTTTGAATGGATCCCTAAATACTTTAGATTTCCGAGGTGTTGTTTTCGAGATTCAGAAATCACCTATGCGAAGCAGGGGCGTATCGCTAGTAAACATACACAATAAATTTTCTCTAGAAAAATCACAGGGCAGGAATATGTCCAAGAACAATATTTGCTATCTCTTTATTATATCATTTAGTTTTGCCCTTTCTGGGTTTGTAAATCAGTATTACTAATATGTAAAAACTTACATAGCCAGGACTAAGGAGGACTTATCTGTTTCGCAGATAGCCACACAGTGTTTTCATCATTGAAAAGCTGCGATTTAATAGTTAGTTTTTAGGTTTCTAGTTATGTATATAATATGTCATGGACCAAGTGATAAATTGGGCATTATTAATAATGATAAAAAATATTAAAATATTTAATTGACCAGGTATTTATGAATAAAGCCCGTTACTTATTGGGCAGAACAATAAAAAAAAGGAAAGTCTATTCATACGATAATCGGACGATTTTTTTAATTTATACGATTAACTACAATTCATTTATTTTTATTCGTCCAATATCTTTTAATTTAAAAAAAATAAGATAATGAGACACTTTCATAAAAAAGTATAGACTTAGTCCGATACTTGTATTAGGGTATTTGCGTCTAATAAAACATTACACCAATCTTGCAATATCAGTGGCAGTAGGTTACGCAAGGCAGATTGTACTCTTTGGTCTTTTGTACAATTTACCGAAGGGTATGTATGTGGTCTATGGTACTAAAGCCTTTTCAGAAACCGGCTTGTTCGGGAAGCTGGAAGTCGCCACCCTAAAGCCGCGAACATTATAATGATATAGTCATTAACTATAAATTAAAATATAATATTGAAGAACTGCACTTTATAATTTTAAAAATTATCGGACATATAACTATTTTTATCGTATGATTAGCATATTAATTTTTTAACAACTTTATCATTATTAACCTATTGTCTTAAAAGTGATTAACATGGTTAGGTTATATCAAATTGCCCAACAGTTACGTAGCAATATTCATAATGACCAGACAATGTGATAAATAATGAAGTTTGAATCAGTATTAATTCCGTAGCCCGATTTGTCTTGTCATTATTCATATTTCCCGGGCATTATAAATAGTGACCTAATTTATCACTAGGTCCGTAACATATATACACAAGACTATCCATTTCCAATATAATTTATTTAAAATATAACTAATATTTCAGAATGATACATTCATCTCTACACTTTTCTAACAAATCGACATCCCCCGCTATGAAATCTTATAAATATTTCACCTTATATCTAAGTGGCACTAGCCTGGTAGCAGAAAAAGTCGTAGATTCCCTCGTTGCCACACTCGGCCAGGTCAGAAGGTCATTTCTTATATTTTTAAATCCTTATGCCAGGCTCTAAAAATAAAATGCTTGCAGCCTCTTCGCAGTATTTGTGGAACTACTACGTTAGTATAATTTGCGGCCTCATTGTCCTGAAATTTCGCACTATTCAGAGTATATCTGATATACTCATTATTAATTTATAGCATTTATTACGAGCATGCCTATATGTCTTGACTCACGACAAATAAAAAATAAAGACGAGTAATTCATATTTAACGATCATTAGTAGTCTCGCGGTCGCGGGTAAAAAGGTGTATTTAGTTAAGTTATAAATTATAATGAATGACAATGCACTTTAGTATCACAATCATGTCGACGAGTCCATGAAGTTTTGTCTGTAAGTTATTATATTTTATTTTGTCTGTCCGTAAAAGTCTACTACTGGACATTAGCCTCTCCTATAGATTTGCTATGGCGCCATACCACGCTTGGAAATTGTATTTTACGACTGCAGCTTAACAGCCTGGATATTTAACTTTAAAATAAAAAAATACATTACTTTGTTCTCGAATCTTCTAAATCTTTGAATTCATACTCTTTTGTTTTGTTAGCTCTGTTGTCGTATTATCTATATTGAGTAAAGGACCGAGAATGTGCATATAAACAAATCCGCACAATGGCAATTAACATTTTGTTACTTGGATTAAAAAACAACATTTTTATTAAGCTTGTCGTCATGCTTCTATATAATAATTATTACATTTTATTATGTGTCCTCCAACATCTTATAAATTTGTGGTGTTTGCAGGTGAAAAAGTTTAGTAATTCCGTCTTATTAGCTTATTACGCATGTGTATTAAGAAGAGTAACTTAAAACAATCCATCTTTATAAGACTGGTTGTCTATATCATCATTATCATTACAATCCTGCACAAGTCTACTGCTAAAACAAATCCCACAAAATACGGTCCTTAGCTGCCTGCATCCATCGACTTCCTGCATGTCTTACTCGTCGTCACTACATCTACTTGGGACTGCCTAACGAATGTTGTCTACAAATCGTGATAATACCGTAGGGATTTAAAGTAGTTTCCTTTTTAGGGTTCCGTACCTAAAGGTTAACCAACGGGACCCTATTACTAGGCCTCCGCTCTCCGCCCGTCTGTCCGTCCTTTCGTCCATCCGTCTGTCTGTCAGCGGGCTGTATCTCATGATCCGTAATAGGTAGACAGTAGATATTTTCACAGAATGTGTATTTCTATTGCCGCTATAAGAATAAATAAATTAAAATGAATTAAGAATTAAAAGGGACTCTACTAGAAACTTGTATTACGATGGTATGGAACCCTTCATGGTTCATGCGCGAGTCTGACTCGCACTTGGCCGGTTATTAGTATTTAGTTACAGTATTATTAATATAATATAAATGCGCTGGTAAAACATACTGGCATACAACATTACTGGTTTGGAACCTTCATAAGCTACACATTTAAAAAAATATTTCCTAGACGCTTAAATATAAAGCAAAAGTAATTTGCAATAATAAATAAACTTACCATTCCCGTTCATATTTTGTTCTCCAGACACCTTCTCAATTTGAATTTGTAATCCGTGAGTCTCCTCAGTCGCACTTCCTGCTGGATCAACTATATTCTCGATATCGATAACATGCACTTCACTATCGCGCGTGTCGCTAGCGTCTTGCGAGTACGACGTTGGCATTGTAACTACGACTGTGCGCGTCCTTTAATAAACAAACTATTCAATGTCAAGTTCGTGTTCTGAAGTTCGTATGGTATAATACATCTAATAATGTTTTTTGCAACCGTTTGTTCAGTTTGACAAGTTATTAAAGTTATGAATGACGTTAGTTACCTGTTCTTTGTTTTAAACATTTATCCAAGGATTTTAATACTCGAAGTTTATAATAAGTTTTACGTTTAATTATTTATGATCACACAATTTTCCTTTATACTAAAATGTTGTTTGTAAGTGTATTTATAAGTTTGTTTATTTGAGGAAACCTCTGGAACTTCTCAATTTATTATGTAAAATTGTTTCTCTGATAACATAATTAGAGATACCTATCTCATGTCATTCTATTTCCGAGTGATAGACTGTGCTTTATCGTTATAAAAATGAGTAATGAAATTAGCATATTTATAAAATTAGAGTCGAAGAAAAATTGGTTGGCGGGCTGCTTCATCGACTTCCGATGACCGAACAGTTTGATATAATTATTTTTATACGTGGTAGAGCCATGCTGCAGCTATATTGGTAGTATAATTGTAGCACGAATGGGTCGGCTCGACCGGGGAAGGACCACGCTCTCACAGAATACCAGCGTAAAATAGCAGCTTAACACTGCTGTGTTTCATATGGTGAGTGTAGAGAACCGGAGACCCTTTTCATTGGAAAAGAGGCATTCCATCTTAGTCCTCACGGCTGACAACGCATCTGCATTTTGATTCGTAAACGAGGATAGATGCATTGAGGTAATATGTTACTACGTAACCATATACCACTTACCATCAGGTGGTCTGTGTGCTCGTTTGTCACCCTATCCTATAAAATAAATATAAATGAAGATAATATTGTTTTGTAAGTCAACAGTTTATTTACTCTTGTGCCAACAGTTCGACTGTTACTGACTTACGGACAGAAATATGACAATGAGAAAACCTTTGCTACTTGAACCTAACGCAAGCACAATCGCGTGAATCGGCTAGTTATATTTAATTGTCTAGATATTAGTATAATGTTATTTACGCACTTAATAAGTATTTTCTGTTCCATACATCAGTTGATGATAATATAGATAATTTGCAATACATTTATAAATTACATGCAACGATGGTAATTTTGTTTTTTGACCGACTTCAACGAGGAGGAGGTACTCAATTCGACTGTATGTTTATTTGTGTGTTACCTCATAACCTTTTTCTGGGTGAACCGATTTCGATGATTTTTGTTTGAAAGCTGGTGCTTTTCATGTGGTCCCTTAATTTGATCAAGGTCTGAGCAGTAGTTTTTGAGTTATCTATACATATAATAAAAATGTAAATAGCAGACGTCTGTACATTTTATATTTTTGTAATAAAAGTGATTGAGAGATACTAAAAATAAGTAATTAAATACATTTCTACCGTTTTTAGAATTGTCTGTCTGTCTGTTTGTTTGTTAACGTATCACGTATAAAGTACTAATTTATATCATAAGAATCGTTAAGGAAAATATAAAGTGTATCATGTTACATTTAATCTTTATTTCACTATATAAAGATAAATAGAAAATAATAACTTCAGTAATTTGAACCTGTTAATGCTGTGTTGAAAGCGTGCAATTTTTAGTACCCGAAAGGAGGGCACCGTGTTTGCATCTCGCCTGTCACAATTAAATTATTAAAACTGTAATTTCATGTTTATGTAGAATGTAATGTACCGCTTGCACAGTGTTAAATCAGTTCATTCCATCAAAAGTTATGATAAATATTCTGAAGTACGGGTGCGAAGTATAGGTACAAATGTGTTCAATGGTGGCATTGGTTGAGTCATCAAGTGCATTTTAAACTAATATCATATTGTAAATCATAATTAAATGTTGTAACATAATGTTCTATAATGTTATAATTATCTTCAAAACGCAGTAAGCAAAAGTATTAAAGAACGTAATAAATATTATATAGAAAAATATTTTAATCTTATTATCTACATCTAAAGTACAATAGTTAACCGATTTCATCGATAGATGGTGGTGTTGTACAAATGTAATGCAAAAAGGCAGCTTGTGTTTTTTTCCTGTAGATGATTTTTCATATTTGCTGCTAATCTTTATATTGTTCGCTGCCCTACTGCGTGTTGACAAACTCATTTGTTCTTTACCGCCAAGTACTCTATGTGGTAAATTAAATTTTAAAAGAGCCATTAAAAATTTCGTTGGTTTCAGCGAGAATCAAACTTTCTTTTTTGTTTACTATGCAGGCACTGTTTTATATTATATAATGTATCAATTGCGTCAATTAATCTCTTTTATTTTTAGAATTGATGTTAACAGCGCCATCTCTCTTTAAATCTATAGGTACATATAATAAAAATAGTGATAACATGTTGTGCCTGTTGCTGTGCATTTGTTGATCGAAGTGCATTGTATAGTATGTTTGTTGCAAAATCATTATGGGGACTGAAAATCATTAAATAAATACATTTTTATATATTTTAGAATTGTCTGTTTATCTGTGTCCTTATGAACGCATCACGTTTTGAATAAACATTTTTTTTTCATAGAAGTCGATAATCATAAGGCGTATCCTCGAGTTCATTTTTAATCTTTGTTTTATTAAAATTGGTTAATTCTATCGAAAGTTATGATTATTAAACGAAAAAGAATCAATAAATACTGTTTAAAATTGTTGAAGTTATCGCGCAACAACATACTTGCAAGTTTTAAAGTAAATAGAACTGAGAACTTTTAGTCGGTGTAATTCCGTCATGACTCGTCAGTGCTCTCGCGAGTCGATTTCGCGTATTTCCTTAATATGCAAAAAAGATAAGTTCTCGAATAATTAATAGAATCACGCGTTTTTTGCGGAAATCCATTATATTAAAGTTGGTAAAAACTACTTTGCCTTTATTCACTCAATGAAATAAAATGAGGTGTCTTACCTATTTAGAAGAGCACCTCCCGCCCTCCCTCAATTGCGTGCACTATCCCTGTCACTAATCCCAGCACCATTAGTCTTAACGGTCAGCCACCGCAGAGTCTACTACACCGAGGATGCCTCGTGTAGAGGCGAATCACGCGT
The DNA here is from genome assembly GCA_963668995.1 of Parnassius mnemosyne. Classification (NCBI taxonomy): domain Eukaryota; kingdom Metazoa; phylum Arthropoda; class Insecta; order Lepidoptera; family Papilionidae; genus Parnassius; species Parnassius mnemosyne. Next base: position 17,231,211 of record CAVLGL010000068.1, on the reverse strand, counting down.
CGTATTATCGTCGGTGGTGTGTCTTTCCTAGTGTAATGGTGGTGGGAGTAGTGGTACTGGGATTAGTCGTGGCGGGGATAGTGCACGCAATTGAGGGAGGGCGAGAGGTACTCGTCAATTTAGGTAAGACATATGATTTTATTTTATGTGGATATTGGCAAAGTAACTTTGAGTTCTCTTTTTAAAATAAAACTATTTCAAACCTATTTAGAGAATCAGGATAAAAGCAAACAGATATAAATGCGCTCACTTATTGGTCTCTTTATTATGCAGGTTGCTATGATTTGGTCACACATGGACCCATGAAGGGCCGGTACTCAGTGGCCAAACATTTTATTTAATTTTTTTTAATTTTTTTATTGTGGTGTATGAATGTATGTTTTTCATCTGGTTGAGCTGAATAAATACTTATATAAAAGAAAATAATAAGTATACATTAAATATAGTAAAAGTGTATAAATAAACAACACATAAATAAATAAAAACCCAACGAGATGGAAGCCCTCGGTAGGGTTGACCAAACGGCAGAGGGTTAGGGGGAAAGGGAAAGAAACCGGCGGACTTTGCGGGCGGTTTCGAGGAGCGTTTAATACTCGTATATACTCGTAGTAGAAAAGCATTCCGCCTTAGTCCTCGGTGAGTTTTGCAATCAAACGTGACGAGTTATGCAATAAAAATAATAATTATGCTTGTGTTATCATTTTTATGATATTAGATTTAAAGGCGACCCGACAACTACAGAGTGATACATTGATAAAGAACACCCTTCTTTTGGGCAATAAGGTGCCGCTAAAATTACAATAGATGACAACCCTTAGGTGCAGCGACAGAGCTTTGAGTGAATTGATAACAGAAAAAATTGTTGTAGTTTGTAGTATAATTATGTTGTCATGTAACTGCTGAAATGTGTTGCCTTGCCTGGGTAAAGACCACGCTTGCACAGGAGTCACGTTGCAGCTATATTATGGTTGTAGCACGAATGGGTCGGTTCGACCGGTGAAGGACCACACTCTCACAGAGTACTAGCGTAAAATAGCATCTTAATACTGCAGTGTTTCGTATGGTGAGTGTAGAGAACCAGAGATGCTTTTTACTGGTAACGAGGCATTCCATCTTAGTCCTCACGGGTGATAACGGATCTACATTGTGATTCTTGAGCGAGGATAAATGTAGATATCTATGGGTCACAGCATCATCTTAGCATCAGGTGGACTGTGTGCTCATTTGTCACCCTTATTCTATTAAAAAAAGGACACTAGCGTAAAATAGCAGCATAATGTTCTGCTTCGTGAATAACGCTGCGTTTTGTATAGTGAGAGAAGAAAACCGGAAACCTTTAACCGTAACCAGGCATTTTATCTTAGTTCTCAGGATCTACGCATCTGCATTTTAATTCTTAACGATTATAGACGCAGATAGTTTTGGGCTACAGTATTCACTTACACTTATTACTCTTACTTATTCATTCATTCATTCATTCATTCATTCATAACGATCTTTTAAATGTTTACTTCTGGATAAAAGACTTTCCCATAGACGGCTTTATATGTAGGGGTATATCTGCCATATTTACACTTGACAAGCGGTTTGGCAATAGCCTGTATATTATAAAAAATATTATTTAGGTACGGAAATTATAACCGGATAATTCTTCTATTTAGCGTAGGCATTTATTTAGGAATAATGACATAAACAAGCGGAGTAGTTGCGACATAACAACGTAACGATGTTTTCTTGCTTCCTGATACAATTAATCGTCGGTAGTAAATTACATTACGAGTACGTGTACTAGGCTATTATAATTTAACTTTATATAACTAATCTGTCCAGTTATAAGCTTATGATGTTACTTTAATATAATAAGGATGACAAACGAGCACACAATCCACCTGATGGTAAGTGGATGCTGTGGCCCATATACATCTACATCTATTCTCGATAGGAATCAAAATGCAGACGCGTTATACCCCTGAGAATCGAGATTGAATGCCTTGTTTCCAGTTAATATAGTCTCTGGTTTTTTACACTCACCGTACGACACGCAGCAGCATAAGCCTGCTATTTCACACTAACATCCTGTGAGAGCGTGGTCCCTTTCCGGTCGAGTTGAACCATTCGTGCTACAACGATAATATGTCTGCAGCATGGCCCTTCCACGTATACTTGCATCTATTTAATTAAATTTGGCTTGTTATATTTAATATATTGTGTATCCTACTGAGTAATGAGATTCCCTGGCGAGAAATGAGAAACTGGCTGCCCAATCAGTGGCGTTGGTTAGGTTTCTGTCACCTAGAGTCATTAGAACCGTCCAACGTCCTTTCCATAAGTATCGTTAAAAATATAGATAAAACATAATAAAAACTTGCTACTTAAAGGCGACTCTTACGGTTTGATAACAAAAGAATAAAATATGGCGAAGAGTATTGTTAAGAGCTTGTTGTTCGAAACAACTAAAAACTGCCGAGTGAATTACAAAAATTGACACTTTAATTACAGAACATTCATTGCAACTTAAAACCACACTAATAACAAAACACAATTGTACTACTGATCACTTTAATTCGCAGTTGTATCACTTCGAAGTATTCACTTGTATCTCCAACTCAACACTGATACCGGTCACGGTCTATACCAGCCTTATATAGGCCCTCAGATAATTCCAGAACCTTGTACTGTAGAAACATCTAGAATGTTTGAGTACATACCGGTCCCGATTGACTAGGTTCTCGTTCAAGAAAATTCTTCCATGGAAATTTCTAGAAGGATCTTGAATCTCCTAGTTCTGCTACTCGATACTAGAAGGCGCTAGTGGTAACTAGTGTCGCCATGTACCAGGCATCAATGGTGGCGTGCAACACTGCCCCCTCCTAAGACATGCTCGACCCGAGCATTATCGGCTCCATAATAACGCGTCAGTCGATCCACATGGACGATCTTAGGAGTATCTCTTGCACCTATTTGTATCCGGTAGGTTACGTTATTGATCCATGTCACAATTCGGTACGGTTCGTCCCATTTAGCTTGAAGCTCATGAGATTTCCCTTTGCTGCGAACTGGATTGTGCAACCACACTGGTGAACCTTAGTCGAAACTTTTGTTGTTCATTTTGCGGTCATACCGGGTTTTCTTCTTTTCAGACATTTGCTGGCCCTATTGTCTGAAGTGCTCACAATTCAAATTCAAATTAATTTATTTCAGATAACATAAGATCCATATCATTGAAAAACTTTGATTAATTAATAATAAAAATAATAATATGTCATTAAATACATTAAAATACAATTAAAATACATTTAAATACAAATAAAATACATTAGAACCAGAATACAATAAATACAAATTACACATAATTATTAATAATACCTTCTCGCTCCCACAATTACTTGGATATGTCTGTCGCAGCAATGCCGGAAGAGAGGACAGTCCTATCACTTTCAGGATAATATTGGAGCTGGCCCGCACTCTGCGCACCAGTGACGCACACCGCTTACGCATGGTCGCATGAAAGCAGGCAGTGCGCGCCTACGCAAACATACCAGAGGCACTGCAGAAGCGGGCCAGCCCCAAGATCACCCTAAAAGCGTTATTGTACAGGATGCGGAGATCATTGTAACTTCGCTTATTAAAGTCTGCCCACAGGCTGGATGTATAGAGTGATGTACAATAAGCTCTAAATAATGTAATTTTTACCTCCTGTGAGCATCGCGTAAATCTGCGTGCTATGATGTTAGCTCTAATGGACAACGCTCTCCGCTCCCGCTCAATGTCCGCATTGTCCTTGAGGTCATTAGTGATTAGATGTCCCAGGTACTTAAATTGATTGACAACCTCTAGGGGCACACTATTCAATAATACTGGTGGTAAATCCTGGGGACACTTGGTACCTGCCTTAAAGACCATGCATTGACTTTTCTTTACATTGTACTTTAGACCATGTCCACTCGCATACTCCTCACAAATGCGTAGGTCACAGATCGACGCACTCAGCAAAACCATGACGTCAGCGTAACTCAGATTGTTAACACAGACGCTGTCAATATGGCAGCAACGCACTGGCTGCTGAGAGCGTCGATCAAATCGTTCATATATAAATTGAAAAGTGTCGGAGATGTTAGTCCGCCTTGCCTGACCCCACATTCGAGCTGATACGGATCCGATACTGCACCCGCCCAACGCGCGATGTTAGACTGGTGTGGATACCAGTACTGGAACACGCTGATGAGTTCCTCGGGTAAGTTGATACTTTTAAGTTTATCCCATAAACGGTCGTATCGAAATAAATCAAAAGCCCTAGACAAGTCCAGGAAACAGGCGCATACGGGTGTCTTGCGGTCTTAAAACACAATATTGCATTCTGTCGACAGCTGTGGTCGAAACCCGAACTGGTTATCATTCAGCTTTACGTGTTTGTTTAACTGTGCATTAAGCAAGCCGTCAAAATCTTTGCTATGACAGTTGCAACGGAGATAGGCCTGTAGTTACTTTTGTCGGTAAGATCACCAGTTTTGTTTTTCACTACAGGTACTACAACTGTCTTCATAAAATCGGCTGGCAATTAAGAATGGCTCACGCACAGCGAATTGAACATAGCCAATACCCTCGTGACATGTGGCCCGGCGTACTGCAGGTGCTCAATACTAAGACCGTCATGTCCCGGTGACTTCCCTCTTAATATACATTTTATGGCTTTTGAAATATCTTTCGCAAGAAACGCGGTCGTTACCACTTGACTACTCATGTTACTATTAAGCACCTCCTCAACCGGGCCCAGTGGCGATTTAATAGAAAAAATATCCCTAAAGACATTTGCAATGTCCTTGGAGTCGTTTACGCCATCAACGCTTACAGGAAGGCCAGGTCGTACACTAATTTTATTAGTATTTTTCCAGAAGCCCTTAAAGCTCCCCTTTGAATGTTTTTCTGCAAGAGCGTCCATTTTTATTTGTTCTTGGTGGTTTTGGCACTGTAATCTGGATCTGAAAATTCGTCTGCTTTCCCACATTTCTCGTATATATCATAAATATCATTCATTTTGTTCCGCAAGTCATTTGCATAATCGGTTATACTGCGTGGAGCATCAGGTGGTATTCCGGTGATCAGGTCTGAAAGCAGCCGTAATTCTGTTCAAAAGTTTGCAAAAGCTGGTGTCACTGATGTACTTTCGTGAACAGCGCTTCGATATGACAACAAAACGGTTGTATGTGCTTGGCCACTTAGTGAAGTAATCTGTCACAACCACGAAATACTTGTTACCACTTTCACTTTCCGGAAACTTCCCCGCAACGTCAAGGGCTGTCCTCTCCCATGGTGCACCAACATTGTACAGTTTCAATGCACCTCTACTACGAGCCTGAGGTCCATTTACAGCCACACAACTTGTACATTTGCGACACCAGTCCTCGACATTGTCACGATAGTGGACCCAGTAAAACCGTTCTCGGATCTTCAGTAGAGTTCGTTTAACTCCTCTTCCTCCTCCTGAACAATCATTATGGTACAGCTGTAGAACATCCGGTACTTTAGCTTTAGGGACAACCATTTGCAAATAACAGCTGTCTCTCCAACCATTTTCTCATTTACGGCACAGGACTCCATCCTGAATCAGCAAGCTGTCCCATTTGGCTCAATAGTTTTTCGTGGTTGAACTCATTGCTGAGACGTCGTTTCACTTGGGTTTAGGAGCACTAGCCTTCATCCATTTCAGAATCGGTTTGGTGTCCGAATCTTCCTGCTGTGCATGTTGTTGACTGTCCTTCCACTCATTGCTGAGCTGGTCTATCCTGAGTATCCTCACAGATACCACTTCCTTACCTTCTTTTCTAGTACAATGCTTGCAATTTTCAGGACAAGGTCTTCTTGACAATACATCTGCGTTGCATTCATGAGCATGCGCTCCAGATTTTGAAGGTGTTCCTCAAACGTACGGCCAACAATAATGATGTCATCCAAGTAGAACAGACAGGCATCGCCAATTAGTCCAGTAAGTATAAGCTCTATCAATCTAACGTTGCTGGAGCATTGCATAATCCAAACGGCATAACTTTAAATTCCCACAGACCCTTTCCTGTCGAGAATGCAGTTTTCTCTTTAGGGTTAATTTCAACCTGCCAATAGCCACTTATCAGATCAAGTGTGCTAAACCATTTTACTACTGTAAGCATGTCTAGCGTGTCATAAATTCTTGGCAAGAGATAGTTTTCCTTCTTCGGAACGTCGTTCAGACGGAGGTAGTTAACACAAAACCGCATGCTGCATCTTTCTGCCACTGGAACGCGCTAAAAGAGCTGTATTAAAAGTTGCAACATTTCGCCCTATCCTATTCCCATCCCATCTCTTATATAAATCTATATAATAACGTCCTCTCAGTGCGCCAGTTATTCGTTATGAGTATGTTACTAAAATAGTACTTAAAATTGCCCTACAGAAGAGAGAACACTGATAAAAGACGCAAAGATAAAGTCATCGAAACTGCCACTAGAATAAGGCATTCGTTCATGCATAGATTTTTTACATTTCTTGGCCCTTTTCTGTATAATCAAGTCAATGCAATTTTGTACATGTATCCATTAAAAATGGCAGATAGTAAAATGTAATTCGTACATGGTTACAAAGTTTATAATACGATGATACGAAAAAATTGCCGATTGTTTTAAGCTAATTAAAATCTTAAGTAAATTAATGATAAGATATTTTACCGAATTAACCGTAATTAATTGGTAAGTTTTCATTTTATATAAAAAAACAGAAAATATTTGTAAAGCTATCTATTAGCACATACACCTGAGGTACAGGTTTATCTTAGTTCAGGTGACTGTTATTGTAGACTATTTTAAATTAAGACATTATTTGAATTAATTGTACAGTTTCTTGAAATAAATTATTATTACTATTACTATTTCTTCTTTACCAACACCACAGGTGAACACTATGGAATAGATGAAGGTTCAATAACACCATCCTTCACCATTGCCTTAATTATGGTTTCCACTTCCTTTTCACGTGCTACCGGCAGTCTTCTTGGGCGCTGACGGATAAGCAATTCTTCTCCTGTGTTTATTTTGTGTTGTACTAAGCCAGTCTTTCCTATGTCAGCATCGTTTGACGAGAAAACATCGGCGTACTTGACTAACAACTTTTCGCCTTGACCATTTCATTCATGGTGTCAGATGCTGCAGATGCAGGAGCTGCTGCTGGTGTTGACTTCGGGTACGTATACCCTCCGTATCGTCCTTAGGTAAAATCGGCATAGTTTGATCCCACTTCTGCCACCAATTGTTACGAGCTTGGGGTTCGAGACAATTAAAAACTGCCGAGTGAATTACCAAAATTGACACTTTTATTATAGAAGACTAATTACAACTTAAAACCACACTAATAACAAAACACCATTGTGCTACTAATCACTTTAGTTCGCAGTTTTATCGCTTCGAAGTATTCGCTTGTATCGCCAACTCAATACTGACCCCGGTCGCGGTCTATACGTTTATATAGGGTTATATAAGTCCTCAGATAGTTCCAGAACCTTCTACTGTAGAAACATGTAGAATGTTCGAGTACATATCGGTCCTGATTGACTAGGTGTCAATAGTTCTACAAAGTTCTTCCATGGAAATTTCTACAAGGATCTAGACTCTCCTAGTTCTGCTTCTCGATACTAGAAGGCGCTAGTGGTAACTAGTATCGCCATGTACCAGGCATTAATGGTGGCGCGCAACAGTCACTGACCTCCATATATACAAGTACGTTGGACTGGCTCTACCATACAAAATGCTTCTGCCGATTTGAAGCGCGATCATTATGTGTAAAGGGAACTAAAATTGAAATAATATGAGAAAGTCTGTTGTTTTATTTAAATCGTATGTATGTATTTCGAACTTTTAAAATAAAAATGAAAGTATTTTATGTGTTTTGATTATGTTTGATTTTAGTTACATAATAAGAATTATTTTTAGTAATAGTGAGAGTGTGCGTAATATATAAAACTCGTTACCAAAAGGAATGTGGGATGACATTCCACAAGTAAGTTAATTTACAGCTAATATTAAACAAATCAAAACTATTTGATGATATAGGTACTTCAAAATTTGTTACTAATCTTAATATCGTAATTACCAACATGTTTGGCTTTATATTACAGAGTTTTGATAAACAATAAACTTCAATAGGGTTGTCGAGTTCCTTGTCTATATCGATGTTCTTCTCTACTAATATTTGTTCACAATCAATGTCGCCGACAACAGATAATTAAGTATCAAATGTTTATTAATTAATATTCCAATACTGAACACTAAAGTTATGTCTAAAAAGCACAAAAATTGTGAATTAGCGCCCGAAACAAAATTATCTCAACACTTCACAGACGAGTGTTTTATTAGACATGAGAAACGCACTACTTTGAAAAAATGCAGTATACCCACTATATTTTACTAGTACTAGTACCACTATAAGGCCGGCCACATACATACGGAATTCCATTTCGGGATTCCATTTCGATATTCCAATTCGGGATTCCGAATGCAGCAAGTTCATATAAAATCAAGGACCACACACGAACGGTAATTTTCCGTACGGAATTTTCTCCGAATCCAGATTCCGTATGACCGCCTGTGCGTTCGGAATCCCGAACGGCAAAAAACCGCTCCAAACGCAAGTCTTCCATAGATTTTGTATGAGTTGCAACACATATTCGTAAATTCCGTACGGAATGCGCTCAGTGTTCGTCGCACGACCGAAGCGAGCAGATGTGTTTATGTACGTTTTTACATTTAACCTTATATGTGTATAACTTTTCGTAACCTTTCATCTTATTTTGTTTAATAATTTGTCGAAAGGGTTTACAGACATCTATATTAAAAAAATATCTCTGGATAGCTAGATCTTTTTACTTCGCTGGAAGAATGTCTAGATTCAATGGCTAACGTCTCTCAACTGAGCCTCGTTATTTCGAACGGAAATAAACGTATGTGTGTGGTGTATTCACGGAATCCCGATTCGGGATTCCAAAACAGAATCACGAAACGGAATTCCGTATGTATGTGGCCAGCCTAAAAGAATTAGATTATTATTACGAATATTTTTTTTTATTTCTTCTCTCCTTATTTTCCTCTAGACTCAAGGGCCATGGCCAAGTGTAGAAAGGTCGCCTCACTAGGCGACCTTTTTTTTGTATTTTTGACTTTGTGTTTACAAGACGTAAATTTGTTAAATCTGTTTAAATATGACCAATTTTCTATATCAAGGGAATAAATTTATGTCACTAATGGGACTGCATAGTTATTAATGTCCTTAGTGAGCTTGCGTGAGTTAAGGTGAGAAATAGCTCCTCCCTAAACGGGTTCCCGCCTTGTCGTGGCAGGAGGGGGGTGAGTGGCCGTGGCTTAGTAAACCATGGTAAACGAAGGGCGACTTACATGGCTGGCCCGAAGTAAAGGGCTGGCCCAAGGTTGCCACTATGAGTGGACTTGTCGAGCCCTTGGATGTGAGTTAGAGTCCTCTCCCTATATCGCTGCAGCGATGCGCCACTCGACTATCCTTCGCGACTTTGGCAGGACTACACCACTTGGTGCTGGGGGCACCTGTTGTGCAGGTGGAGTTGGAGGCCGCGAAGAGCAGTGTGCTTCGTGCTCCTGGTGTGCCTTATCTGAGAAGGAAAGGGGGAGGAGTAGTCCTCAACTAAGGAGGGGCTGCTATTGGGCGGCTAGCGCTGGTGGGGCCGCGGATGTGTTTGAAAGCGTTTCCGTGGCCCTGCCTATGTGCGGCGTAGGTGGAACACCATGGGGTTTTAGTAAGTGCGAGTCCGACAAAATCCGTTCTCGCCCCCGCGAAGCGAGTATGAGTAGGCATTTCCTCATTTGAAACCCGGAACAAAATCAGTTCTGTAGTTACGAATAAAGACTAGGTGGGTGGAGGTGTTTTATATGAGGTGTAAAGCTTGCGTTTAAGGCCTAAGGTATTAATTGATACATTTATTTATTGTCAATTTGGGATAAGCAAGCTGGATTTAGAAAGAGGATGGGTGTACGGATCAAGTCTTTCCCATGCGCATGATTGTGGAGAAGTTTTTGGTCAAAAATCAGATAGTTTTTTGTGCGTTCATGGAATTGGAAAAGGCTTATGACAGAGTGGACAGGAATGTGTTATGGCAAGCACTGAGCTCATTTGGGTTGAGCGCTGGTTTGATACAGGCATTAAGGTCTCTTTATAGGAACTCTAGTGCTTGTGTCAGGATTAACGTGGTCTACTCCGACTGGTTTGCCATTCTAAAAGGTGTCAGACAGGGTTGTGTGGCTTCCCCGTGGCTGTTTAACCTATTTATGGACAGTTGTTTGCAAACTTTGAAGGTTGAAGAATGTGGGTTGAGAATGGGTGAGTTAACCGTCAAATTCCTTTTGTACACCGATGATCAAGTCATATTTGCATCGTTGGCGGCCGAGTTGTATATGATGGTTACTTTACTGAACTAGTTATTAAAAGAAACGGGGATGAAAGTGAAAGCAAGTAAGACGAAAGTGACGGTTTTTGAAAGAGAAGAAAGTAAAACGTTATGTGAAATAAGAATAGAAGGGGATTTGATTGAGCAAGTGGATGAGTTAGTGTATTTGGGATGTTTATTGAGCAGGGATGGTAGATATGATAAGGATATAGAACGACGAGTGAATGCACACGCTATCATGGAAAGCCAGAATGTGTCAAAAAAGGCACGTATGGCAATTCATAATACTGTGTTAGTCCCTACTTTAATGTATGGTAGTGAAAGTTGGGTCTGGCAGAAGAAGTATGAGAGTAGAATAAATGCTGTAGAAATGTGGTCATTAAGGAGTATGCTCGGGCTGAATCTGAATGACAGGGTGAGAAATAGTGTGATAAGAGAAAAGTGTGGTTTGCAAGATGACGTTGTGACCAGGATTAAGAAAGGAATGCTTCGGCGGTTTGGTCATGTAGAAAGAATGAACGAGGAAAGAGTGACAAAGCAAATTTATGTTGCAGAAGTAAACGGCAGAGTCGGGAAGGGACGCCCTAGATGAAGGTTTATCGACCAAATTGGCGATATATTGAAAATGGCCCAGACTAGGAGTACCCTTAACCGACGAGCATGTATGCGTAGATATATGGATGTAAAGGAGGCAAGAGAGGTGTGTCTGGATTGTGCCAAATGGATGGTTCGTAGTCTCTGCCTATCCCTCTGGGTGACAGGCGTGAGTGTTTATGTTTTTATTTATTTATTGTATCGCGTTATACTAATATGATTCATAATTAATAGAATGGACTTTACAGGCAGGCCTGGGTATAGAATTTTTATAGATATGTTTTTTACGTGGTAGAGCCATGCTGCAGCTATATTATGGTTGTAGCACGAATGGGTCGGCTCGACCGGGGAAGGACCACGCTCTCACAGAATACCAGCGTAAAATAGTAGTAACACTGCTGTGTTTCGTTTGGTGAGTGTAGAGAACTGGAGACCATTTTTATTGGAAACGAGGCATTCCATCTTAGTCCTCACGGGTGACAACGCATCTGCATTTTGATTCTTAATCGAAGATAGATGTAGATGTCTATGGGCCATAGCAACCACTTAAAATCAGGTGGACTGTGTGCTCGATTGTCATCCTAATTCTATAAAAAAAATCACACTGTCTTATCTCTATTACTAGTTCCTTGGACATTCACTTCTGCTGTCAGCGCCAAAATGACGACAATCAAATCGCCTCATTATGCCACGGTTATGGGCAGTCCATGTATAGAGATCAGTGGCAACAATATTTATGCGAGGAAATGATATTTATTAAATTACTTTTTATTGACGATTTCTCATATTTACGCGAACATAGGTGCTGTAAAACATCCGAATCGTAAGGAAGTACAAAGTCAAATTAAACGGGATAAAATCCGTACAATTAGTTACTTTTTATTATTAAACAAGTAAATCCGTTGGTGTTGATGTTGTTAAAGGGCGGTGATAGTCAATCACCATAAGATGAGCTGCATTTATTTTACGGTACATGCTAAATGCAAAAATTAAATGTCGCTACAAATTAATTTAGCTGACCTAGCTTGGGCTCCTGTCTCCTTTCAAATTTATGTACTCTTTTGTGTACTTTAAATAATGTTTGTAACAGATAAGATATGAAATATAACTACTATTTGTAGAAAACTCAATTAAGGTAATAACCTTAACTAAAAACTCAATTATGGTGATAACCTTAATTAAGTTGATGAAATATCATGTCATTTTATTTTAGTTATTAATTTGTTTTCCCAGGAACACAAGCACGTTTACTCAAAAATTACATCTACAAAGTCCCTATTTTTTGTGTTATTTAAAAAAGAGCAAATAGACAAATACCTAAATGAGGAACAATTATTTGTAAGCCATTGAACTATTTGCCATACCTGCGAACAGCCAATATAAATCATATTAAATATACGTCGGTTTAATATCCAAGAAAATTGCTTTTCGCTCGTAAATTACATTTTAAAAGCTATGCGTTTATTGTATTGTGTCGGATTAGTAAATAGAGCAAGACATCAGTTAGGCCGGCCACATACATACGGAATCCGATTTCGATTTTCCGTTTCGGAATTCCGAATGGGTCGGCCCCACACACGGGATTCCCAACGCAGCAAGTCCATATAAAATCAAGGGCCCGCCACAGACGTACGGTAATTTTCCGTACGGAATTTTGTTCCGATTTGAGATTCCGTATGGCCGCCTGTGCGTTCGAAATCCCGAACGGAAAAAGCCATTCCGAACGCAAGTCTTCCATAGATTTTGTATGAGTCGCAACACACATTCGTAAATTCCGCACGCAAAGCGCTCAGTGTTCGTCGCACGACCGAAGCGAGTGTATAGCTTTTCGTAACCTTTCATCTTATTTCATTTCATAATTCGTCGAAAGAGTTTACAGGCATCCATATTTCAAAAATATCTCTGGATAGATAGATCTTACTATTTTTTTACTTTATTAGGGGATGCACCTTGTAAGAATGATATAGCAACTATCAAATCGCTATAAGAAAATCGTGGTCATTATTCGCTAGCAGAATGTCTAAACTGAATGACTAACGTCTCTCAACTGACCCTTGCTATTCCGAACGGAAATAAACGTATGTGTGTGATGCATTCACGGAATCCCGAATCGGAATATCGAAACGGAATCCCGAAACGGAATTCCGTATGTGGCCGGCCTTAAAAAGGAATAACTTGTTCAAGCATTAGTATGAAGTATGTTGTACTAAGCGCTACCCAGGTAGTCAGAAGTCACCGTCAGATGAAATTAGCTTTTTTGTGGTTTCAAATTTGGAATACTCCTAACGAACGATCAATATAATATTATCATTTTAAATTTAACGGGCTCCTAATAAACGATCTTGTTTGCTTTAGGTTTGTAGTCTAGGCTGCATTGATTGATTATGTACGAGTATTGTTAGGTGAATTTTAAGTTCGTTTGTTATTCGCATGCTATTACAGATGTGTAATTAAGATAGATAAAAATATGTATTGTAGCAAACTAGCTATAGTTTTATCCTAGTCATTACTAAAACTGGTTTCTTAAAGGTACATCGCAGGCTTTATGCAGTATATTTGAGAGAATAAAATAAGTGTTTTTGCGATTGTTAAAGCCGGATCTATATTTTGTTTTTTTTTTTCTGCCAACTAATTAACTAAATTATTCTAAAGTAATGAAATTATTCTTTGTGTTTAACTTTAAGTGAAATAGGCCACTAATAGCATTATGATAAATTTAAATGTAGTCTTTCGACAAATCTAAATTTTATGAACTGAATCAAACAACAACGCCCCGATAACAATAAAATATTTTACTTTTAGCGGATGGGATCTCTTTCCTACTTAAGAAGAGAGGGCTTGCTATAATGGCTGGCAACCTTTTTATCTTTGACACATTTTGCCGTGGCTGATATGAACATTTTACATCTAATACTTATATCGATAGTATAATCATTCAGTTAATTAAATGGATGTTTATCCGCCATATTAATACAAACTATATACTTTTTATTACTATACTATATAGTTTTAAAAGTACACGAGCTCTAAGATGTGCGATCTAGTACGTCACGAGCTGTAAGGTTAGATACATCGATTTAAAACTACCTATATGAAAAAGTATATACATAGAAAAACAATCTATATTGAGAAATGCATTCCTACGTCAACTATATTATTATTAATTATTATAAATATTATTAGTAGAATAATCATCAAATCAATACAAATACTTCTGGAAAAAAATAAAGTATTTTTCGAAACTACTGATTACACTGAAATAGGATTAAAGCATTCACGCTCGCCTCATGACATGATACAGACAGCAATAGTGTTATCAAATCGGCCTGGATTTGATATTTAGACCCAAGTTTTTGATCGCCGTCAATTACAGGTGCGGAAAGGGACGGGATGTTGACGCTGACGCATTTTATTAGCAACCATGCGCCTTAGATAGCAATTTAATAGCTTTTAATTATAGCATTTTGTAATGTCATATTTTTTATCACGAGCAGGTCTTTCATTGTATCATTGGCTCTGGCATTATATAGATCTTTACCAATTCAGTCTCTGTTATTGGAGACGCTTACAGTAGGTGTCGTTGTGGACGTAAACACTGACTCCGGCACGCTGATGAAAATTATGCTCCAATGTATACCCAGGGTAACCAAGTTATGCCGCATCTAGAGGACATCTGATCTGTATCTCAGTCAAGAAGAGTAAGTGCGGCTTGTCAGTCTCAAGGTGGTAATAGACTACATTGAGATTACAGTGTAGGTCTCGAATGTTTGTGGCCTTTGATGGAGAGCGAGTGCAACCGCTGTACAAACTTACTCCTCTTTTTCTTTTTTCCCTTGTAACATTAATAATAATGAACAAAAAACAAATATTCAATGTGGGTATACAAATTAAAGCTAATTGCATATGGAAATCATTTTATTGTTATTCGTAATACTGGCATTTTTATTGCAATCAACTTCTGGCTTAAAACTTCAATAAATTATTTATATTATTGAATTTTATCAATCATGAATATCACCATACTTTACGACTGCAAATACTAACGGTTATTATAATGAGTAATTTTTTTAATAATATAAGGGTAACAAACGAGCACAGAGTCCATCTGATGGTAAGTGGTTGCTGTGGCCGATAGAGATCTACATCTATCCTCAACTACGAATCAAAATACAGATGCGTTGTCACCCGTGAGAACTAAGATGGAATGCCTCGTGTCCAGTAAATAGGGTGGGTATCAGGTTCTCTACACTCCCCATACGAAACACAGCAGTGTTAAGCTGCTATTTTACGCTGGTATTCTGTGAGAGCGTGTCCTTCCCCGATCGAGCCGACCCATTCGTGCTACTACTATACTACCAATATAGCTGCAGCATGGCTCTACCACGTATAAATAATTTAACAATTTAACAATAAATATTGTTAAAAATTTAACAAGAAATATAAATCTAGTCGTTCAAAATAAAATTAACGATTTCTAACAATTAATTTTGAAGCTTATTTTATCCAATTTTATCAAACGTAAAGCTAATAAAATATACTTTGAGAATTAGCTTTGAAATATTACTTTGACTACATTTTGAAGTATAGATTGAGACGTACCGAACGTTAATGAGTACGTTTCGTATGTGGATACACTACGATCTAATTTTCAACACTAATACAATTATTATTTCAATTTTCTACACAAATATTTAAATTTATACCGAACAAACGCATCGTACTAAGTTTTACTTTAAAGGATTCATTGATATCATGCAATGTATGCACAAAATTGTACAATCATGATAAAATTTAAAGTATTAGACTTGGTTTATCTGTGAACTTAATACAAATTAATATAAATATAATATTAACATAATAAATATAAATTTTCATTCATATTTCTAGATCTCAACAACAACGAGACCTACCAAGCCCAAATGTGAATATAAACCATTATAGGGACAAGGGACACACACGCAAAAAATTCATCAAAACCCTATCCGTTTTTAAATATTTTGGGAGTTAGTCTCCCAAAATATTTAAAAACGGATTAATAGTATTGAACAAAAAATAAATATTGAATGTAGGTATACAAATTAAAGCTAATTGCACATGGAAATCATTTTATTGTTATTCGTAATACTGGCATTTTTATTGCAATCAACTTCTGGCTTGAAACTTCAATAAATTATTTATATTAATAAATTTTATCAATCATGAATATAACCATACTTTACGACTGCAAATACTAACGGTTATTATAATGAGTAATTTTTTTAATAATACAAGGGTAACAAACGAGCACCGAGTCCACCTGATGGTAAGTGACTAACGGATATCAATTAATATTTTTATACACATATAGATAGTTTAATTTCCAAAATCTGGTTTTTAAATGGACTAAATTTTAATCGAGGTAAGTGATCCGGGTTTAAATATAACATTAAACTGTTTTTGTAATAGGATAGTTTGTTTGGTTTCTTTGATGTATTAGTATATCATGTAAGTCGAAAATAATATACCGATCCTATTATGATAATTCTTTAAAAAAATATTATTTTTAAACCTTACTTGTATTGATCAATAGCAACTGTCGGACGAAATACGTAACTTCCGAACGCCTCGCAACGTTACTGTGTATGATGGTACGATTCACATGGGAATTATGTAATTAAATATAATAACAGTTATAGCCGTAAGTACTTTTCAGGACTTTAGAGATCCGTATTAGAAAATGTTTTCGTGTTTGACTTTACAATAATAGTTGACCAACCGAGTGTAGGACACCTAATTGGAATCCTTATCGGCAGTTTTATTTTCATATTTGCTTGTATTGTGTACATATGACACTGTCACCTACCTAGTAAAATTTGCCAGAATCGCCACGCTTGGTTAGTGAATCGGCGATTGAAATTTCAAACATCTCGAACCATCGAAGATACTGACACGAGTTAGCAATAAACTCACGGTCAACCACCAGTCAAACCACACGGCAACAAAATTACTTCCTTATCTACTATTTACGTACAGTATTTCCTAGGCAATCTTTTTAGTTTTTTGAAGGCGGCTTTTACTTTTTATTAAAATACATTTTTTTATTGCATTTACTGTGTAGTGTCGGTGTAAGAATGTCCACTACTCCATCTGATCTTGTGGGTATCGTAAGAGGCGACAGAGTGAGGAGATGGGCAACAGCGTCTTCCTAATAATGACTAAAAATAAAGAAACACATACGTGATTGTCGTGGAACACTCGGTTGGAACGAAGTTTCTTTCGTAGTATATTATTATTGATAAACGTATTATATTTTTGATTAACAAATACAAATAAACTAGCGTCTATTAAAATGAAGCGTATTGTAAAATAAAATAATATTTCTTTCATGGCAATATAAGAAAAAGTGCGAGGGAGATGGATATTATTCCATCTCGCTTCCTTATAGCCGCCAAGGTCATCTACATCACGTCAGAAGGGGTCGTGACGGATAAATCTTACACTTTTTCTCGCCTAGCACCCATCCGCCAAATTCGTACCTTCCGATAGGGAACTTCGTTCCAAAAAACTGCGGTTGGCCGACCCGGCAAGCGTGGCAACTATGGGAAATATCTCCCCTATGAGGCAATTTACAGGGTAGGCCTATGTTCAGCAGTGGACTTTAATAGACTGCAACGGTAACGGTAATAGTCTTAACACTTAGATATCCTAGTGCATGAGAGCTATTGTAAATTTGAAAGTATATGTTCCCACCCACACTTGTGGTATTAAGCATCTAATGTGCAACTGGTAGCTTCCAGAAGCCTTTGTGGTCAAAAATATGGTCTGGAGGACTTCAATATCACAGGAAGAAATAAATGTCGAACCACTGCAGCGTTTTCAGTATTCGCACCGTTATGGCGCTAATTGCATAATATGTATACGGCAGTGTTACATAATTTAAACCAGCAAGTATAACTTATAAAACACATGTTCAATCACAGCTATGAAGTAAAAAGTTTTTGTAATATTAAAGTTGTACGTTGCGTTAGGTTTTCACTTACTTAATTTGATAAGAATATAGTATCTGCTTAAGCAATTTACTTTTTATTGGTAAATTAATTTTATTAGAATGGCAACACTACAGCAAGGAAGGGGATGTGGTCAGTTGCACGAGGCAAAGATGGCATTAAGTAAGATGGAGTCACAGACTAACATGATACTTACGCATGAGGGAGTCATGGGAGACGGTTGGGTTAGTTACATGTACAATACAGGTTAAATGTACAATACAGATAATACTAATTTAAAATAATAATGATATGCATTTGAATAATAATAGCTTAAGTCATTGTTTAAGAGATAGAGCTGTCTTCTAGTTACAATTATCACAAATCAGGATGGATGCAGGTGGCTCAGGACCGTGCTTTGTGGCATTCCTTGGGGGAGGCCTATGTTTAGCAGTGGACTTATGAAAGGCTGTAATGATGATGATGTCTGCTTTGTTTTCTATGATCAGCATTATTAATTGAACACTAGGTGTCGCCGGTAAATTTATAATGTAAAATTAAATCACGATGTAGAGAGTGTCCTGCCGGACCAATAAGTAGGTTTAAGATTTTTGAATTCTTCAGCTGATACAGCACTACATCTATATACGTTTGGAGATACATTTCTAATGAAAACATTTAGTATTGGTGAAGATTTTTGAAAGTGTGAAGCTGTACAGTGTACACCAAATAAGTGTATATTAGAGTTTAAACTTAAGCCTCAGGGCGAATAAAAGTGTAAGCAGTAATTAGATATTGCTTTATTATAGTTGTGTATGGTTCCGTATAAGAATACACTACCCCGTATCATCCCGTGGTTACCGTTAGAGGTGACAGAGAGAAATGAAACAGGAGATGGACAGCGACATCTACAATCAGCAGCATATACTATCAACAACTTAACCGGGTAGCTACGTAGCTTACTCACAGCCAATATTCGATGACTCTCTTACCTTTAAAACCGGTACACAGCAGTGCACAGCAGGTTTTGAAGTGAAATCTACTTTAGAATCGTTGTGATTTGAAACTCGACCAAATAAAAAAGCAATAATAAAGAGAGACAAACATCTATCCTGAGGACGCTCGCCGCAGGTTTATCAACTGGTTTGACCTGTTTGAGAACTCAAAGTAACAATGCTGAGAAACAATTCCACAAATAATTAAGTTTTCCTTCACGTTCATTTTAATTATAATTTTTTATATGTTATATAATAGGTTTTTTACTCAACGGTGAAGAAATACAAAATCAAAATTGTATTTAATAAATTTACTTTTAAATTATTTATTTAACAATTTCGCCAATACTAGATTACGTACTACATTTTAATTGAAACTAATATTACGGATTTTGTCGCGTTTAATTTTAATAAAATATCTAATAATACAACATTATTTATAATATTAATTATAAATGTTTTTTCGAAAAAAATAATATTCAACTAAATTGTACCAGAGTATATGTGGTTTAATCATTATTGAAAGACTCAATATCTCGATGATATACAACGAATATGTACTCTAACTACAGATAAATGCATGTTTTGTTTTCCAGATCGAATCTTGGTCAAGGTGGCACTGAATAAATAATACTACGTAACGGCGGTAAGTTAATACGTAAACTAGAGATCTGCGCGCTACAGGATTATAGTGCCCGAGTGTATGTGCGCAAATACAGGTGCTCTCTCTATTGCGTTACTCTCATAGCCCGATGGGATTTATCCGACACGGTTACAAAGAGATCAGGACCAACGCCTTTAAGTAATTCGGACTGTTACTGAGAATTTCTTGATAGGAAAACCCAATAACTGAGATTTTGGGCCGATCCAAGATTTGAATCTGGGACCTCATGATCTGCCATGATTGCCGACAACTTGGCTTACAGTTTGGCAAAATTTAAAATGTAAATATGTAACACTCTTTCTAAGAATAAATAAAAAAAATATTTTCAAAAGTTATCGTGTTCACAACGCCATGGGGACTTTATAAATCCACACCATAAGCCACTAAAACTCCTTTTTTATGCAAAAATAGTGCAATTAATTGATTAAAAAAAAATTAATAAGTTTAACAACATCTTTGTGACAATGTGCTTTTTATTGACGGCTCCGTGGTGCAGTGGCTTAGCAATCAGTTGTTGCGCTGGGGGCCGCAGGTTCGAATTCCGCACAGAACAAGTATTTTTATGGCCTACAAATAATTGTTCCGGGTCTGGATGTTTGTCCTTGTGCAATTTATGTTTGTAAACTGCCTCCACGACACCGGAGAAAATCCTAGTGTGGGGGTAACGTTTTTTGGGAAAAAAATATATAAAATAAAAAAATATATAATTTATATGTATAATATGATTGCTTGATACAATTTCATGCGACAAAACGTTGGAATCTTAATTTTTAGGCTCTAGTAGAACATACCTATACGCTTTGCGCTAAAGGCATGCAAAAGTAATCGTGGTTACGACCACTAGACCAATGAGGCTGTCAGATGCATGCAGATGTAAACGTGGTAGAGCCATGCTGCAGCTATATTTGTGGTATAGTTGTAACACGAATGGGTCGGCTCGACCGGGGAAGGACCACGCTCTCTCAGAATACCAGCGTAAAATAGCAGCTTAATGCTGCTGTGTTCCGTATAGTGAGTGTAGAGAAACGGAAACCCTTTTTACTGGAAACCGAGGCATTCCGTCTTAGTCCTCACGGGTGACAACGCATCTGCGTTTTGATTCCTAATCGAGGATAAATGTAGATGTCTATGGGCCACAGCAACCACTTAACATCAGGGGAACTGTGTGCTCGTTTGTCACCCTTATCCAATAAAAAAAAAGATGTGTAGCAGCCTTCAAATATAGTTACTGATGGGCACAAGCCGCCACTCATTTCTGTGAGGCTTTAGGGCAAGGAAAGGTTTCCTCCCGATGATGACATTTACTGTCGAGCAAGAAATACGAGTATGTCTCTCTGCTGCCGAGCACGCGGTGAATCCATACTAAAAATTACAATTAACGATTTCAGTGGTCCCGGATTTTTTTTAATAATATGGTACGTCCAATACGGTCTGGTCATAGTGTAGGTATACTCGTACCACTAATCTATATATATATAATAAAAATGTAAATAGCCGATGTCTGTACATTTTAGATTTATATAATAAAATTGATTAAGAGGTACTAAAAGTAAGTAATTAAATACGTTTCTACCATTTTTAGAATTTTCTGTCTGTCTGTTTGTTTGTTTGTTAACGTATCACGTATAAAGTACCAATTTATATCATAAGAATCGTTAAAGAAATTATAAAGTGTATCTTCAGGTTACATTTAGTCCTTATTTCATTAAAATTAGTTCATTCTATTAAAAGTTATGATAAATATTCTGCAGTATGGCTACGAAGTATAGGTACGAATTTGTTCAATGGTGGCGTTCGTTGAGTCATCAAGTAAATTTTAAACTAATATCATATTATAAATCATAATTAAATGGTGTAAAATAATGTTCTATAATGATATAACTATATCTAAAACGCAGTAAACAAAAGTATTACATAAAGAACGTAATAAATATTTGAAAAAATATATTAACCTTATTATCTAAATCTAAAGTACAATAGTTAACCCATTTCATCGATAGATGGTAGTGTTGCACAAATCTAGACTAATATTATAAAGAGGAAAAATTTGTTTGTTTGAATTGAACAGGCTCCGGAACTACTGGACCGATTTGAAAAATTCTTTCACCATTAGAATCCTACATTATCCTTGATGAACATAGGCTATATAATATTTTCAAAAAAGTTAGGGATCCGTATGAAAACATCGTTAATGTAACCCAAGGTGTGAAAAAAAATACTAAAAAGAATCCCTATATCGCGTACGCTGCGGAAACTATTGATAATAGAGCAAAGTAATGTAACTTCAGTTTCATAGAGGATATCAATATCTACAAAAAAGCCTGCTATACCATATGTTTAACTATTACAGTTATGTCACAATAATTACTTTTTCATGTTAAAATATGAAATAGTAACGCCTGTACAAACTAGGCCACATTATTTGTATCAGTGCCTGTACCATGCATAACCACATATTACATTAACCATGTAATTTTAGTAACATATTTCACTTTTTAAATCTTTGTTAATTCAGCAACCGTCCGTCGTGATGTCTCTCTCGAAGTTCGCATGTCGCAAGGCGTAGACGCGTGATATACGTGAGTGAAACCGCGGGGCACATCTAGTATTTACTATGTACTTACCTAATACGTTTTTTGTATATATTTTTTTTACTTATTATAAACCAGTGCTTAACTACAATCCCACTGGTGGTAAGTGGTGATGCAGCCTTAGATGGCAAATCGCACTGTCTCAGCGTAATAAAAGCCACTCTTGCCTTGAAGACGCCCAGATTGTATTCGGACGGAAAGATAGACGCCGGCAAATTATTCCACTCCTTTGCTGTACGCATTACAAAAGACGAGGCAAACCGTTTGGTTCTAATGAATGGAATATCGACAACAAGGGGATGAAGACCCGCCGACATTCCATCTTAGTCCTCACGGGTGACAACGCATCTGCATTTTGATTCTTTATTGAGGATAGATGTAGGTGTATGCCTATCGGTCACAGCAACCACTTACCATCAGGTGGACTGTGTGCTCGTTTGTCACCCTATCCTATATAAAATAAGTCGTGTATTTATTTCCTTGCTATATGATTTCAATAAATAACAATTTCTATTTTATTTTAACAAATATTTGATGATAAAAGATAAAAGTTAAAGTTGCTGCACCGCTGGGTATATGCTTCCTCACATTTCTGAAAGGGTTTTAGGGCATGGAAATGTCCGCCGCGCTGCCCCAATGCGTGTTGGCAAACTTCACGTCTTCGAAATATTTTTTTCTTACTTCTCAGACATGTAGGTTTTCTCACGATGTTTTCCTTCATAGTAGAGCGAGTGCTAAAGTACGCGCTTATGAACGCCACTGAAGTTCATTGTCTGCCTGGGTCTGCCAATATATCTGTGCCATGCAAAACGTTTATGTCAAATAATATTATCAACAACATATATAAATTGCAGCTTTATTGAAATAACTTAAATTTTAAAGATCAAATTGTACTTGTCTGTACCTGTCTGCCATGACCTTGCGACCGCTATAGGTGTCTACCAATGTTATTTTGCAGTAACTTTTATTGAATATTTCAAGATATCAAAGCGGCAGACTTATTGCTATCACGTTTTTTGGTCATTTTTTCACACCTTTAACACCTGAGCGTCTCTATATCGACCGCTGGTCAAACTAAAGACTCCCCATTTCACGTACCTCAGGTATACGGCATTAATTGAAAAAAAACGTGAAGCTTATTTAAATACCGTAAGTCTGCCGCTCACTGGCTCTTAAACTATCACTGCCGCGCACTTGGTAAATCAGTACTTAAAATTGCAATTAACAGTTTCATTGATGCTGACGGGGATCGAACCCGAAAATTAACAACGAGCGCTAACCATCTGAGCTACCACGGCTCTTAGAATATAAAGCTGTATTTGAATATTCTTTTGCAAAATACATCGAAATTGAAAACGATTTACACTGGTATAGAGTACGGTCGTAATATCAGATTGAAGTCAGGGTTATATACGTAAGGTGGTTCTGCTAATTCTACATGGTATTTGACCTTACCGTAATAGTAATTACGTCCATAATAGTAGCAGTAACTTTTTTATGTTATTTATACAAATAAATAAAATTGAAGTGTCTGTTGGTAATGTCAAAATTACAGCTTTTTACTAAATGCATATGAAAGTATATAATATTAATACCGTAATAACAAAAATACAATTTTTAAAGTTTTTGTCCGTCTGTCTGTCCGTCTGTCTGTCTGTTTGTTCCGGCTAATCTCTGAAACAGCTGGACCGATTTTGACGGGATTTTCACTGGCAGATAGCTAATATCATAAGGAGTAACTTAGGTTACTTTTAGTTTAGAAAAAGATTTAGGGTTCCGCGCAAAAAAATTAAAACCCCAAATAACACGCGG
Source organism: Parnassius mnemosyne (assembly GCA_963668995.1). Lineage (NCBI taxonomy): Eukaryota > Metazoa > Arthropoda > Insecta > Lepidoptera > Papilionidae > Parnassius > Parnassius mnemosyne. Next base: position 17,207,155 of record CAVLGL010000068.1, on the reverse strand, counting down.
GCGAAGTCGCGGAGAACAGTTAGTAAGACATAAGTTAACAGCCCATTTGAGAGTAAGTAGTTTACTGACATCCAATGAATAACTGCCTGCAATCAATTTCAAATGAAAAGTCCACGGATACGTTGGCGGTTGGTCTAATATTAAATGTCCCATGGCCTGTAATTTAAGAAAACCCCTAAGAGAACTACCGCAGCTGATGACCTAGAAACGGCAGAATCGATTTTGATAAAACATGTCTAAGAACCACTGCTAGAAAACTTGCTTTTAAATTTAAAAAAAAAACGCTCCCAAATTGGTTCAAGCATTTAAGAGCTACGGTTCCACAGACAGACACACACACACATAGCGGTCAAACTTATAACACCCCTCTTTTTGCGTCCGAGGTTAAAATATAGTTTAATAAATAAGTAATACGTTAGTATTGTTACGAGCTTGGGGTTCGTGACAATTAAAAACTGCTGATTGAAGTACCAAAATGGACACTTTAATTACAGAACTCTAATTACAATTTAAAAACACACTAATAATAAAACACAATTGTACGACTGATCACTTTTGTTCGCAGTTATTTCACTTCGACGTATTCGCTTGTATCGCCAATTCAATACTGACTCGGTCGTGGCAACATGGTTTTACCAAGTGTAAATAATATAGCTGCAGCAGGGCTCTGCCGCGTATGAACTTAGTCCACATGATGGCCCATAGATACCTAATTTTATCGATTTAGAATTAAAATAATGATGCGTATATCCCATACTAGCGATCCGCCCCGGTTTCGCACGTTTGATTTCTGAATCTTGACAACAACGACACCTACCGGGTCCAATTGTAAATCTAAACCATTCTCTAATCAACACACAAAATTTCATCAAAATCGGTCCAGCCGTTTAGAAGGAGTTCAGTCACATACACACGGACAGAAGAATTATACTATGATATGCATGTATTATATATACACACACATATGTATATATATATCTTCATCTTGAATTTTTCTGTGTATTGATCAAAACCGTATCAAAATCTGTTGCGTAGTTTAAAAGATCTAAGCGTATAGACGGCGGAAATCGACTTAGTTTTATACTATTTACAATGACGTATTATTTAGAGATAGAGAACGATCAAACAAGGATATTTTGTTACCAGTAAAATGAGTTATCGATACTCACCGCACGAAATGTAGCCGCATTATCATAGATAATATTTCACGCAGCTATTTTGAACGTGGTCCTTAAGTAAAAACATAACAAATGCATGTATTAATTATGTTTGTTTTTTACTCAAGGACCACGTTCAAAATACTTGCGTGAAATATTATCTATAATGTGGTCCCTAAGTAAAAAACAACACATGTATTAATTATATGATATGTTTTTTACTTAAGGACCACGATATAATAGCATTTTAATTTAATTAAAATCGTATTCAAACACTGTCTAATTTTATTGCAAAGAATAGAAATTGACGGTTTAAGACGACAAATGTGTTACAGAATTTAAGGAGATAATGTGGGGATTTGACAAATTCTTCACTAAATGCCAATCCCACATGAAAATGGTGCAAGTGGTGTTCAAAAAACTATTTTAATTAAGATAATCTTGAGTATAGTAGAAGCCGTGCTAGGTAGCTCAGAAACTACGCATTTGACGTAATCTCACAGTACGCGAATAACTCAGAGATTCCCGTCGATCCCGTGATCCTCGTCGGTGCTATGCAATTTTCAGTGCCGACTTACCACGTGCTATGCGGTGAAGAAAAACATCGTGACGAAACCTGCTTGATTGGGGAATAAAAATATTTTGAAAAATTGAGGTCCGTCAGCTTGCCCTGGAGTAGCGCGCTTAACTAACTATTGAATCCACAGAGTCAGTAATTCATCCATGGGGCAATGTATATGCAATTACAAAGTATATACGACGAAAGTATTAAAAAAAAAGATTATTGCAGATACATCTAAATTAGTTAATTAAAATTAATTTGTATATTTTTACTCGTACCACCATATTGCTAGATATTTTGTTGTTGAGTTATAGTGTGCTAACAATAATACTGTTCGAATGTACAATGTACATACATTGGAAATACATAGGTACTTAAGTATATGGGACTTAACTGATATCACACAGTGAAAGGTATGCAGTACCACTCATGACTTCGCGATTCCAAATTCATTTCAGGGAATAATCATCGGCTGAGATAATGCACTCAAAAGTCAACAAAATCTATGGTCATAATTTAATCTAACACCTAAGTTAGATCTAATAGTTTAATCTAGTTAGATTAATAGTATTGTACAGAATATAAAGAACATAAAATATTTAAAAATCGATCTAACTTAGGTAACTTCATGTGTAAGGAGACTGAAAAATTCCTTCAAATTAAAAACGATTAACTGATTTTTTTAGAATTGAGATATCAATAAAAAAATACATTTCATCTGCCATGCGCCATAGTAGGCTAAGTAAAATCTCGGAACACTTTGTTGCTCGTTGACGTAATGAAATTATTTGAAATAGAACCCGTGGATGTTATAGGCGGTTATAGGATAGATGTTATTGTGTGTACTTAAGTATATATGTCTATGTATGTGTGTGTGTGTATGTATATTTATATGTATATAAGTATGTATATATACAATATTTTTCTTGTTTGTATATCTCTGTTTAGCCAAATGGTTGACTGGGAGAGAATACCCTATGGCATTTAGTCCGCCATATGTACAACTTTGTGCATGAAATATTAAATAAAAAAAATGTTAGAGGCGGCTATAGGATATGCCAGACAGATTTTGTGTCTCCCGATAGATGGCGCTATAACCATCTCGACGTAAAATACTCAGACCGGCAACTGGCAGCAGCGTCATGGTTGCGAGACGGTACTGCGATCGCCAATCCACCTGCCAAGACTGACAACCTATAAGAGGGAGAACCAATTCCAACAATAGACTGATGATAAAGAAGAAGAAGAAGTACTGTTACAACTTATCCACTGGTGAACATAGCCCATATTTGCCATAGCTGCCACGCTTGGCTTAGTCGGTTGACAACTATACTTTTTTAACCGACTTCAAAAGGAAGAGGTACTCAATTCGACTCTATATTTTTTTAATTTGTTACCTCATAACTTTTTTCAGGTGAACCGATTTTGATTACTCTTTTTCTATTTGAAAGCTGGTGCTTCTCATGTGGCCCCATATAAATTTAATCAAGATCCGACCAGTAGTTTTTGAGTTATCCTTAATAATTTATATTGCAGTGAGTTATACAAAATTTTTAATTTTATCACTTGTTTATTTATTATTTGAAAGACGCTGCTGTCCATCTACTGATCTGTTCTCCTCTATAGCATTTTGCAATACACACGTGATGATATGGGGCAGTTAATATTCTTGAACAGCTATTATACGGTCGATAAAGTAGTAAGCATGAAGAAAATTTATATTGAAGTGAGTTATACAAAATTTTAAATTTTATCACTTGTTTATTTATTATTTGAAAGACGCTGCTGTCCATCTACTGATCTGTTCTCATCTATAGCGTTTTGCAATACCCACGCGATGATATGGGGCAGTTAATATTCTTGAACAGCTATTATACGGTCGATAAAGTAGTAAGCATGAAGAAAAAGTTACCTACAAGAATGTTGTTATAAAGTGAATACATGCAAGCGAACCGTTGAATAATCTGGCAAGTAACATCGAGAAAAATATTTGAAGGCTAACCTGAACACCTTGTTTAACCTTGCATTATTCGAGTACATCGCACTTTAATCTTTAAAGCAATAACAAGTGATTTTTTTAAATTATTAAATTAATTACATAAAAGATACATCACTATTATTTTTCATTTATTTATAGACACTTTATTGTGTTATATATTAACAGTATTAAAAATGGCGGACCCCTTTTAGCTTCAGGCATTCTTCCCCAGTCAATCCTGTACGTAGTTAGTTGCATTATAAGTAAAATACGAGTAAAAAGATTTATCTCATTTGGGTTGAGCGCAGGATACAGGCATTGAAGTCTCTGTGTAGGGACTCTAGTGCTTGTGTCAGGATCAACGGGGTCTACTCGGATTGGTTTGGCATTCATAAAGGTGTCTTACAGGGCTGTGTGGCTTCCCCGTGGCTGTTCTACCTATTAATAGACAATTGTTTGGAAAAGTTAAAGAATGCGGGTTAAGAATCGGTGAAATAACCGTCAAATGCCTGTTGTACGCCGATGATCAAGCCATACTTGCATCATCAACGGCCGAGTTGCAAATGATGGTTACATTACACGGATATTGAACAGGACATTAAAAGAAAAGGGAATGAAAGTGAACGCAAGTAAGACGAAAGTTATCGTTTTTGAAAGAGAAGAAAGTAAAACGATATGTGATATAAGAATAGAAGGAGAGTTGGTCGAGCAAGTGGATGAGTTTGTGTATTTGGGATTGTATTAGTAGTGTTATTGTATTTATCAGGGATGGTAGATATGATAAGGATATAGAACGACGAGTGAAAGCAGGAAATAGAGTGAATGGGGCTCTACCACACTATTGTGGGAAGTCAGCATGTGTCCAAAAAGGCACGTATGGCAATTAACAATGCTGTGTTAGTCTCTAGTTTAAAGTATGATAGTGAAAAAGAAGGTGGCAGAACGAGCACGAGAGTAGAATAAATGATGTAGAAATGCGGTCATTAAGGAGTATGTTAGGGATGAATCTGAATGACAGGATGAGAAATTGTGTGATAAAAGAAGAGTGTGGTTTGCAAGATGATATTGTGACCACGATTAAGAAAGGAATGCTTCGGTGGTTTGGCCATGTAGAAAGAATGAATGAGGAAAGAGTGACAAAGCAAATTTATGTTGCAGAGGTGAATGGCATAGTCGGGAAGGGACGCCCTAAGCGAAAGTTTATCGACCATATTGGCGATATATTGAATATGGGTCAAATTAAGAGTATCTTTAACCGACTAGCGTGTATGCGTAGGTATATGGATGTGGAGGAAGCGAGAGAGGTGTGTCAGGATCGCACCAAATCGAAGTCAATAGCCTCTGCCTACCCCTCTGGGTGACAGGCGTGAGTGTGTATATTTTTATTTATATAATAAGTTAACTGCGATAGAACAAAGTGAACAGTATTTCCCCAATTTTCTATTGCTCGGTACGACATAATGAATATGAATAAATTTAATTATGGTCTTCCAAGTAGTTCTACTATACCCACATTACAGCCTATCAAAAGTCCACTGCTTCTGCTGCATTTTCCATAGTTGCTACGCTTGGCAAGCGGCTTGGCAACCGCAGTTTTTTATTCAGCTCTTATCAGTCTGCTACTGTCTATTTTCTGCTTCAGTTTTCCTCTATTGCCTCTTACGGCACCAACAAGATGATATGGGGTAGTGGATATATTGACACCGCCACTACACTCGTTATACGATAAAGTAGATATCATAAAACAAAATAACGTTTATTAGCAATCTACTAAACACATAATAGTGCTTTGTTTCCAACGAGGCTTTCGCCCAATCAATTAGCTCTCAGGGACGACAACACATTAACTATGTCATACTGAGCGTTAGATCTTATTTGAAAAAAAAAATTGTCCATTTTGTTCTATCGTAGAACTAATAGAGCAGAATAGAATAAAATCATTTTTCTACCGGCTTCAAAAAGGAGGTGGTACTCAATGCGACTCTATGTTCTTTTTTTATATGTGTTACCACATAACTTTTTTCTAGGTGAACCGAATCCGACGATTCTTTTTTTATTTTAAAAGCTGGCGCTTCTCATGTGATCCCATATAAATTTGATCAAGGTCTGACCGATAGTTTTTGAGTTATTCTTAATGTTCGCGCAAAACGTTGATGTCGGAGTCGACACCAGATGTCACTCGGCTCGGCGCGATTCCGGTTTGAACTTCGGCTGGGGCGTGGCACGAGCGCGCGAGTCGCGAGCGAAAAATCAGTCGTCTTTAATCGGTGCTGACGTGAGCACGCGGTCCATTCTGTTAGGGAACTCGGAATAATTAGGCGCGGCCAGTAAATATACGGTCTATCATTGTGACGCGCATTCCTACTGGAGAGCTTCCCGGGACTTATTGTGTCTGACTCAAAACCTGCATAAGTGCATTCGGCAATATTAGATAGTGCGGCCTCTGATATTTTAGAATTAACTATTGCTTCGCGAAACGGTAGTGACCTTTGACCCTTTAAACTCCGTGTGCGTTTGTGCGGTAACCTTTATACCCAGCGATAGTTAGTGGCTTCTGTAAGTTAGTAAATCGTACGATAGAGTTAAGTGACTGTTATCGTGACGAAAGAAGAAAGTGACTGTGGACAACCTCGATAGGCGCCCTCAAGTTGGAGCGGTGTTGAAGCTCGGGCTGCTGCCGACGGCCAAGGTCTAGGTTCAATAACCATCAGTCACACCCAGATACACACCACATCACCATTCTTTCTTTGCACTACACAACCACATGCGACCTGACCGACTCCGGAGGGACCAGTCGCCTTGGATAGGTAAGTAAGCTTCATCCAAATTCCTTCCGGTCGACTGGCCGTATTATAACGCTCCCCCATATATTTTAATGTAATTAGGAATTTCCACGTGGCCACATTGGGGCCCGACCTACGTCTGTTCGGGAAATCTTCAGCTCATGGGTCCCTGAAGATTGGATCCTTTAAGGGAGCAGCCGTAGGCCGTAACAAATTGGTAGCAGAGCGCGGTTCCGGGTTCGATTCCCCGGTCGATCCCGACCGTAGTGTTTGATAAACATTAAACAATTCTGGTGGCAGGGAGCGTTGGTTTGATTGGTTTAATTTGTATCTACAATCACGCCCGTCCGTAATACGTAAAAATATTTTTTTGTACGTAATAATAGAATTATTTTCCTTTGTTGCTTTGTTGCTTGCCTTTTTTTGGTTAGAGGGTAATTTGAAAAGCCGCGCCCTAGGTTGTGCAAGCGGGAGTTTTCTAGAGATATACGTCATGTAGGTAGATGGTTATTTTTACGTAATCGGTTAATTATCGTTGTCGGATAGTTGTAGTGGATTACTTATCGAAGGGTCGATTTCCGAGCTAGGCATTTTTTGTTGATCGACCGTGATGTGTATCTTCGTTTATACTGTAAGTTGTATTTGAACTAAAGAGTAGTAATGGTATTTGCGCCATTTGAATTTAACTTGATTGATCGCACTAGTATTTGTTATTTGTTAATTTGATTTGTGCCTTTTCTTTTGTGCTAACTTGTATTTGGTTGATATGTAGTAATTCGTATTTGTGTAATTTCTATTCAACGCGATTTGATAGGAACTGCATTTATTAACTGTTAATTTTTGTTGTATTTTTTGTTTGTTATCTTGTAATCCGTGCTCAAGCCGCGTCGTAATTTGCATTTAATAGTGATGACATCGCCCAAGCTACTGATCCGTTGTTTGCGGACTGAGCTACGCTGGGCCACAAGCGCCCATGCTTTGATAGGTCGACCAGATAGGGTCCATAACTTGATGAAGCGGTTCGAGCAGGTGGATGCTCGAAGGGCCGCAGTGGAGGAGGCTTACGCTGAGCTCGAGGATTCGGATGTGGAGAAGGGAGTCCTGGACTCCTGCTTCGCGGACTATGAGCAGTTCTTGTGGCTCACGGACGAGTTGATCGAGGCTGAAGGCAGGTATGCCGAGGAAGCGCGTGAAGCTCGGATGAGTGACCTGTCCGAGTCCTCTCTGAAGCAGCTTCAGCCAGAGCTGTTGGGACGACTCCCAACTCTGGACCTGCCAAGGTTCTCTGGGGTCCATTCCGAATGGCTGACCTTCGTTGGTCTTTTCGACATCCTAGTGGACGCCCGGAGTGACCTGACCCCGAGACAAAAGATGGCGTACCTCCTGGCCTCACTGGAGGGGGAGGCCCTGGGCGTCGTCGGCCACTTGAAATTGTCGGACGACGCCTACCAGACTGCTCGGGACCTCCTAGCCAGAAGATACGCCAACGTCCGGCGAATTGCAGACGAGCATGTTAAGCAGCTTCTGAGCCTCCCGCTGCTTAGTGACCGGGCCAGACTGCGTCCGGACCTGTTGGATCCAGTCTTGGTGGCCTGTAATACGTTGAGGCGGCTGGGTTTACCAGTGGGCGAATAGGCCTTTTTGTTGCTCCGCATAGTGCTGTCCTGTCTACCTCTCGACCTTCGAATCCATTTTGAGGAGAGGTACGGCGGGGACGAGGCCTCCTATATTCCGCCCTTCTATGACCTGCTGCGGTTTTTAGAGGAGCAGTGCCGGCAGATCGAGAACGCGGCGGGCACCGTTGACGACTTACGAGATGTGCCCAGTGAGAGGCTGAACCCGCCAGGCAAGTCGTCGTCAACCCCCCCCCCCCCTGCTCCTATTGTCGAGCATCTGATCACCGGGTAACGTTGTGCCCGAAATTATTAGGTAAGCCGGTTCCTGCGAGGCGAACTATCGCCAAGGAGCGCCGCTGGTGCTGGTCATGTCTGGGAGGGCACCTCCAGCGAGACTGTCCGTATCGACGGCCCTGTCTGCATTGCCAGGGCAATCACCATGCCGTTTTGTGCCTGGGTGCGAACGGCGTCTCCTCTCGGGGCTCTGCCAGGCCCTCGACCCCCACGGGCGGGGGCGCTCAGCCACGCCCTCTGCTGGGCGACAATCGGCGCTCGCCGGCCAGCCACCAGGCCCCTAAGTTTGAAAGGGGCCCCTCCCCCAAGCAGTTGGGGGGTAATTCCTCCAGGGGCGGGGGTGTCATCACCCCCCCTCAGCGTGTGGAGAGGAACTTCACGGCCACTCATCGGTCCGCTGGACCCTTCTCACTTCCGTTAGCTGAGTGGCCGCGACTGGTGTACCACTGTTCCCCATTTGATGGAGGCGGCCCTGTCTAGCTGCCGCCTTAGCTCCCACCACGGCCGCCTCCACTGAGCCTTAAGCCGTCAACAGTCCACTTGTCAAAGTGTTCTGTAGCCGACGGCCTCAGTGAAGGCGTACAACCCGAGTGGCAACTGTTAGAGGTTGTGATCTATTTATCTCGGGTTCACGCCATGTGGCCTCCCCTTGGTGGTGGGAAGATTAGGGCCCCCCTGGAGCGTTGAATCACGCTGTCAAGGGGTATTAGATTTGGTTTGGTCGAGCACTTAGTCAAAAAAAAAATACTTGAATTAAAATTAAAAATTGCTTTGGGCTTTCCGCGAAATTTTCCTATTTGTAGCGGTTTAAATTAAAAGAATTGAATTTAATCGACTCTTTTAAATGCTACTGCATGTGTTTTGTACATATATTTAATCACTGTATTTGATTGTTGCGTCTGTTTGCTGAAAGGAAAATTTGAATTCATCTGAAATTGAATGGCGCACTATTTGAAAAATTATGTTTATGTTTATGATAGTGTTTAATCATTTTGCTTTGCGAAGAAGTAGGGCTGTCCCTTACGTTATTGTTTTGTTTAATTTGCAAGTTGACCTATGCGCATCGGTGATTAATTTGGTTGAATTAATTCTGTAGTTGAACATTGATGCTTTTGAAAAATTAGTTGAAATATGAGCATAGGACTACTTGCCTAACAGGCTAGCTAGTTTTGGAGATTATCAGATTGAAATCAGCTGCCGCACTATTTTAGTAAATGATAATATGGTGGGTGGCCTGGCTAGGCCTACTTGTTGAAAATTCATACTAGGGACTATCTATGCGTTTCGTTCAGCTCTCCACAGACGATGTTCATGTGGAATTGGTGGGTGCTCCTTGCACTGAAGCTTAGGAGGCCGCTCGGGGCCGCTTCGTGTCGCGTCGCTGTTTGCAGACCTGATCCGGTCGGATTGCGGAACTAATCATAGGGGCACAGATAGGTGTTTGAAAGAGGTCGTCGGACTTCTGTCCAGTACAGGACTTGATAAAGTGCTGCGATGCCCAGGAGGGGCATCCAGTGGAGGCTGACCCTCCGGCTTGCCACGTTAGGGCTATCTTTTGAGGCGCTGGTTAGGGTTGCAAGACCTGATGGGTTGCCTAAGGTGGCCTAGTTTGGTTGTAGATTCGGTCTTGCAACTTGCAGTCTCGACCTTATCCCGCTGACCGGTTTGCTCGCGGACCTAAATCCTTATGTCCGGGACGGGGGTTTGTTCGCGCAAAACGTTGATGTCGGAGTCGACACCAGATGTCACTCGGCTCGGCGCGATTCCGGTTTGAACTTCGGCTGGGGCGTGGCACGAGCGCGCGAGTCGCGAGCGAAAAATCAGTCGTCTTTAATCGGTGCTGACGTGAGCACGCGGTCCATTCTGTTAGGGAACTCGGAATAATTAGGCGCGGCCAGTAAATATACGGTCTATCATTGTGACGCGCATTCCTACTGGAGAGCTTCCCGGGACTTATTGTGTCTGACTCAAAACCTGCATAAGTGCATTCGGCAATATTAGATAGTGCGGCCTCTGATATTTTAGAATTAACTATTGCTTCGCGAAACGGTAGTGACCTTTGACCCTTTAAACTCCGTGTGCGTTTGTGCGGTAACCTTTATACCCAGCGATAGTTAGTGGCTTCTGTAAGTTAGTAAATCGTACGATAGAGTTAAGTGACTGTTATCATGACGAAAGAAGAAAGTGACTGTGGACAACCTCGATAGGCGCCCTCAAGTTGGAGCGGTGTTGAAGCTCGGGCTGCTGCCGACGGCCAAGGTCTAGGTTCAATAACCATCAGTCACACCCAGATACACACCACATCACCATTCTTTCTTTGCACTACACAACCACATGCGACCTGACCGACTCCGGAGGGACCAGTCGCCTTGGATAGGTAAGTAAGCTTCATCCAAATTCCTTCCGGTCGACTGGCCGTATTATAACGCTCCCCCATATATTTTAATGTAATTAGGAATTTCCACGTGGCCACATTGGGGCCCGACCTACGTCTGTTCGGGAAATCTTCAGCTCATGGGTCCCTGAAGATTGGATCCTTTAAGGGAGCAGCCGTAGGCCGTAACAAATTGGTAGCAGAGCGCGGTTCCGGGTTCGATTCCCCGGTCGATCCCGACCGTAGTGTTTGATAAACATTAAACAATTCTGGTGGCAGGGAGCGTTGGTTTGATTGGTTTAATTTGTATCTACAATCACGCCCGTCCGTAATACGTAAAAATATTTTTTTGTACGTAATAATAGAATTATTTTCCTTTGTTGCTTTGTTGCTTGCCTTTTTTTGGTTAGAGGGTAATTTGAAAAGCCGCGCCCTAGGTTGTGCAAGCGGGAGTTTTCTAGAGATATACGTCATGTAGGTAGATGGTTATTTTTACGTAATCGGTTAATTATCGTTGTCGGATAGTTGTAGTGGATTACTTATCGAAGGGTCGATTTCCGAGCTAGGCATTTTTTGTTGATCGACCGTGATGTGTATCTTCGTTTATACTGTAAGTTGTATTTGAACTAAAGAGTAGTAATGGTATTTGCGCCATTTGAATTTAACTTGATTGATCGCACTAGTATTTGTTATTTGTTAATTTGATTTGTGCCTTTTCTTTTGTGTTAACTTGTATTTGGTTGATATGTAGTAATTCGTATTTGTGTAATTTCTATTCAACGCGATTTGATAGGAACTGCATTTATTAACTGTTAATTTTTGTTGTATTTTTTGTTTGTTATCTTGTAATCCGTGCTCAAGCCGCGTCGTAATTTGCATTTAATAGTGATGACATCGCCCAAGCTACTGATCCGTTGTTTGCGGACTGAGCTACGCTGGGCCACAAGCGCCCATGCTTTGATAGGTCGACCAGATAGGGTCCATAACTTGATGAAGCGGTTCGAGCAGGTGGATGCTCGAAGGGCCGCAGTGGAGGAGGCTTACGCTGAGCTCGAGGATTCGGATGTGGAGAAGGGAGTCCTGGACTCCTGCTTCGCGGACTATGAGCAGTTCTTGTGGCTCACGGACGAGTTGATCGAGGCTGAAGGCAGGTATGCCGAGGAAGCGCGTGAAGCTCGGATGAGTGACCTGTCCGAGTCCTCTCTGAAGCAGCTTCAGCCAGAGCTGTTGGGACGACTCCCAACTCTGGACCTGCCAAGGTTCTCTGGGGTCCATTCCGAATGGCTGACCTTCGTTGGTCTTTTCGACATCCTAGTGGACGCCCGGAGTGACCTGACCCCGAGATAAAAGATGGCGTACCTCCTGGCCTCACTGGAGGGGGAGGCCCTGGGCGTCGTCGGCCACTTGAAATTGTCGGACGACGCCTACCAGACTGCTCGGGACCTCCTAGCCAGAAGATACGCCAACGTCCGGCGAATTGCAGACGAGCATGTTAAGCAGCTTCTGAGCCTCCCGCTGCTTAGTGACCGGGCCAGACTGCGTCCGGACCTGTTGGATCCAGTCTTGGTGGCCTGTAATACGTTGAGGCGGCTGGGTTTACCAGTGGGCGAATAGGCCTTTTTGTTGCTCCGCATAGTGCTGTCCTGTCTACCTCTCGACCTTCGAATCCATTTTGAGGAGAGGTACGGCGGGGACGAGGCCTCCTATATTCCGCCCTTCTATGACCTGCTGCGGTTTTTAGAGGAGCAGTGCCGGCAGATCGAGAACGCGGCGGGCACCGTTGACGACTTACGAGATGTGCCCAGTGAGAGGCTGAACCCGCCAGGCAAGTCGTCGTCAACCCCCCCCCCCCCTGCTCCTATTGTCGAGCATCTGATCACCGGGTAACGTTGTGCCCGAAATTATTAGGTAAGCCGGTTCCTGCGAGGCGAACTATCGCCAAGGAGCGCCGCTGGTGCTGGTCATGTCTGGGAGGGCACCTCCAGCGAGACTGTCCGCATCGACGGCCCTGTCTGCATTGCCAGGGCAATCACCATGCCGTTTTGTGCCTGGGTGCGAACGGCGTCTCCTCTCGGGGCTCTGCCAGGCCCTCGACTCCCACGGGCGGGGGCGCTCAGCCACGCCCTCTGCTGGGCGACAATCGGCGCTCGCCGGCCAGCCACCAGGCCCCTAAGTTTGAAAGGGGCCCCTCCCCCAAGCAGTTGGGGGGTAATTCCTCCAGGGGCGGGGGTGTCATCACCCCCCCTCAGCGTGTGGAGAGGAACTTCACGGCCACTCATCGGTCCGCTGGACCCTTCTCACTTCCGTTAGCTGAGTGGCCGCGACTGGTGTACCACTGTTCCCCATTTGATGGAGGCGGCCCTGTCTAGCTGCCGCCTTAGCTCCCACCACGGCCGCCTCCACTGAGCCTTAAGCCGTCAACAGTCCACTTGTCAAAGTGTTCTGTAGCCGACGGCCTCAGTGAAGGCGTACAACCCGAGTGGCAACTGTTAGAGGTTGTGATCTATTTATCTCGGGTTCACGCCATGTGGCCTCCCCTTGGTGGTGGGAAGATTAGGGCCCCCCTGGAGCGTTGAATCACGCTGTCAAGGGGTATTAGATTTGGTTTGGTCGAGCACTTAGTCAAAAAAAAAAATACTTGAATTAAAATTAAAAATTGCTTTGGGCTTTCCGCGAAATTTTCCTATTTGTAGCGGTTTAAATTAAAAGAATTGAATTTAATCGACTCTTTTAAATGCTACTGCATGTGTTTTGTACATATATTTAATCACTGTATTTGATTGTTGCGTCTGTTTGCTGAAAGGAAAATTTGAATTCATCTGAAATTGAATGGCGCACTATTTGAAAAATTATGTTTATGTTTATGATAGTGTTTAATCATTTTGCTTTGCGAAGAAGTAGGGCTGTCCCTTACGTTATTGTTTTGTTTAATTTGCAAGTTGACCTATGCGCATCGGTGATTAATTTGGTTGAATTAATTCTGTAGTTGAACATTGATGCTTTTGAAAAATTAGTTGAAATATGAGCATAGGACTACTTGCCTAACAGGCTAGCTAGTTTTGGAGATTATCAGATTGAAATCAGCTGCCGCACTATTTTAGTAAATGATAATATGGTGGGTGGCCTGGCTAGGCCTACTTGTTGAAAATTCATACTAGGGACTATCTATGCGTTTCGTTCAGCTCTCCACAGACGATGTTCATGTGGAATTGGTGGGTGCTCCTTGCACTGAAGCTTAGGAGGCCGCTCGGGGCCGCTTCGTGTCGCGTCGCTGTTTGCAGACCTGATCCGGTCGGATTGCGGAACTAATCATAGGGGCACAGATAGGTGTTTGAAAGAGGTCGTCGGACTTCTGTCCAGTACAGGACTTGATAAAGTGCCGCGATGCCCAGGAGGGGCATCCAGTGGAGGCTGACCCTCCGGCTTGCCACGTTAGGGCTATCTTTTGAGGCGCTGGTTAGGGTTGCAAGACCTGATGGGTTGCCTAAGGTGGCCTAGTTTGGTTGTAGATTCGGTCTTGCAACTTGCAGTCTCGACCTTATCCCGCTGACCGGTTTGCTCGCGGACCTAAATCCTTATGTCCGGGACGGGGGTTTGTTCGCGCAAAACGTTGATGTCGGAGTCGACACCAGATGTCACTCGGCTCGGCGCGATTCCGGTTTGAACTTCGGCTGGGGCGTGGCACGAGCGCGCGAGTCGCGAGCGAAAAATCAGTCGTCTTTAATCGGTGCTGACGTGAGCACGCGGTCCATTCTGTTAGGGAACTCGGAATAATTAGGCGCGGCCAGTAAATATACGGTCTATCATTGTGACGCGCATTCCTACTGGAGAGCTTCCCGGGACTTATTGTGTCTGACTCAAAACCTGCATAAGTGCATTCGGCAATATTAGATAGTGCGGCCTCTGATATTTTAGAATTAACTATTGCTTCGCGAAACGGTAGTGACCTTTGACCCTTTAAACTCCGTGTGCGTTTGTGCGGTAACCTTTATACCCAGCGATAGTTAGTGGCTTCTGTAAGTTAGTAAATCGTACGATAGAGTTAAGTGACTGTTATCGTGACGAAAGAAGAAAGTGACTGTGGACAACCTCGAAAGGCGCCCTCAAGTTGGAGCGGTGTTGAAGCTCGGGCTGCTGCCGACGGCCAAGGTCTAGGTTCAATAACCATCAGTCACACCCAGATACACACCACATCACCATTCTTTCTTTGCACTACACAACCACATGCGACCTGACCGACTCCGGAGGGACCAGTCGCCTTGGATAGGTAAGTAAGCTTCATCCAAATTCCTTCCGGTCGACTGGCCGTATTATAACGCTCCCCCATATATTTTAATGTAATTAGGAATTTCCACGTGGCCACATTGGGGCCCGACCTACGTCTGTTCGGGAAATCTTCAGCTCATGGGTCCCTGAAGATTGGATCCTTTAAGGGAGCAGCCGTAGGCCGTAACACTTAATAATTTATATTGAAGTCGGCTGTACAAAATTTTTTATTTTAAATTATTATTCAATAAAGATTACAAGACTACTTATTGAAAGTTATTTAAGCTTTACCTTAATATTAGAACTAATTAGTCAAACTTATATAAAATTAGAGTGAAAAATAAATCATGTTGGCCTCTCCCTAGAGACGCGTCTTATATATATGTATATTATACAATATGTAACAAAAACCCTGTGGTTCCCGTTAAGTACGTTATCAGGATCATTATTCAATCCCTATCCTAGAAAATTCTTTGAGTACACTCGAATATCCGTGTCAACATTTGATTATATCATGAGTAACATATCACCTAAAATCATTAAAAAAAATTGAAGACGCGCTAACGCCGAGCGATAAGACCGAACTGGTTTGATACCCCCGCACCCGCGCATTCGATCGCTTGCTGACTAGGCCCGTAATGTGGCCAAAACGCGCGGATAGGAACGTTTGAAAACTACGCGCGCTATCTCGCTCATGCCCGTCGCGCTAGGCGCCCGCTTTAGTCACTACACTATGGACGCAAACGGCGGTATTATATGTTTGATACTTCGCGCCCGTCGTCGCAACCGCGCTAGGCTTGCACTGTGGACAAGGGCTATATCGCAGAACGCGAACGCGGAACGCTTGAACGCGTGACCGCTTCCAGGCTGATAGAACCCTTCATATCCAGTCTCTTGCGTTGATCGTCACTTGATACGGTGTCAATTATTTTGTCTAAGCACGATCTATTTTCCATGACACTCTACCAGCCGATTGTCACTTTAATTTGCCAACACGAAGAATATAGTAAATTTAGTTCTCTGGTTCAAAAATACATGTCACAAATCACATAGATCAACCAATTTTAAATCCACTCCTAGACATAGATCACGCCAGGAATGCATCAACAGGCGTCTATTGATGAATTATATATAGTATCAATTGACAGATAGTTTGGTGAGCGTCGAGCCGATACTACTCGCACTGGTAAAGTTTTTCCCAATGAATAGTCTGTGAAATTTGGGCTCAGCGTATTTGGCTGAATTTTAAGTTTCCTTCTACAAAATTGGACCGATTTAATTTTGTTCCAAGAACGATACAGGAAATATTGTGGCTGAATGTCTAGATGTTTCTTTAATTTTTTATAATAGTTAGAATTGTTTGCTAGATGTATGATAACCGGACTGGGAAGTTTTAGTAAACTAGTAGGTTACTAGATCTTAAAATAATGAATTTGCGGAAAAAACAAAAATAGGAACATATGGCGAGTAAATGAATAAAAATAATTTCCCATGGCATAACAAGACACTTAGAAGCGCAAAGTGTGAGTCCAATTGTACAACATACATAAACACTCACGCCTTTCACCCTAGGCGTAGGCAGAGACTATGGACTTCCATATGACACGATCCTGATACACCTCTCTCGCCTCCTCCACATCCATATACCTACGCATACACGCTCGTCGGTTAAGAGTATTCTTAATTTGGCTCATTTTCAATATATCGCCAATTTGGTCGATAAACTTTCGCCTAGGGCGTCCTTTCCCGACTCTGCCGGTGCCCTGCAATGGAAATTGTATGTATGCGTTTAAATTTTTTAAAGTTGTTTAATACCGTTGTAGTTGAGGTACCTTAATTGTTTGTTTAAAATTGCAAGTTTCTAGGATGGTATCAGCAAGTTTCACTATAACCCATCATAAGTCACCCATCACAGAACACAGTTTCCCCTCATAGATTTCTACAAAGTATGGTCCTCATTTCCTGTTCCATCAAGTCTTCCTCCATATAGTGGGGGGTCGCCAAACATTGCGCCGGCTAGTAAGAGGCTGTAATTCGAATCTCAGGTCGGGTGGAAATCGTTATTGTTTTTTTTCCATAGAATGTTATAATACATTATAGTATTCTAAAGCTTTTTCTGTTAAGAAATTCTCAGAAGTAGTTCGGAGTCAAGTAGTTGGTGTTTTTCCACCTCCGTGTCTCGGTATGCACGTAAAGCCTAAGGTTCGTTAACTTAGTACTTAGGTGTGACAATGCATGTATTGTGGTACCTACATGCATTGTCACACCTGACTATATTATAGGAGCATAGTATTGGCGTGTAGTGGCGGCGTTAGAAAATCCACTACCCCATATCATCCCGTGGGTGTCGTAAGTGGTGACAAAGGTAAACTGCAAAAGCATCGTCCTTATCACAACTCAACAATAATAAAAAAAATAATTTGGAAAACCCAAAAGTGCACGCCTCATGAGCGTTTCATTTAATATTGATGAAAACAATCAAAATAGTGACGATAATTTTTACAAGAAAAAAAAAAACGGAGAATATGATCGACTTTCATTAATAACTTTTAAACGGCGTTGAGTTCAATAACAAAAATCTTAAAATATAGTGATGGAATCTTATTTAATACTATATATCTCAATTTATTGCTTACATTTCTATCAAGCGAGAAGACTCACCGACGCACAGACAATTTTTTCAATTACATTTTTTGTTATGTAATCTGAAGTGAATCAATTAGTAAATAAACTAATCTTATTATTCAATGTCTGTAGTTATTGTACCTTTATATACCTTTTACCTTATAATAATATGGTTTTAATGTCTAGCTAAAAGTATAAGAACGATTTTATGTAGCGAAATTGAGGTATGGCCACATATGACATAATGAGAACTCCCACACGTTGTGCCGCACTCTAAAGCCGCGTATCCACCAAAAATGTTGACAACAGTTATGTTTCCAACTGTTTCCAACAAGCGTCTCCACCGAGGGAACAAATGTTGGCAACAAGCGTATTCCTTTGATGTTGCCGCCGAAAATGGAAACAAGTTTTGTTGGCAACTATTGTGTTGGCAACAAAACTTTGGTGGAGGCGCGGCTTAAGCGTAGTAAATATGGCAATCTACGGGGGAGGCCTCAGTTAAGAAGTGATCTTTTGTTGAGCTGTAATGAATTAAATAATGTGATTGGCTGCAGTAGCCACTATTTTGAGGGAGACGACTATTGACTCGTTACAGTGTAATATAACATTGGTGTAACGGTTACACCAATGTTATATTAAACATAGCGCCTGTAAGTGAAATAATAGCAATTACATACTTCAATGCGCGTTTAATTTTGTGCCGTTGAATTTAATGTATTTTTAATGATTCTTCTAAAGTCGGGCCTTTAATTTTTCGATATATTGTTCATTTGTTTCATTGTGGAAATTATTCAATTTCTTTTAGTTTTTGAAGCTTTTAGTTTTTGTCGGTTTTTACTTTATAATAAAAGTTTAATTATTTTGCCTTTTTGAGTGTTTTATGGATTATGGAATATCACAAGTTCAATGCAACAAATGGCAACAAATAGAATGTTGTCTATTAAATAAGTTTCATTAAAATCACATACTCTATGGCATTTTTTGTTTAAATTTATATGGGACCGTCCTCAAGTAAAAAATATTTAATAAAAAATAGAATTATTTAAACTACTACTAGCCACTTTGGAGAATCTCTGAATATGCATAAAAACAGCGTCACACCTTCTTGTTTTTTGCAACTCGGTTAAAAATAAATCTGTTTATTGTTTATGTGGACTAGATTGCATTATACGCACTTTGGAAGACAATTTGGGACATTGTAGATAAATATTGAACTAACTTATAAATATAAATTCACTTCATCCATTATCCCCTAATTATACTTATTCATAATTCAGTCACTAGCCAACAAAAAAGACAAATTATTTTTCGATGTTAACAGAAAATGGAAACAGGTGATTTTGTAAATGATAGCTTCTTTAATAACTGTCTAATTAGTGTAAAAGTAATTCCCAGTTAGTATTGATATATTGTGTAGATATTGAATACAGTTTATAAAATAAACACAAACTACATAAAAATTTCATGGAAGATAAATATATTTGTCACATTATATAAATATCATGACTTTACTTAATTTTTAGTAAAATTACATTTGATATAAGTCATCTTGGTTTTGTTTAGCAGAATTAATGTAAAATTAAATAAGTAAAACAGTAAACAATTTGGATTTAATTGCATATTTATTTACATTGTCAAGTTTTTTTTTAAATCATAATTCATCATGATACTTATCACTCACTACACCCTCCTTTGCTAAAGCTGAATACTTAGCGATAAAGTTGTCCCAAAACTTAGCTCGTTCACCTAAAGGGTTTACCCGCATTTGAAGTTTCTTTGTGATGTGAAGATAGTTAATATTGTCATTATTTTTCCTAACTGGCTGCCAAATAAAATCCTTTAATATTTCATCATTGTTGTCAGGTGTAGGATCCCTTAATATATTAAAAAAATAATTAATAAATCGTATTGCGATAAAATATTAAAAAAAAAAAAAACAACATTGAGCTCTATATTAGTGCAATCAGTGCAGTGGCAAAATCAGATTTATCCGTTAATTTTTGGTTAATAATCAAAGGTTATTTCGGAGATATTCAATTTTTAATCATAAACTTTTGTTTCTATGCACGTATATTAGAGACACGTATGTGTATTATGTGTCATGCTCTTAAAGTTTCACTATTACTTAAAGTAGCGTTAAAATTAAAATCCGTTAGTTTCAACGTTAGATAAATACAGCACATTTCATAAGCTTACTAATAAAAAATCTATAATGGATGTACATATATGCCAACTTAACTTATATGACATTAGCATTATGTACATATTCATAATTCGTATACTATAATAACTTATAACAATACATACCTATACTTTGCAAAATTTGTCCATAAGCGTACCATCTTCTTCAAAACTTTAATTTCTGGCTGTTCACTAAGCAGCTTAAGTAGTTGTTTGTAAGTTTTTTGAATACGGGAGCATAGATGCAAATAACATAATTCATCGGTTATTGTTGCCCCCCAATGTTCCATTGAACTTCTGGCATATCGGGACATATATTCACTGTTTTCATTTAATAGTCCTCTAAAATCAAACATGTAGTAATATATATCAGACTTAAGCTCCTTACCTAACTTCCTTGCTGCGTGATTTAAAGCATAATTCTGCAGTACATCTCCAATATATACTGCGTATTCAAGAATATTAGCGTAGTGTAGGTAACCATCTTCTAAATAGAAATTCTGTATGTCTCTCACCACGTTCTCGTACACTGAGCTGTTTTTGTCAAAGCGAAAACCCGATCTTCTAGGAACATGCACAAAGAAGTCTTGTGCTAAATCTGTTAACAATCGTGGTTCAAAAATAAAATGTGATATTAAATCTAGGCCTTCTCTAGAATTCATTCCTATTATAATAGGAACATCACTAACAACCATTTCGTTATCCGGTAAGAATTTTAAGATGGCATCGGGGTTATTTTTTTCAACCACCGGACCAAACGGGTACACGGCCATTTGAGTTAATTCAAAGTTATTAGTATCCACAACTTCGCCCTCTTTTGTTATCAAAATATTTGCATCGATTTTTTGAAGCTCCTCTAGTAAAGTATTACTGTTAGTAGTATTTATACCAACTAGTTCGCCTAATCTAAAAGCTGCTTCTCGAGGCTCTTTATAAAATAAAGTCGGTTCCATTGAAGTTCCGCTTTGCAAAATAACTGCACTAAATAGATTTTTTGCTTTATGTGAATATAGAAGTATGTCGGCTAATACAGCTCCACCTCGATTACCCATTAAAGTTACGCGATTTGGGTCACCACCAAAGTGTTTGATATTATCCTTGACCCATTGTAATCCTAAAATAAAATCGCGTAAGCCGTTATTGCCTGGAATATTCTCGTCTTCCGTAGTTAAATACCCAAATAATCCAAGACGATGATTGATCGTTACAACTATGACGTCTTCTTCCATGAAAAAATCTGGAGAATATGTTCTTGTTCCATTAAAACCAGATCTGAAACCATCATTGTAATCAAACACTATAACTGGCAATGACCGTTTGACGTCAGATGTAAATACGCTGAGGTAAAGGCAATCTTCCGATCCCGATATGCCAAAAGATTCACCGTTACGTGTTCGAGGACTATATTGAAAACACGTAGGTTTATTAACAAAAGCTTCATATGTCCCACTCCATCCTTGATGCTTCACAGGCGGCTGAAATTTCATATAAAAGTTTGTAATTTATATTTATACAAATAAATAAAATTGAAGTGTCTGTTTGTAATGTCAAAACAACAGCTTCTTACTATATACATATGAAATTATATACGGTACTTATAACAAAAACACAATTTTAAAAAATTTTGTCTGTCTGTCTGTCTGTTTGTTCCAGCTAATCTCCGAAACGGCTGGACCGATTTTGACGGGACTTTCACTGGTAGATAGCTGATGTTATAAGGAGTAACTTAGGCTACTTTGATTTTAGAAAAATAATTAGGGTTCCACACAAAAGAATTAAAACCCATGAATTGGATTTCATGGGTTTTAATTCTTAATAATAAATTACACGCGGGTGAAGTCGCGGGGAACAGCTAGTTAGTAATAAGTACATATTATGTTATTAAAGTTTTTAATTGTAATGAAATTTATTTTAAAAGTTACCTTAAACCTTAATTCACCAATAGGCGGAAGAGCGAATGGTAATCCTTTGAAGGAATAGTAGATTTGATTTCTTAAAATTGTCTTCTCTACTTTTCCATTTACCTCTCCTTGTTCAATTGTAACACTTATAATGTCATCACTACTAATTGATTGACCCAAAATAGTTATAAACGTGAAACATAAAAACCACTTCATTTTTGTATAACGTATATTTATAAAGTAATCATGTTATCAAGTGAGCATGTTGTATTGATTGGTGTGTTACCAGAAGATTACTATTAGCAGTAGTGATAAAGTAGGAGTTAACTCCGTACTTAGATTATCTATTTCATACTGATAAATTGCTTCAACAATTTTGTTATTTGAACACGTTTTATATTGTTATTTACAACTAGCTGGCCCTCGCGACTTCGCCTGCGTGGAATTTATTACGACTGACTATGATGAAAACCCTTGCAGTTTTAATTTTTTTGCGGGGAACTGTGATTATTTTTCTAAAATAAAAGTATTCTAAGTTACTCCTTATAACATCAACTCTCTGCCAGTGAAAGTCCCGTCAAAATCGGTCCAGCCGTTTTGGAGATTAGCTGGAACAAACAGATAGACAGACAGACAGAAAAATATTAAAAAATGTGTTATTGTTACTGTATACTGTATATATTTTCATATACATTTAGTAAAAAGCTGTTATTTTAACATTACAAACCGACACTTTATTTCTCTGGAAGTAATTTGAAGTAAAGACTAGAAATTAGTTGGAGGGTGACTCGAACTTTAGGCCTAGTCAGTTTGAATAGCCTATCATGTAGAGGATGTCACGAAGGTCATGGTTGAATAGGGGAAAAAGTTCTCATTATACTCCAAGGGGGTCAAAAAGGTCAAAAACGGTTTAAATAGCCTATCATATAGAGGATGTCATGGGGGTCATGGTTGAATAGGAGCAAAAAGTTCTCATTACACTCCTGGGGGGTCAAAATTAAAAATTCTTATTTCGGCTATAACTCCGCCTCCAGAGGTTCTTACACAGTCTTTACTTCCCGCATCCCACTTGATATATACATTATCATACATACGTATTATATTTATATATGCATGTATATATAAAGATTATTTCAAAAGGAAGTAACATACTTATAAGTCAATGGTTATTTATAAATTTAATGGAAATTTTGTCTAAATTTTTAAATGTCAAAAGCTACGTATATTTCACATATTTATTTTTTTATTTAGATGCAAATTTTGGCTTACAAATTTCAACAAAAAGATCAGTATAAATATATAAGACATTTATTGTAATAATTATTTTTGATTTCAGACATAATACTCAATTATAAAGGAAAGTCCTTCTACATCGTCTTTTCAATAAATCCAGGGAAGTATTGTGATAATATTCCATTTATAGAGCAAAATGCTTTTATTTAGGCCGTGGTTAGTGCTCGCTGTAAGTTTCACAGTACGCGAGCAACCCGGGTTCGATCCCCGCCGGCACCATGAAATTGTTAGTTGCATTTTTAAGTGCTGATTCACCACGTGTCACGTGACCTGCATGTCTGAGAAATAAGAAAAAAAAAATATTTGGAAGGCATGTAAAGTTCGCCTACACGCATTGGAGCAGCGCGGTGGACATTTTCTAGCCCTTAAACCTTCTCAGAAATGAAAGGAGGCCTGTGCCCAGCAGTGGGACGAATATAGGCTGTAACTTTAACATTTTTAACTTTTTTAGGCGCTAAATGATTGTGTTTCAGTAAAAGATGCGGGGTACAGCGCATTTCAAGTCAATATGAATCTGTGTAATATAAAGACTTGAGTGACATTTCAAAGACATTTCAAAATTTCAGCCTACTCAACTAGGATTTGGAACTAGGGGTGCCTATGAGGCGGCGGTAAATTCAGTGCGTACATTTTTATCAAACTCTGATGCAGATGTTCTTGTAAAGGTTGACCTAAGGAATGCTTTTAACTCTATCGATAGGGTAGCCCTGCTGACAGAAGTGGCTAACAATACCCCCGAAATTTATCATTACGTTTGGAAATGTTACAGTCAAAATACTAACTTGTTCTATGAAAACTATATTATCGATTCTACTGTCGGTGTTCAGCTGGATGACCCACTACGTCCAGCACTTTTTAGTATAGGAAATTAACCCATTAGTTAAAATTTAAAATCCAAGCTGAATGTCTCGTTCAATTACATTTCTCCATGAATAAAAACTGTCATTACGGGATCGCTATACCTGCTAGTTTTTTTTTTCTATAGAATAAGGGTGACAAACGTGCACACGGTCCACCTGATGGTAATTGGTTGCTGTGGCCCATAGATATCTACATCTATCTTCAATTAAGAGTCAAAATGCAGATGCTTTGTCACCCGTGACGACTATGATGGAATGCCTCGTTTCCAGTAAAAAGGGTCTCCGGTTCTCTACACTCACCATACGAAACACAGCAGCGTTAAGTTGCTATTTTACGCTGGTATTCCGTGAGAGCGTGGTCCTTCCCCGGTCGAGCCGACCCATTCGTGCTACAACTATAATATAGCTGCAGCATGGCTCTACCACGTAGAAAACGTAGGTGCAAGTTGTCTTATGTTTTTCGATAGTATTAAGCCTGTTTTAAAAATAAAATTTGATCAGTTTTTAAACCACGTTGATAAATTGTATATCTTAAACCCCCATATCGAGTACATCACTCACCTTCGGTTTGCCGACGATATAGTCCTTATGGCAGAATCGCTGGAGAACCTAAGCACCATGCTCAATGACATCAATAGTGTCTCCCAACGAATAGGTCTTAAGATGAACATGGACAAAACAAAGATCATGTTTAATGTCCATGTCACACCTATGCCGGTAGTTGTTGGGAGCACTAAGCTCGAAGTTGTTGACGAGTATGTTTACCTTGGACAAATAGTCCGACTAGGTAAGTCCAACTTCGACCGAAAGTTCAATCGACGGATTCAACTCGGCTGGGCAGCGTTCGGGAAACTACGACACTCAAAACCTTAAAACAAAATTGTACAACCAGTGCGTGTTGCCAGTGATGACTTACGGATCTGAGACGTGGTCCTTCACTGCTGGCTGTACGAGGAAGCTCAACGTCGCTCAGCGGGCTATGGAGAGGACTATGCACGGGTTTCTCTGCGTGATAAACTTAGAAATGAGTATATCCGCAGTAGAACCAAAGTAACCGACATATCCCAACGGATTAGTAAGCTGAAGTGGCAGTGGGCCGGCCATATAGCTCAAAGAACCGACAACCGATGGGGAAGAAAGGTTCTTGAGTGGCAGCCTCGTACCGGTAGGCGAAGTGTAGGGCGACCCCCCACGAGATGGAGTGACGAACTGGTAAGACATGCAGGAAGTCGATGGATCCAGGTGGTTCAGGACCGTGCTTTGTGGCATTCCTTGGGGGAGGTCTATGTTCAGCAGTGGATTTATGAAAGGCTGTAATGATGATGATGATGATTATGAAACCCCCATATTGCTCTTACTATTTTAAAATTTTTACTACTTGTACCTAGATTTATATACTCCGCTCAAGTCCAGTCTGGAAATGTTTGGATATTTTAAAAGATATTGATAATAATCTTAAAATAGTAATAGAAAAAATTCTAAATTTAACTTTAAATACAACAGCCTGGACTCAAGCTACTTTACCTATAAAATTTGGTGGTATTGGTGTGAGAAATCTTTCTAGCGTTGCAATGCCTGCTTTCCTTGGTTCCGTGCATAGTGTCAGTGACTTATGTAATATAATTTTAAATAATAAAGTAGACCTGTGCTTTGCTACGGAGGCAGGGCAGATATGGCGAACGATTTTTCCCGACGAGAATGTTCCACTGGAAGTTAACCAAAAAAAAGTTTGATATTCCGTAGGTACGGAACGTGCAGAAATATTCATTTCATAATTTCCATAGTAACCAAGATCTCTTTCCAAGAGATCCTTCTAGCTGCTTCGACTAAGTAATCTAGTCACTGGTTACATGCTTTACCATCAAGTAATCTCGGTACATTACTTGATGGGGAAATCATCGCCGTAGGAATCCGACTAGGAGCGACGATTTGTCAACTCCATCAGTGCTCCTGTGGTAGCAGCGTCGACAAGTTTGGGCTCCATAGACTTTCATGTAAGAAAAGTACTGGTAGGTTTTCACGGCACGGTTCTTTCAACGATGTTATCCGAAGGGCTCTTGTCTCTATAAATGTTCCCTCGGTTTTACCTTGTGGAATATTTAGAGACGATGGCAGGAGACCCGACGGTATCACATTGGTCCCTTGGAAGAGAAGTAAAGCCTTAGTGTGGGATGCTACTTGTGTAAATATTTTGGCGGCCTCACATCTCAGGGTATCTATATTAGAGCTGGGGTGGCATCAGAGGCAGCTGAACTGATTAAGTGGCGAAAATATGAGTCTCTGAGAGATCGGTCCGTGGGGTCCACGTGCGGTAAAATTCCTAAAGGAACTCTATCCGCAACTGGTCATTGCTGCTGGTGATAAGAGGGCTGGTTCATTTCTCGTTCAAAGGCTAGGTAAAGCCATTCAACGAGGAAACGCAGCGAACGCTCTTGACACGTTACTACTGGGAGTAGGACTGTATGATAATTAAGTAGTTATTTTTTTATTATAGTTTTTTACATTGTATGTAATAAAAAAATTAAATGGTCATGTTTGTGGATCAGTAAGAATTATTAAAAATATAAATCTTTTTATCTGATTCGACATATTTTATTTTCTTTTCGACAGACTTTTTATCTGAGTCAGTTCCGACGCGTGACTAGAGTTTGCTACTGAAAAACGATTGTCTTAAAATATATACCACTCTGTATACGAGTATATATAAATATCAACAGATCTCCACAAATTGACTTTTATTATTGGAATAAATACTATAGTCAAATGATAAAAACAACGGTCACGTTGTTATGCGCAAGTAAGTTGCGCAGAGGGAAACCATAACGTCTTCACTTTATGTTAACGTTTGATTTTACTACCCGTCTATTTTTCATACACGCGGTATGAAAAATAGACGGGTAGTAGTTACATGAAACGATTATTAAGAAGTGAATTCCAAAAAGCTACACATCAATTTGAATTTAACGTTTAGCACTGTGATTTTCGTATTTGTCATCCTAAAAGTAAAACAAACATTCCGCAGTTTTCTTTTGCATAGTTATTTATAGGAACATTATGCTTAATTTCATCATAAAATCATCATAGCATAAACTGGGCTTCATAAGAGACGATTCGCCTGCTAAAGTTAATTATACTAATAATAATTAAAGTTACTTATATAAAAATTGTTAGTATAATAATGTATGTGGATCACATATTAAAAAATACGAATTGAAAGATGCAACTTATGTAGAGTAACAATTAATCCCTTCCGCTCAATAAAAAGCAGTTATTTCGATATTACAAACACTTTAATTTTATTTATAGATATAAACAGGTTTGTTTCTTGAAATGAAAACTTATTTTGATGTCTATAAACATTTATTTAATATTTATAAAACATTTAAAACTCATCCCTTATAATATCTTGTATGATTCCATTGATAGCTTTCACGCTGTACGATGAAATAAATTCATCCCAGAACTTGACTACGTCCTCATGAATATTATCCCGCATTTTAAGTTCATCACTGATCACAAGACATTCTCTTTTATGTTTTGTCGCTGGCTTCCAGGTAAATTGCTCTCCAGTAGGGGTAGGGTTCCTAGAATTAAATCGATTATATAAACTTAGGTAACGATACGAGTATTTAAATCTTAACATATTTTCGATACTTCCTTATTCGACTTTACAAGAATTACTGAAATAACAATATGCCCCTTGTTGAAAGACTTTTGAAATATATTCTCAGAGTAGCACAAATTAATAGTTTTAGTAATAAATATATATTTAGAACTAGTCGTACTCAATTATTTAAAAGTTATGTTAAATTGTTAAAAATATCAAATATATAGTTATTCAATAAACTAAGCATCTAATGAGTATTAAAAATTATAAACTATAAATTAAAAACCTATATTTTAGGCGACGGGTTCTAAATTTATAACAGGTAGATTGTGTTGTTTTTCACTCACCCAGTTTTAGCAAAGTTAGCCCACAATCTGACCATGTTCTTTAAAACTTTAATTTCCTCTGAATCTTCTTCTTCCAATAATTTTTTGTATATTTTTCGGGGATTACATACGAATAAGTAGCATAATTCATCTGCGACAGTAGCACCCCATGTACCATCTATATTAATTGCATCTTGAAGAGATGCTTTTTTTCTCATGTTTAATTCGCCGCTATAATCGAAAACGTAATAGTAAACTGGGAAACTAGACATGTTGGTATATTTCCTTACTGCGTAATCAGTGTTGTAAAATGCAGTTATATCAGTTATATAAGATATATATTCTCCCGGTTTACTAATTTTTACATAACCTTCATCGAAATAAAATTCCTTGATCTTTTCGATAGCCTCGAAATAAACTTTATCGTTGATTTTGAAATGGTACTTTACACGAATTGGAAACATTAAAAGGAAATCTCTGTCTGCAAATGTGAGATATTGCGGCTTTTGTAGAAAACGTTCAGAAAATTCTATGCCTTCCCTTGAGTTGTAACCAACCATAATAGGTACATTTATATTAAAGTTGTTATCCTCAGGATATGATGTTATAATAGCATCGGGGTGTTTCGGTTCTATGCTTGGTCCAAAGGCAACAATACCTCTTTGTATTGCTCGAGCATCATCAGCGTGAATAGCTAAATGTTCTGATTCTGCTATAAGTTGTGCTGACCAATCTGCGAAACGTTTAATGAGATAGGAAGTTGTGGTTAATGTCTCCTCTAATGCTTCACCTAGAGCTTTTGCCTTTTTACGTGGATTCTCATCAATGTACTCTGGGTTCCATGAAGTTCCACTTTGTAATATTACAGCATGAAATAAGCCCTCTGATTTCTTTGTTTGGAGTAGTAAATCAGCTAAAGCACCACCACCTTGGCTACCCATTAACGTTACTCTTGACGGATCTCCACCAAAGAATTTAATATTTTCTTGTATCCATTTAAGAGCTAGTATAACATCTCGTAGACCATTATTACCTGGGAGTACTTCATCTTCAAATGATATAAAACCTAGCGCACCTAATCTGTGGTGAACAGTTATTAAAATTACTTCCTCTTTCATAAAGAAATCAGGACCGTAGTCCTTTGAACCATTAAATGATATTCGAAACTGTTCATTATATAGAAACACTATCGAAGGAAATCCTAAGTTTGTTCCCGAAACTTTTGGAGTATGCACACTAAGATATAAGCAATCCTCGTCACCGGTATAACCAATTCTTTTAGTATTTCGTACCGGTAAAAAATATTGTGGACAAGGCTTTCTTTCCTTTTTGGCTTCTAAAATATCGCTCCAACCTTCAGGTGGTTGTGGCGGCTGTAAAATAAAAACGATGTATAGCAATATTAAACCAAACTATTGTATAAGTAATGAGGAAATCCGCAGAAGAATCAGAGTAGCCGGTATAACAGATCGGATAAGTAAAAGTTAACCGATGGGAAAACAAAGTTCCCGAATGCCTCGTACCGATTAACAAAGTAAAGGGCACCCAAATAATGTGATAAGGAAAGTGTGTTATCAGCTGTTGGTATTCCTAGGGGTAGTCCTATGTTTAGTATTGACTTTGTGATGGGCTGTAATGCTGGTGATGATGAAGATTTACAAATAATATTAAACTATGTCTAAATAGTACACAAGAGTACCAATATACTCGTAGTAATAATATCATAGATCATTTAAGTTACTTGTTTGATTACTGAATGAAAATATTACCTGCAATCGTAATGCTCCAATAGGTGGTTTAGCATAAGGTATACCCAAAAACGAGTAATACTTCTCATTAGGAATAATTGAATCCACTTCTTTGCCAGCCACTTTTCCAAACTTGGTGTCTACTACAATATTAGCATTGATGATAGTAATGCAACAAAGTATTAGAAAACACATTAACAAATTCATATTGACTGTCGACTGTCTATTAAATAAAACTATTAAATCTATCTGTTTACGTTCATCATTATGTTGTAGCTAAACGACTGACGTGTCCTTATGATAAACATTAATAATAATCTAAGTGGGTTTCGCTTATATTTTTATCTCTCAGAATAAGATAATTTATAACTCTTACCGTTTTATACACATATCGCGATAACCAATTATTAAGAATGGGGATTACTAATAAAGCCAATAATACATTTATTTTATCAACTATATATTATACTAATATATAATTAAGTTATTTTATTATAAGTCGTCTTTGTAATATGTATCATAAGTTGACACTTCATTCAATAACTTTTGCCATTTATTTAAAAATTCTTCCCAAAACTGGAATCTCTCTTCAAACAGATTACATTTAATTTCCACGTTTTTGCTAATATGCAAGTATTGTTTAGTAACTAGATTGTAGCTTGGCCATTTGATATCCAATGGATTATTTATTTCAGGGGTTGGATTCCTGTAAAACAAAATTGTTATTAATCATTTATCCTTCTTATTTTAGCTGGGTTCTTTAATAGCAGTATTTCTAAGGAACTAACACAATTTTGGGGAAATATGAATACAATAATTGGTTGTTCCTAGATTTGAAACTTTTCAAACCTCTTTTTAAACATTCTTAAGGGAAATTTTGCTAAAACTTCCCTTAAGAATAAGATAAATTTTGCTAGTCGCCACATACAGTAAAACAGTTTGGTGATTGCTGCTCCAAAAGTATGGATATTTTTGCCGCTGGGCTGAGTATTACATTTTTCAGAGAACGATTGCCTGGCTGAGTGTTCGAATACTTAACTGCCGCATGGATGTTATCGGTTAGCGCGGTGATTTGCAATTTTAACGTTGGGTCGTAATTCATCAATTAAAACATGTATACCATTAAACATGTACCTATTTAATATTATTGTCAATGTTTGTAAGCAGCCATAGATTAGATGATTGTATTATTTATTACCTTGTATTATATGTGAGACTGTAACTTGAGGACAAACCTCACGGTTTTTGCAAGTTAAATAGATGTAACCCTTGTACTTATTAAAATGTTATAAATAAATGAAAAAAAAAAGTAAAATTTTAGCCGATGCAAATATTTATAAGATGTAAGTGTCATCATGTAGGTTTTGAAAGCTCTTAAATTATTCGAAATGTTGTTGTCATCATTGAAATTAATTAAGAAAATATCATCATCCTCATTTTACTTTTTTATTTACAATCATAATATTTAGCTGATTTAATTATAAGGAAACCCAATGGGGTAGATCAACTTTGTGTTACTATTACTACAAGGCGAAATAACTTTCTAAACTACTCTACTGAACTTTCAGTAAACTCTCTGAAACATTGATTTATATGAAATCATATTTTATATAATTTGAATACAATATAATTCGATAATTTTCTCATGTATATACAAAACATAGACACTTAATAAAGATAGAACATATTCTTTTCAGGTGCCAAAACACTTGCACGTGGTTTACGTGGTGTATCTTGCAAATTTACAAGCGTGGCGTTTGCGTTCGATAAAATAAAACTTTTATAAATTGGTAAATATGAGTAATAATATTAATGTGAAGGTGAAAAAATGTGCAATAACAACTCACCAACTCAACGCGGTCAGTATATAAAAGGAAATCTTTCAATTAATGTATTAATGCAGGGGATAAAGAAGATCTGATGAAAAGCACGTTTGTACGCGTTTGTGCATGTTGCATATTTTATGATGCGTACTCTAATATAATAAAGAAGTAATCTACAATACTAAAACCGTGTAAGTCTTTTTGATTAGCGTAGTTGTAAAAAAACTAACCCATATTTAGCAAAATTTGTCCATAGTTTCACCAATTTCCTTTGTAATGTTATTTCTTCAGACATGGATGTATTTAATTTTTTATAGTTATTTATTAGCCTTGGACATTTAAACAAATAACATAATTCATCTCCGCTTGCGGCTCCCCAAGTGCCATCTCCCACAGTAGAAAACTTCAAAATATTTTCTTTATTAGCATTTAATTCACTGTAGTAATCGAAGTGATAATAGAACACTGAGCTTGAAGATTTGTTTGAATACATTCTCACCATAGCATCAACAGGATATGATGTGAGAATGTCACCTATGTACGTAATATAATCAGAAATACTGCTAGTTCTAATTTTACCCCTCCTGAAATAAAACTTCTTAATATCTTCTATAGCGTTATAAAATGTTTCTTTCAATGGGTCAAATTTTAAATTAGATCGTATAGGTATTAAAAAATGAAAATCTTTTTCAAGATACACAAGATATCTCGGATCAAAAAGATATTGAAGTGATGGCTCTAAGCCCTCTCGAGAGTTTGATCCAATCATAAGAGGAATTGTTACAGTATTAAATATCTTTTCTGGATAGCCAGTCACTAGTCCATTTTGATTACCTTCGACAATTGGTCCAAAAGTTAAAAGAGGTTTTTGATTTTCTTTGTAATAATCGTCCGGAAGAGCATTCAATTCTTTTTCGAATATCTTTTCTGCCGGAATTTCGTTTAAATATTTTAATAGTTGATTACTATTAGAAGTACTTCTCTCTAATAACTCACTCAATTTGAAGGCCCTTTCTCTTATATTATTTTGCAAATATTGAGGACTCAGGGAAGTTCCACTTTGTAATATGGCTGCGTTAAATAATTTTTTTGCTTTTGTATGAATAAGTAAATCTATTGCTGCAGCACCTCCTTGAGATCCCATTAACGTTATTCTATTGGGGTCACCTCCAAAACGTTCAATATTATTTTTAATCCAGTGTAATCCCGCTACAATATCTTTTAATCCTGCGTTTCCGGGTAGAATATCGTCTTCAAATGACAGAAAGCCAAAAGTAGATAATCGATGGCTTATCGTGGCCAATACCACATCTTCTTCGATGAAAAAATCTGGACTATAATCTTTTGTTTTGTTATACGAGTATCTAAAGTTTTCATTATATAAGAAAACTACAACAGCTCTTTTATTATCATCTACAGCTGGGGTAAAAATATCGAGGTAGAGGCAATCTTCAACTCCATATTGACCTATTTGATTTTTTTTAACATTATTGTTAAACTGGATGCATGGGGGTTTCTCTTTAACTGCAGATAATACATTAGCCCAGGGGTTAATCGTTTGAGGTGGCTGCAAATAATTTAATATCGTACATTTAAGAGTCTCGTGAAACCAAATAAATACTGAAAACATATGTTATACCTAAGTATATGTGAAAAAAAAATTATGTTATGCAGATATACGAGTACTAACACATGTAGACTTAGATAAGCAGAAGAAAAGTCTAATGATGATATTATTATATTTAGTGAATATAATTTAATTGCAATATATGAAATATGACGGCTCAGTGGCGCAGTGGCTTAGCAATCAGTTGTTGCACTGGGGGCGCAGGTTCGAAATCCGCACGGAACAAGTATTTGTATGGCCTACAAATAATTGTTCCGGGTCTGGATGTTTGTCCTTGTGCAATTTATGTTTGTAAACTGCCTCCACGACACAGGAAAAAATCCTAGTGTGGGGGTAACGTTTTTAAAAAAAACAAAAAAAAAAACAAAAACAAAAAACAAATATATACTATAGTTACCAAAAATCTAAACTCATTTAAAGGCGGTGCTGCGAATGGAATACCCATATATCCATGGTATTCGGTGTTTTTTAATAATGTTTTCAGTGGTTTTCCGGATACTAATCCGTGTGTTGTAAGTACAGTCTTTTGATTTGCATGCACGATCACCAAGAAAGACAAATTCACCAAAAAAATCCAACAGATCCAAAAAAATATTTTAAAACACATTGTGCTCCGCACCAAAGTTTGTTTTAAATGCTGTCATTAAAATGGTTTTAACCTACGATAATATCTCTTGAAGATAACCAAATATCGCATTAATCTTTAGGCTGCAATAAAATTTAAAACATATCGACGTCCCCGATTAGAAAGTCGGTAAGCGTAAAAGTTTAATTATACAGGAAAAATCATTTACAGTTTTTGTAGTGTAACTCAGAATCGCATTGGAATAATAAAGTAATTGTTTTTTTACAGGGACAAACGAGCATCGGCTCACCTGATGGTAAGTGACTACCGCGGCCCATGAACAACTGCAACACCAAGGGCAATGCAGATGCGTTACCGGTATTTTAAAAAAGAGAAGGCTCCTTTCTTGAAGGTCCCCAAGTCGTATCGTTGTAGATGTTTCATTCATTTTTCATTATAGCCCTTCACAAGTTCACTGCTCAACATAGCCCTCCTCCCCCAAGGAATGCTACAAAGCACTGTCCTAAGCCACCTGCATCCATCGACTTCCTGCATGTCTTACCAGGTCATCACTCCATCTATTGGGGACTCGCCCTAAGCTTCACCTACTGGTATGAGGCTGCCACTTGAAAACCTTTTTCCCCATCGCTTGTCGGTTCTTCGAGCTATATGGCCAGCCCATTGCCACTTTAGCTTACTAATCCGTTAGGCTATGTCGGTCACTCTGGTTCTACTGCAGATATCCTCATTTCTAACTTTATCACGCAGAGAAACCCCGAGAAACTCTTCATAGCTCGCTAAACCACCTTGAGCGTTCTCATACGGCGAGCAGTGAGACCACGTCTAAGATCCATAAGTCATCGTTCGTTCGTAGTTTTTAGGTTTTGAGGTAAACCTGACCAGAAGATGTATCGTAATTTCCCAAACGCTGCTCAGCCGAGTTGAATCCGTCGATTGACCTCTCGGTCGAAGTTGGACTTATCTAGACAGACTATTTGTCCCAGGTCAACAACTTCGAGCTTAATGTTCCCAACAACTACCGGCATAAGTGTGACAAGGACGTTATACATAATCTTTGTTTTGTCCATGTTCATCTTAAGACCTATCCGTTAGGAGACATTATTGAGGTCATTGAGCATAGTGCTTAGGTACTCCAGCGATTTTGGCACAAGGACTACTCATATATCGTCGGCAAATCGAAGGTGAGTGATGTACTCGCCATTGATGTTAATACTCTATATTTTCCAGTCCAGTTGCTTGAACACGTCTTCCAATGCAGCGGTGAAGAGTTTTGGGGGTAACGTCACCCTGTCTTACACCTCTCTGCAGTTGGATAGCCCTACTATACAAACAATTCAGTACTTCAATATACTGACAGTCATCTTGGCACGGCTGAAGGGTCTGCAGCACCGCCCAAATTTCGACGGAATCAAAGGCCACATATGCCAGACATAGTGGCAAATTGTACTCCTCTTCTCTCTACTCCTCTCCTCGGACTTGTGTACAATTTGCGGAAGGGTATGTATGTGGTCTATGGTGCTAAAGTGGGGAGTATTAAACATATTTAGTTGTTTATAGTCAACATCTAGTTTGAAATCGATTTGAATCATTATTAAAATAAAAAATATACATATTAAACGATGTCATAGTAAGAGTACTTCGGCTTCACAGCCTACCTTTTTACTGGAAAAGAGGCATTTCATCTTAATCCTCACGGCTGACAACGCATCTGCATTTTGATTCGCAAACGAGGATAGATGTAAATGTCTATGGGCCACAGCAACCACATAAAGGAAAAGTAAAGCTATAATAGTAATGCAAAGGTCGTTTTCTTCAAAAAATGTTTATTAAAGTTTATAATAACATTACGAACGTATAATGCAGCTAGTTTTAGGTCATTTTAAATGGAATTGTAACGAAATCTTTACTTTTTTTTTTTTATAGGATCGGTTGACAAACGAGCACACAGTCCACCTGATGGTAAGTGGTTACTGTGACCCATAGACATCTACATCTATCCTCAATAAAGACTCAAGATGCAGATGCGTTGTCACCCGTGAGGACTAAGATGGAATGCCTCTTTGCCAGTAAAAAGGGTCTCCGGTTCTCTACACTCACCATACGAAACACAGCAGCGTTAAGCTGCTATTTTACGCCTGGTTTTCTGTGAGAGCGTGGTCCTTCCCCGGTCGAGCTGACCCATTCGTGCTACAACCATAATATAGCTGCAGCATGGCTCTACCACGTACAAAATTGTTTACTAATCCAAGTGCATTGTATAAGTTTATTTATTTATTTACTAACTCACAATTGTTATTACAGGAGTGGAGCCTAATGCAACAATGTGGCCACTAATGTAAAAACGACAAATAGTTTAATGTCACCCTCTAGAATTCCGCCAATATACAATTAAATATGTCTAATCGTTGTGCTACGATGTTAAGCATTCTAGCTGCACGAACAACCGGTGGGTACTTTAAGATATTTGTACGAGCAATTGGTACGTCCAGCTACCCTCCCCTCAGCCC
This sequence comes from Parnassius mnemosyne, assembly GCA_963668995.1. Classification (NCBI taxonomy): domain Eukaryota; kingdom Metazoa; phylum Arthropoda; class Insecta; order Lepidoptera; family Papilionidae; genus Parnassius; species Parnassius mnemosyne. The sequence continues at coordinate 17,171,041 of CAVLGL010000068.1, read as the reverse complement.
CCGTCGCAGCCTAGAATTAGGCATGAGGAACCGCAGTGATTCCAGAATTTCCGGATTGTTTAATCTACCACGTAATATCAAGTATATGTACTTAAGTAGCGCAAAGTTCCGTCTAACCTCCAACTTATAATATCCAACCATTCCTATTACAAAAAGGGTTGGATACATAAGAGGATAAAAAGGGTACACCCCGTATTGCTTTAAATAGAGGTACCGCGTAAACTTATTCTGTATTTTCTCCAGCATGAGGTTACACTTGGTTTCATAAGGACTCCAGATGATAGCAATGGTTTCTAGATTGCTTCTTACTAAAGCATTATATAATGACTTCACGGCGGCAGTGTTGAGGAAGTCATGCGTTTCACGCATTATGAAACCCAGGTTTTTAAGGGCCCTTTTACACACCTGTACAATATGAGTACGAAACGTCACGTCCTCGGTAAATAAGACGCCAAGATCACGTATACAGACAACGCGATTGATGACATCCCCTTCCATGAGGTAGTTGAAATGTATCGGGGTCCTCGAGCGTGTGAAAGACATCACATTGCATTTTGATATATTAAACAGCAATTTATTCTCCCGACCCCACTCCACCACCCGATCAATATCACATTGTAAGCGGTTGCAGTCTTAAAGTTGGTCGATTATTACTCGTTAACGTGTTAATTCTACTTTGTTGTTTGCGGTTTCCCTTTAACGGTTTTTGCAGCGGTTTTCTTTTTAACTTCATTGTATATTATACTAATTTTATGCATACTTTAAAAAATTTAAGACCAGCGCTTTAGCGGTTGGTTTAGCGGTTTACTTTCAAGCTAAATATTTTGCAATCAGACCCCTGAACCGAAAAGAACTTGTTCCATATCTGCAATATTTTTGAAATACCTATCTGACGACACCCCACACGATGGAATAGACGGGTAAAAAAAAATCATTCTCCCTTTACATTTATGGTAGTACCCAAAATGAAAATGTTTTTCAAGATTTTATTTCACTCTTTTGTAGGCGTGATTAATATCTATAACTATGCCAAATTACAGATTTGTAGCACCTAGGGTCTCTGAGTAAAACCGCGGACGGACGCACGGACGGACGGACGGACATGGCGAAACTATAAGGGTTACTTTTTGTTTTACTACGGAACCCTCAAAAGAGCATACATTTGAATTCAGAACCTCTTCCTTTTTTTTGAAGTCGGCAAAAAAAAAAAGAAGTTACTTATACTTATATACCTAGCTGGTTAGGTTGAAGAGTTCGTTCGTTTCGTAGCACCATTGAACAGTAAGAAAAATAAAAACGTTTGAGCTAAAAGAGAGCTTCGCAGCTCTATCACCGAGTGGAGAGAGTTTGAAAACTGATTATATTTATGATTTTTTTTTAAGTAACTAGCAACATAACAGGTTATTAGCGCCTTAAGGCCAAACATTCGATGGACTCTAATTACGTGGACTTGTTACTCTTTCTTTATTTTTGGTACAAAACAAATAAATAGATTGTAAGAATTGTAAAAAATTTATTAATATCAATTATTTGGTGCATTTTCCTTTCGTCTTTCTTTGACTGACTGGCTGTTCTTCAAGGATTTTAAATTGCTCAAGCTCTGTCTTACATCTCTGTATAGACAGAGGACGATAGATAGAGGACGAGGCTCACTGGCCAATGCCGTAAAGGAGAAAATCGATATTTTTTACCATCAGGTATACTGTGTGCTCGCTTATCACCCTTATCATATAAAAAAATTATAACCCTATTAGGAATATCTCTAATAACCACAAACTATTCACTTTTTTTAGGAACAAATTTATAACTATCATCGTAATGTACGAGTGATTAAAAAAAATTGTGAGGATACAACTTGCTAAAACATTGTTATACACTATTCAAAATTTCATTGATTGTGAAAGAGTTGGCAAAAATAATGTACCTTTGCGTACTCTCATTTTCATTTTAAACAATAAATAAATCAATTACGTCGTCATCTTTTCAAACTTTCAACAATCCAAATAATAGTCATTTATCACGACCTATTCCTAAATTTGATTAAAAAAAATGCATCCCGTATTCTATTCTAAGACGACATCCTGGCTTCTCGTAATGTCGAAACTCTTGAAGGCCATCGTCAGAAACATCCTTCAGTCAATCCTTCTCAGCATTCACCGCTGCCTCCTAATACTTCTATGCAACTTTTACAACTTTATGAAAAAGACACTTTAGAAGCAATTTTGTCATTTTCTAATGGTTCTGTTGCCAGCCTTGACGTATGTGCGTCTGCCGATGACGCCAGTAATGTACTTCTTAATGACATTACAAAATTATGTAATTTTATGCTTTCCGGTAACGTTAATCCCAATTTAATGCCCCACATATTATATAAGGAAAATTGTGTGGCCTCAAAAAAAAAAAAGAATAACGGTGACAGTCCTTGATGTTTCCAGATCCTATCCTATCCTCTTTCAAAAGACGAGTGTAAAATTAGAGTTCGTGATTGGTTGTTGTCATTAGATTACAATAAAACAGAAAATTTATTAATTTAGTTTGATTTAATTTAATTTAATAATTTAATTTATAGTTTCAAAATAAATAAATAAACAAAAACAGGGAAGTGATTAATGTGTGGACAATTAATATTAACGTTTCGTTTATGTTTATGCATAATTTATATATGAACTTTAATATTTATATATGTATATATATATGAAAATTTGTTAATACCTGTTTCTTTTTCAGTTTCAAAAAAGTTCAGACTATTTTCACTGCTGTCTCTTTTTGCTATTTTTAGTGTCATATATAGCAACAGCCTATTTTGCGTACTCAAAAATAGTATAGTTATATACTATTTTTGACGCAATACGCAAAATAGACTGTTGCTATAATAATGGAACCGATGATTTTTTTCTATAGATGATTTTATTGTGTGGTCAGCCTATTCGAACCAATAATGATCAATATTATTCATGCTCTATGCACGAGAACATTGATCTTTTTTGAATTAAAAATAGAATAATTTCCTTGTATAAAAAAATGTTTTTCTAGTGACATTTTCTGGTCATGAGAAAATCATCGTAATCTTGTATCAAATACACAATAAATTAATAAACCCAAAATTTTTGAGATATTAAGACCTTCTGAAAAGTATTTTTGGTTGGAAGTCTTTCTTTAATATCCTTACGAACTGTCGTACAGCAAGATATATATATATATATATATATATATATATATATATATATATATATATATATATATATATATATATATATGTTAAATTCATAGTAGTAACTTGTACGAATATTATAAAAATTATATGTAATTACGTGTAAATTATATGTTATATGTAATAAACATATAATTAAAAATAAATTATTATTGTAATAAAATTCAGTTAGATTCCATTATTGATTGAGTTTACTTACAATAAATTGCCTTTTATAAGTACTTTATTTCAGTTGTTTACGCCAATACTGCGGTGATAGTAATTTTTCAAATCAAACACACAAAAAAAAATGTTTTTGTTTTGAAGTGTAACGATACTTTTCTGGTCATTAACAAGCTTGTGAATTTCCATACAATACAACTGTTAGTTATTATTAAGTAAAGCTAGAAAAAACTCACAAAAATACTAATGTGTATTCAAATTTATAGATTACGAATCTGACATAAAATAATGGCATTAACGCATCAAATGGTAAAAAAACCTAATTATAAGAAAGAACATTTTACATTACTCGATCTTCTAATTTAAAAGATTTGTCAATCTATATCCCTATAACATACATTTGTACTAGTGGAAGCTGGGAAAATGATAGATTTTTTATACTTTTTATGGAGTGGTTTTGAAGCTTGTAAATATTTATATAGCCAGCGGTAACTCTAAATCGGTTTACTTTTGGCGAAGGAATCTGTATATTTAGGTACATTCCTGACAAATATTGATATAAAGACTAATGACTTATGACTATGGGAGAGGGCTAACTATGAAGGTGGCTATGCTAAGGGTTTTTCTACGTGATAGACTTAAAAATAAGAATATCCGCAGTAAGTAACAAGTAAGTAAGTAAGTAGAGTAACAGTAAGTACAGTAACCGACATAGCCTAATGGATTAGTAAGCTGAAGAGACAATGGGCCGGTCATTTAGCTCAAAGAACCGACCACCGATGGGAAGAATGATTCTTTAGTGACAACCTCGTACCCGTAGGAGAAGTATCTACTAGATAGAGTGACCACCTGGTAAGACATGCAGGAAGTCGACTCAGGACCGTGCTTCGTAGCAAACCTTGGGGGAGGCCTATATTCAGTAGTGGACATGTGAAGTTCTGTAATGTTATGTTGATGATGATGATAAGTGAGGGACAGTCATCCCATTTTTAAAGAATAAAAGTAAAAAATAAAATTAAGTAATTAAACAAACTTTCTTTTAATGGTGAAATTTAAAATAAATGATACTCGTTAAAGTTGACACTATTGATAAATTTTTGATACAAGCCTTCAGGCTTTCAAGATTATTTACTAAGATTCTGTTTTTAGTTATATTTTTGATTGATATTCGTAGGTTTTTTCAAAATATTTGTCAGTAAATTAAAAAATTGTAAGAAAACAGAAATACCACAAAATTTTTATATTTTGGAGTAGGAAAATCAGACTCTTTACGATAAATTTCTCTGTGAAGGTATAATGTTTTCGACGAAAATTGGATCTGCCAGCATAAAAAAGAGCAGCACAAAACAACATAAAAGCCCTCTTAAAAATTAAGCGAAGTCTGGCCGAGGATTGGGACATATGTATGTTATTACTGTCTGGTACTTAACTTTTTTAATTAATATTTTGAATTGCATGTAAATAACTATGATCCTCAACTGGTCTATTAAGCTTTCAGCTTAGAATAATAACACCTAGAAGCCGAGTCCGCGTCTGTAATGTGAGGCAACTCAAATTAAGCCAGTATGGCTTAGTTCAATACTCGACCCGTTAGTGCTCAAAGTCGTGTCGTGTTGACAACCGGAAGATAACCATGACCTTATCTAAACGTATAAAATTGTATTAAGAAAACAATGAAATGTTTTGAAAACATGGCATGGTTATTAGTAAAGTTTATGACGACGTGCCTGAAAAAGTTTACGCGTATTAAAATATAAAATCGATTATATGATATTGTACTTGAAGAAAAAATGAGACTTGATAAGTTTTTTGTAGAAACTTTGGCGCAGATATATTTTGCTTTCCTAAGTTTATATAATGTTAGAGGCGTGTATATTGAACAAGTGAAGTTAGAAACAAATAAAAGTATTACAATAATCGGTAGAAAGTTATTTACAATTTACGAAAATAAACCATATGCAACATTCAGTGATATTCCTTATGCAAAAGTTCCTGTACAAGAACGAAGATTTAAGGTTATTCTTGTTTTATTAGGTACTAGTTTTATAAGTATTACTTATTCTACCAATCACTACCGTATATTGGCGACGTAAGAATATACACTACCCCATATCGTCCCGAGTTGTAAGAGGCGACAAAAGAAAACAACCAAAAGATGGACAACAGCGTGTTTTATACCCAATAACAACTAAAAAATATAAACTGCAACGTACCTGTTAAGCGTGGCGACTATGAAAAATCTTCCATCAAGAAATCCCTTATTAGACAATCTACAATGAGCCCTAAGATCATCAGTGTACTTTGATAGACGGTAAGGAAGTTATTGTTGTTCTTGATGATAATGAATGTGTTATAAATATAAAATTCGAGTTACTTTTAAAATTATATCTTTTAAATGTCGTAGTATCTAAAATTCTTTTTATTTTTCCAATAGCCGCCAGAAGGACCAAAAAAATTGATGCCGTTGGTTACTTATGATTTTAGTAATGAATTGTTGCACACATGTGACTATGGGTCTTCAGAAAATTGCTTAAATCTAGTTGTTTACATGCCACTTTCAATTAATGAACGAACTAGCTTTCCAGTTGTGGTATGGATTTACGAAAATTTCAAAGACCATGAACCGGATTTCTTAATTGAAGAGGATATTTTGGTTGTCGCTGTTTCTTTTAGAATGTCTATATTAGGATTTTTAAATACCGAAGACGAATTTTCAAAAGGAAATATGGGGGCTAAAGATGTCGTCATGGCACTTAGATGGATAAGAAATAATATAGATTTATTTAAAGGGAACTTCAACAAGGTTACAGTGATTGGATCGGGAGTAGGCGCTGATATTGTGGCTTCATTTTTAGTATCTAATGCCGCTGAAGATTTATTTAATCGAGTGGTTATTCAGAGTGGAAGTGCTATCTCACCGAAAGTTTATAGAAAGTATAATTTTAAAATTATTAATAAATTATACTGGAAACTTAATGGGCACTTTGAGAAACTTAATCGAGAAATGCTTTACGAATTTTTAAGTACTGCATCTGTTAATAATTTAGTGTTATTATCTCGCAATCTTGTCGATAGTACTGAAATCCGAGATAATCAAAGACCAATAAATGCATTCGGTTGTACTATTGAAACTACTAAAAGAGACAGTTTCATGTTTAAGCATCCTATTGAAATATATAAAAGAAAGTTAGCAAACTATAATGTCGATGTTATGTTTGGATTTTCAAATTTCGAATCTTTATTTAAATTAAAAGATTTTATAAACAACAGAAATCTTCTAAGATATTTAAATCATAATTTTCAATATCTTTTGCCTTTTCATGGAAGATCTGACGAGTTTAACTCAAAGCGTTATAAAAGGATTCAAAGAAACATAATGAATTTTTATTTTATAAATGGCACAATATCAGAACGCAGCTTAAAACGCTATGTCAAGTATCATTCGGACCAAGTTATTTATCCATTACTCCAACAAGCAAGATTACATAGTGAAGGATCCTCTGGAAATGTCTATTTATATAGATTTTCATATAATGGAAGTTTTAATGTTAAATGGAAATATCTTATTACAAAATTAAGTTGGTCAGGGGCAACATCTGGCGATGAAATTTGTTATCAATTCAAATGTAAATCTTTTAAAGATATGTATAACAGTAAACACACTTTAAAAGAAAAACTTTTTATTAAAAAACTGATGAAGTTATTGGTTAATTTTGTCAAATACGGGTGAGTTCACACAAAAACATTTTTTTTTACAAATTACATAATATGTATTGTATTTTATATTCCTTGTATTGTTTTAAGTAAAATGTCTTATGATGCTTGGCATGTGACAGGGTTTTCAAGTCTTACGACCCATTAATGAAATTTATAATATTTGAAATTATCACGTGTAACGCGAACACAAGGGCGCTCACTAGTTTTAACCTCTATTAAAGTATAGAAATCATGACGTTGGTAATTCTTAAGTGATTGGAGAAAAACCTACTACATACACGTTTCGGGAGTGCTTAGCGGGATATGTCGGACTGCCACCGCCTAAGATCAAACTGTTACCATGTTTGCGTTTCTTACAGACTACGTGTACATTAGCAGATTTTACTTGGTACAGGCATAATCCCCCCATCTATCTTATAATAAGGCGTCCCGAAACACAAGTTGTGTCTTTCTACATTGATTCCATCTCCATGTGCACAAACAAACGACAAAGTCTGCCACGCAGAGATCTTGTGGGTTTAAAAAGGAGTATTCGACAGCATCAGCATCTTTATAGCTTCAAAGCCAATCACATTTCTGTCGCAGAGGGTAGGGAGAGTTGCGCATCGTAATATCAACACTCTGTTCCCCTTACAGTTCAATCGAGACTAGCTATCTGCGCGGAACAAGATTATCCTGCGGGATAGTACGCGCAAGTACAAGTGTACTCTCTATTCTTTCACTCTCACAGTCAAAAGGGACGGTTATCCTACACGACCGGAGAGAGAAGAGACCTGAGCAACATCTTTACGTGCTTTGTGAATATGGCCCGACCCGGAATTCGAAACCAAGACCTCATAATCAGCAACTGCGTTTGCGACTACTAGACCAACGAGTTAGACTAAAACTAGTATAAGAAGTGTATCTATGTTGTCCATATTATTTATTGTTCATTGCAAACGTCCATTTTATTACAAAAATTTAGTTAAGTGTTTTTATATTTATAGAAATCCGACTCCAAAAAATACGGATAACGTTTTGGGAAGTTTGAAGTGGGAGCTTTTCAATGAAACCTTAAAAGTATTGAATTTCGGTAGGACTATAAAAATGATTACATTGCCCGAAGAAAAAAGAATGCGGTTTTGGGACAAATTAAAATGTGATTTTTTTGATAATGATCTTTGATATGTTGTACCCTGCGGTTAAAATAAAATTCTTCAATAAATTTGGTGTTTTAGTGTTTCCTTGCCAAATCGGTCGAATAGCATCCGTCTGGTTACGCATACTTAGTTCATTTTAGATTTCAGGACATAGCAGAGGAATTCAAGAATGGCCACTAAACAGTTTTGACCCATTTGAAAAAGTCTAGCTATACAAAAAGGCTCAATACTTGGGTACCACACGAGCTCACTGAAAGAAACTAAATGAAATGTGTACTCATTTGCGATTCTCTATTGAAACGTAATGAAACCGTACCATTTTTGAAAATATTGATTACTGGTGGTGAAAAGTGGATCACCTACGACATGAACGTGCGAAAAATATCATGGTTTGACAGTCTGGTAGTCAAGTTTCAAACTGTAGGGACACCCGGATTAACACGCAATAAGGTGATGCTATGTGTATGGAACTACAAAACCGTTTTCAATGCCTAGAAGATTGCAATGCAGTGGACGATATGAATGACAAGCTCGTGGAAACTGTCCATGCAGTCGGAGCTAAGTTCTGCAAACCCGTCACAGAAGAACACAAAAACTTTCCAATTGTGATCTTTTATTATTATCATTATTTCTTTCTATCTCTTAATATCATGGTTGTTAGACGGGAAATGAAGCTGCAGTCTTCAGGAGATTTGACAGAATCCAGGCAACTGAGCAGACAGATCTCCAAATGTATGTGGAGGGACTTAAGCAACTTTATAACTACTCGTATTGAAGAAGTGGTCGAGCGGAACCAGGGCCCCAAAGTCTTTGCCAGAGATCTGTCTGCCAGAAAGAGCCAACTGTTGAAGTTGAAGATCGAGTGTGGCAGCGTCGTTTCCGGGACACCTGAGATTTTGAGTGAGATTGAGAGGTTCTATCGGCAGATGTACGCATCATCGTTGGAGCCACACGCAAGTGTGCTAACGATCCTAAAGCAAGTCTTATCCGACACTATTCCGATGAGATTCCTCTGAATGGCTCTCCAGCACCTTAAAAATGACAAGGCCCCAGGCGAGGATGGACTAACAGCGGAGCTTCTGAAAGCGGGTAGAAAACCTGTAATTGATATCCTTCAGAAGCTCTTTAATTACGTCCTCTATTGTGGTACTACACCGGAGGCGTGGAGCAGAAGTGCGGTGGTCTTGTTCTTCAAGAAAGGTGACAACGCTCTCTTGAAGAACTACAGACCGATTTCCCTTCTGAGCCGCGTCTACGTGCTGTTTTCGAGAGTCATTACGAATCGTCTCGCACGCAGACTTGACAACTTCCAGCCTCCCGAACAAGCTGGTTTCCGAAAAGGCTTTAGCACCATAGACCACATACATACCCTTCCGCAAATTATACAGAAGTCCGAGGAGTACAATTTGCCACTATGTCTGGCGTATGTTGACTATGAGAAAACTTTTGATTCCGTCGAAATTTGGGCGGAGCTGCAGTACCCTTCAGCGGTGCCAAGTTGAATGTCGGTATATTGAAGTGCTGAAGTGTTTGTACAGTAGGGCTACGATGACTATCCGAGTACATAGGCAGAGTACGAATCCTATACAGCTTCTGAAAGCGGGTAGAAAACCGGTACTTGAAGTCCTTCAGAAGCTCTTTAATTCCGTCCTTCATTGTGGCACTAGACCGGAGGCGTGGAGCAGAAGTGTGGTGGTCTTGTTCTTCAAGAAAGGCGATAACGCTCTCTTGAAGAACTACAGATCATGCGCCAGTGTGCCATCCGGTTTTACGAGTGGAGGCAGTGTGGGTGACAGAAGTTTGTCTTGACCGCTTTTGCGAGAGACCAAAAAGCTCTAGTGCCGGATGGTCTGGCAAAGAGTTTTGCGCCAATATGTTTAATGCGATCGAGATAAGCTTTGTATAGGACTTGGCGGACAGGTTGAAAGTTCTCTTCGTGGAGCTGATATCCAGAGCTTTGCGGTTTTGGGCGTCAACGCGGGATAGGTACGCTAAATGCTTGCACTTTTCAGCTTGAGCGCATTGAGCGTTAAACCAAACCATGGGCGAGCTTTGCTACCGGCAGGAGCATCAGAAAAAGGGATATAATACTCCATAGCTTGACGCAACACATCGGTTATCGCATCCGCGCAACTCGACAGATCCACAGAAGAGAAACAGACCTCCCGCCAAGGATAGGATGCAAAAAAGTGACGCATCTCATTCCAATCAGCTGACTTTACTATCATATTCGTCGAACAACTTGGGACTTGTAATCAGGTGGGGAATATGACGATACAGATTTCATCAGACAGTGGTCAGATGTACCTAAAGGGGAGGTACCAAATAAGATAGGTATGAAGTATAGCTTCATACCTATCTGGTTCGATAGTCAGCAGAAGTTTTTTTTTTTTTTTTTTTTTTTTTTATAGGAGAGGGGGCAAACGATCATGCGGCTCACCTGATGGTAAGTGACTACCGCCGCCCATGAACAACCGCAACACCAGGGGAATTGCAGATGCGTTGCCGGCCTTTTAAAAAGGAGTAGGCTCTTTTCTTGAAGGTCCCTAAGTCGTATCGGTCCGGAAAAATCCCTGGTGGTAAACTATTCCACAAGGAAGTTGTGCGAGGAAGAAAACATCTTCTAAATCGCACAGTGGTGGACCGCCAATCATCCAGATGGTGTGGATGGTATCGGGAGTTCTGCCGCGATGTGCGTTCGTGAAATTTGGCGGCTGGGATTAATCCGAACAATTCCTCAGAGCACTCCCCATGGTAGATGCGAAAGAAAATGCAAAGAGATGCAACATCTCTTCGCAGTGCCAATGAATCGAGCCGATCGGAAAGGGCTCGGTCGTCGACGATTCGAGCCGCTCTGCGCTGGATGCGGTCAAGTGGAAGGAGCTGGCACTGGGGAGCCCCTGCCCAGAGATGGGAACAGTATTCCATGTGAGGCCGAACCTGCGCCTTGTAAAGTTGCAGGCGGTGTGCCGGCATGAAATACTGTCCCGCTCTGCTGAGCACGCCAAGCTTTTTAGAGGCCAATTTGGCCTTCTCTTCCAAGTGACTACGAAACTGCACGTCACTCGATATGTCGACTCCGAGGATACCGATACTGGCTGAGGCAAGAAGGGGAGTGCCTTGAAACTGAGGAGATACGACAAAGGGGTTCTTTTTAGCGGTAAACGCGCAAACTTGTGTCTTCTGAGGATTAAACTGGACTAGATTTAGTCGCCCCCAATCCGAGACTTTGCTCAGCAAAGACTCGACTTCAGACACAAGTTTGTTCCGGTACTCGGCGACGTTTTCCCGAGAAATATTGGCCCGGCCGGTGTATAGAGCATCACCAGTGCTGTCATCCGCATAGCAATGAATGTTACCAGTTAGCAACATATCATTGATATGCAGAAGAAACAGCGTTGGTGATAGCACACAGCCTTGTGGAACACCAGCGTTAATAGGCTTGTAGTCAGAACATGCACCGTCTACAACGACCTTGATGCTCCGATCTGCAAGAAAGCTGGTGATCCAATTGCACAATTTCTCGGGAAGCCCATAGGAAGGCAGCTTCGAAAGAAGCGCTTTGTGCCAAACCCGATCAAAGGCCTTCGCAATGTCCAGACTAACGGCCAACGCCTCCCCCTTGGACTCTACTGCCTTCGTCCATCTATGGGTCAGGTAGACCAGAAGATCACCAGCTGATCGACCCCGACGAAAACCGTATTGGCGGTCACTAATCAGCTGGTGATCCTCAAGGTACCGGATGAGCTGGCAGTTAATAATGGATTCCATTATTTTGGAGAACAAGGAGGTGATCGCGATAGGCCTATAGTTGGACGGGTCTGAGCGGTCGCCTTTTTTAGGGATCGGGTGGACAAAAGCTGTCTTCCATGAATTCGGGACTACGCCTTGGGAGTGGGAGTACCGGAAAAGACGCGTTAGGACCGGTGCCAACTCCGGAGCACACGTCCTCAGCACAATTGGGGGGATTCCGTCAGGCCCACTCGACTTCTGGATGTCCAGGGAGAGAAGTGCTTTGCGAACTGAGCGCTGTGAGAATAGCACATCCGGCATGGAGCACTCACACCGCGGGATGGTCGGCGGTATTTTCCCCCCGTCATCAAGAGTCGAGTTGGACGCAAAAAGGGAGCCTAAAAGGTCGGCTTTGTCTTTTGCGTCTTGGGCCAGTGAGTCGTCCTCCCTGTGCAGAGATGGTAGTGATGGCTTACAGAAATTCCCTTGGACAGCCTTGGCGAGAGACCAGAATGCACGGGTTCCCGAAGGAAGGCGAACTAGTTTCTCGCCAATTCTGCCTATGTGCTCTGACTTTGCCTTGGCAATAACTCTTTTGAAGGACCTGGAGGCGAAGTTATACTTCTTTTTAAGTGTGCTGGTGTTTACATCCCGAGTCACCGAAGCCGCAGCCCAGGCTTGATAACACTCCTGCTTACTGCGCAATGCAGTCTTACAGGAGCGACCAAACCAAGGCTGAGATCTGCCTCCGATGGGTACCACAGATGATGGAATAAATAGTTCCATTCCCTGTAGCACCACATCAGTGACAGAGTCAGCAACAGCACTGGGATCATCCGGCGAGAAGCAAACCCGCCCCCATGGGTAGGATGCAAAGAAAGACCGCATTCCGTCCCAATCCGCCGACCTGTAATGCCAAACACGGCGGCAACCTGCAGAACGCAACCGCGAAGGGAGCGTGAGTGGCACCATACTCCGGATCAGACAATGGTCCGAAGAGCCGAGAGGGGCATCGACGGAAACCTGATATCCGTCCGGATGAGAGGTCAGCAGAAGGTCCAACAGGGAAGGTGTATGATCCTCCACATCTGGAATCCGCGTAGGCGAAGTAACCAGTTGTGTCAGACCATATGCCAAGGCAAAGTCATAAACAGATCTCCCCGCATGATCGGTTAAACGTGAACCGAGCCATTCGGCATGGTGGGCGTTAAAATCGCCAAGGATCACGATCTCTGCGGATGGGACCTGTTGTAGCAAGGAATCTGTAGCCATTTGGACGTGGTCGATGAGTCGGTCTGTTTCGGCATTACCGCTATGGGACCTATAGAGGCACCCGTAGACGCGCGGATGGTCGTCGCTGTCTACGCGTAGCCAAAGGATGGACAGGTCCGAACCTTCAAGACTGCCGAGGCGTCGAGAACAGATGTCCTCTCTAACATACACGCAAACTCCAGCCCGAGGCACAAAGGAGTGCTCCAATTTGTACCCCGGGTAGGAGAGATACGAAATATCAGTCGGAGAGGAAACCTGAGTCTCGGTCAAAAAGAGCAAGGCCGGCTTCGCCGTCTCGAGATGGTAGTGGACGGCGTTTAGGTTAGAGTGAAGTCCCCTGATGTTGCAGAAATTCACGGATAGCGTGGCAGGGGTCGCCTTAGTATTGTTGCTCAGCTTGCCCCGAGCAGTTTTGTTTTTGAGCGGAATTTTGCCCCCCCCAGAATACGCGGGGCAGCCTGAGCACCCACGCTCAGGATTGGAATAACATGGTCGTGGATGCTCAGCGAGGGATTCTCCAGGGGTACTGGTACCCTCCTGGGGTAGTCTATTGTCTAATTCCGCTACCATGTTGATGGGGGGGGGGGGGGGGAATTGGGCCTCCGGCCACCTGCACTCACCAGACGAAACGCAGAAGCAGAGCCTCTACTTCACGCCGGTATTCTGTGAGGTCGTGGTACCAACCCGGCTCGAGCCGGCCCATACGTGCAACAGCAAAAAACTGCTGCAGGGCTCTACCACCGTTAAAAACCGTTGTGACCATCTACATCGGGTACCCTAGTCGCTTCCTTTACCAGCTGAGAAAGACTTAGCGTCAAGGCATTCCACGCTTCTCTTCCAGCATGGTCAGTCTTCTGGTATGAGAAGAGTCAGTCTTGGTGACAGGCGTTAAGTCCTCAAGAAAGATCAGCTGTGCAGTAGGATACCGATTTAGGGCCACATCAGCAGCCTCACTAAGGTGATCAAATAATCGTGTTGTCTCCTGGTCACCACTTTGCGATCGATAGACACAGGCATAAAGGATTTTATCAACACCTATATCTACCATCACCCAGATTGTCGAAAAAGTGTGGAGTTTTCAATAACGGAGACGCTGGAAGTAGACGTCATTGCGGACATACACACAGACTGGCACGCAGATGGAATTTGTGCTCCAGGGAGAATCCAGGATAGTCAAGGTACACCGCATTCAATGGACATCCAATTTGGGTCTCCGTCAAGAAAAGTAGTTGCGACTTCTCAGTCTCAAGATGGTGATAGTGTTAGTAAAAAATATTATTGTTTTATTAATGTCTGAATAATATAAATAATTAGACTATAGGATACTTCATCATTCGCCGCCTTATTTCATTCCGTGGATCACGTATTTTTCTTATTGTCTGTCATAAGAGAAGACAATAAGAAAAATAGGTGATAACAAAAAACCGCGGTCGCTGACTCACCTGCCAAGCGAGGCAATTGATAAATTCCCACCTATGAGGCAATCTATCAGGTAGACCTATGTTCAGCTAGGATATTTGATTAGCTTCTGTAATGAATGAATGATGAAAGGTAGAGGACTAACTTTTTACACTTGCGAAATGGGGACGCTGGGCGTGAGAGGTGGAATTTTTGGGTTTGGCAGCCCCGAGCGGCAGTAACCTATGCTACGTCACTGGTTAAGAATAAGGAGAAAATGTGCTATTAATAGTTGAAAATTTCTTTTCAATAGATTAATTTAAGTTATGGTAACATTTCCATTCCCTGCCTGTAAAAAAAGTGAGCTCTGTAATTGTTAAAGAAATTATAAAACAAAATACTGCATCAATAAAACTTATCGACTGCTTATAGCTGCCTTATGTTAAGTCCTCGTAAGTTGCTGAACAAATAGTTTGAATCATAAAACTGATCGTAATGGAGAACGAAGAATTTCTTGAATACAGGGATGGGACATAAATCGTAAGAGAGATATTAATGGCCAACTTTTGTTATAGCGGAGATAAAACGGACTTTATGGATTTGCGATTGTTCTGGTAAAAGCGTAAATATTCGTTCATATTTTTTTCCTATCAAACCATTTTAATATTAGGCTCATTTTGACTGAGTCGTTGGTTTAGCGGTTGTTAGCGCAACTGCTGATAACGTGGTTCTGGTTTCAAATATGCCAAATCAGTTATCAGATAGCAAGCCAAAGTCAGGAAGTTGATGGTGTTTTACTCCCGTGTCGCAAAAATAACGTACGGTCTTACGCCTGATTTTCTCCGGTAATTTTTTTTATAAAATAAGGGTGACAAACGAGCACACAGTCCACCTAATGGTAAGTAGTTGCTGTGGCCCATAGACATCTACATCTATCATCGTTTGCGAATTAAAATGCAGATGCGTTGTCAGCTATGAGGACTAAGATAGAATGCCTCTGTTCCAGTAAAAAGGATCTCCGGTTCTCTACACTCACCATACGAAACACAGCGGCATTAAGCTGCCATTTACGCTGGTATTCTGTGAAAGCGTGGTCCTTCCCCGGTCGAGCCAACCTATTGGTGCCACAACTATACTATTAATATATCTGCAGCATGGATCTACCACGTAAAAAATCATGTCAGATTGTCGTTCCATCAAACTATAAGATTGAGTGTCGAGAGTGCACCTGTGAATACTCACGCAGTTGTGCACTCTAATGCAGAAATCGAGTGTCATCATGGAAGATATTATTTTTATTATAACAATTGATAATGGTGGTACTAGGTGTAATGAAAGTAAGTATGAACATGTTTATTAGTTACTACTAAAATTTAAAGTAAAAAAAAAAAATTGCAATCCATCTGTCGAGGTTATGAGGTGTTTCTGGTATTTGCCATAGTTATTTCAGTAAGTCAAAATGGATTCGAGACAAAATGGAATTCTCTTAAGCCGCGATGATACGGAAATTCACATTTCACTTTTTAAGACATTCTTTATTGCTTTCCATTAACTGTCTGAATTCCAATTGAATTTCCATAATCTGTCTGAAGTGCTTGTACAGTAGGGCTTCGATGGCTATGCGAGTACAGAACCAGAGTACGACACCTATCCAATTATAGAGAGGTGTAAGACAGGGTGACGTTATATCTCCGAAACTCTTCACCGCTGCATTGGAAGACGTTTTCAAGCTTCTGGACTGGAAATGATACGGTATTAACATCAATGGCGAGTACATCACTCACCTTCGATTTGCCGACGATATAGTCCTTATGGCAGAATCGCTGGAGGACCTGAGCACCATGCTCAATGACCTCAATACTGTCTCCCAACAAATAGGTCTTAGGATGAACATGGACAAAACAAAGATCATGTTTAATGTCCATGTCACACTATGCCGGTAGTTGTTGGGAGCACTAAGCTCGAAGTTGTTGACGAGTATGTTTACCTGGGACAAATAGTCCGACTAGGTAAGTCTAACTTCGACCGAGAGGTCAATCGACGGATTCAACTCGGCTGGGCAGCGTTCGGGAAGCTACGACACATCTTCTCGTCAGACATACCTCAAAACCTTAAAACGAAATTGTACAACCAGTGCGTGTTGCCAGTGATGACTTACGGATCTGAGACGTGGTCCTTCACTGCTGGCCGTATGAGAAAGCTCAAGGTCGCTCAGCGAGCTATGAAGAGGGCTATGCTCGGGGTTTCTCTGCGTGGTAAACTTAGAAATGAGGATATCCAGCAGCAGCTAGCAGTAGAACTAGAGTAACCGACATATCCCAATGGATTAGTAAGCTGAAGTGGCAGTGGGCCGGCTATATAGCTCGAAGAACCGACAATAGATGGGTAAGGAAGGTCCTTGAGTGGCAGTCTCGTACCGGTAGGCGAAGTGTAGGGCGATCCCCCTCGATATGGAGTGAAGACCTGGTAAGACATGCAGGAAGTCGATGGGTGCAGGTGGCTCAGGACCGTGCTTTGTGGCATTCCTTGGGGGAGGCCTATGTTCAGCAGTGGACTTGTGAAAGGCTGTATTGATGATGATGATGATGAACTGTCTGAATTATGATATATTCTTGAGATGTTTGAGCCATATTGTTTCCAAGGCATTATTTTAATTTAACTTTTACGACATCATAGAACGTAATTGTGTGATAGAGTTTTTCTGTTAAAACCGCCTCCTAATTATACAAATATTAATTTATCAAAACTGAGAACTTTTGTTGTATATAATTTTATGACAAACTATTTGAATGGGGAAGCCGATAACTCAATTACTGCCGCTCTACACTTCCGGTGAACTTCAGCGTTGCAGAAAGTTAATTAAAATACAGGCGTGTTTTGAATTTTCATAAATCTGAATTTAATTAAAATCACAGCTAAAATACATTTTCATATGGTGCAATACACTAGATTCTTTGTGCTAGATCGTAATGAGTTCACTGATGGCCATAGGTCTCTTCTATACTAGAAAAAATTGCCACAATCGTTACGTTTGCTGATTTGTGAGAGGAAGAAGCGCAAGTGGTCTGGCATTTACACTTCTTCCTCTCACTGGTCTCGGAGAAAGGTATTTTACATTTTTGGTGTAAATTTTCATGTTATCGAACGAAAATCTTGCGACAGGAAGGCTTATCAATACAAAAAGTCAATGGTTTGTCATATAAAATTTTGGAATTTCTGTTCAACTGCTACAACTAAATTATAATGCTGATTTTTAATGCATAAATATTTACAAATTGAAATCTGATATTATACATGTTTCAATCTAGAAATACATTAAAAAAAAAGTTGCATTAAATTACATAATTCATTGTATTATTTAAAAATTTCAACATAATAGAAATATTTTATTGAAGTTATAGTGAACATAAGTGCTTTTAAATATTTTTATAAAAAATTTTAAAATTGGAAGTGACAAGCGAATTAACGATTCATTCGTTAGTAAGCGGCTACTCCAGGCTATAGACATACTAAATACTTGTGCTCTCTGAAACAAAGGTTTTCCCACGGTAACTAACTATGATGGATGGTGGTGAGATCCACCATTTAAATATCGGTTGGTATGGGTCTTTTTCTTATACGTAGTGAAAAATGAAATCCAAACCTAAGCATACTATTGCAAGACTGCAAGATACTGTAAGCTTGTTATGAGTAGGTCGGACCAAAACTTAATATTCAATAGGTGAAGGTTGTAGGGTTTACTATGACATCTGGATGTCGAACACGCTAGGTACTCCCCCTCCTCTCGTGACTATGGGTACTGTAAAGCACCCGCAACATTGGGAATTAAAAGTTAAAATTAAACGCGATATAATCTGTAAAATGTTACATTTAATATGTAGTATGCGCGTATATTTAAGAAATTATTTCAATGCCTTTAAGAAATTATTGTACATTACTAGTCCACTGCTTAACATAGGCCAGCCCCAAAGATTGCCATAAAGCAAAATTATGAGTACTACCTTCTTTACCTTTAATTACCTTTTTTATAGGGCAAACGAGCAAACCGCTCACCTGATGGCCAGTGACTATCGCCGCCCATGAATAACTGCAACACCAGGGGAATTGCAGGTGCGTTGCCGGGCATTTTAGAAAGGAGTAAGCTCTTTTCTTGAAGTTCCCTAAGTCGTATCGGTCCGGAAAAGACACCGGTGGTAAACTATTCCACAGAGAGGAAGAAAACTCCTAGTGAAACGTACAGTGGTGGATTGCCAAGCATCCAGATTTTGTGGATGATATTGGGAGTTTTTCCCGCGATTTACGTTCATGTAATTTGGCGGCTGGGATTAATCCGAACAATTCCTCAGAGCACTCCTTGTGGTAGATGCGAAAGAAAATGCAAAGGGATGCAACATCTCTTCGCAGCGCCCGGGAAGGTGATCGGAAAGGACTCGGACGTCGACTATTCGAGCCACTCTGCGCTGGGTGCGGTCAAGTGGAAGGAGTTGGCACTGGGGAGCCCCAGCCCAGAGATGAGAACAGTATTCCATGTGAGGCCGAACCTGCGCCTTGTAAAGTCGCAGGCGGAGTGCCGGCATGAAATATTGTCCCGCTCTGCTGAGCATACCAAGCATTTTAGAGGCCAATTTGGCCTACTCTTCCAAGTAACCACGAAACTGCACGTCACTCGATATGTCGACTCCGAGGATTCCGATACTGGCTGAGACAACAAGGGGAGTGTCTTGAAACTAAGGGGGTACTACAAAAGGGTACTTTTTAGGAGCAAACACGCAAACTTGTGTCTTATGAGGATTAAACTGAATTTAGTCACCCCCAATCCAAGAATTTGTTCAGCAAAGATTCGACTTCAGACACAAGTTTGTTCAGGTACTCGGCGACGTGTTCACTAATATATCGAAATCATTTCTCTCAAACACATTCAATCGTAAGTATACATTTTAAGTAATTTTTATTTCTAAGTATAAACAAAATACAATGTACTTGTAAAAAACTAACATAACCAAGTAGCAAACAATGCTTGGACGCGCACCTTACACAGATCGAGCGTAGCTAGAAGAGACATGTGAAATAGTGACACGAAGGTGCGCTCAGATTAGATGTTAAATAATATTTTAAGTGATCTCTAAAAGTTGGCATTGATTTTGCTTCTTTAATACTTTTCGGTAATTGGTTATACAATTTCGTACCTTCGTACATTAATTTTTTTTTACCATAATTAGTTCATGGGGTTAAGAGGCAGAGGTCGTTTGCACGTCTTAGTATAATTTTTTGTATTTGTTGTTTTTTTGTGAAATTATTAACATACAAGTTTTATGTATATATATATGTTTGAGTTATATTTAATTATTTTGATGAAAAAAATTAATATAGAAGGTCTCTATGATTCATCATATTACATACATTATATAAGCATTATGATAGCAGAATTATGACTTTAAATCTCATATATAAAAACATATAATAGTAAGGTCTATGAAAAAAATCAAATATGTGGAAGTCTCAAATATGTAAAAGCATTATATCAAAAGAAAAGGTACTTGAAAAGGATTATTATAGTGGCGTGTATATTGCTTCACAGCGTCCGAGACCGAGGTAAACTTGGACTCGCTAACCGACATCGGTTAGCGAGTCCAAGACATCATCTTAGTGCCGGTGGTAAGCGGGCTTGTTGGTGCAATACGACTTGCCCTTGGACATCGCACACCCCTACCGTTTCTGGGCGGCGTCTTAGCGCATAGCGTTATGATACATCGGCTATGTTTCGGATTAGGATGAGTGTGTTTGATAGTACTTTTAAGTGCAGCAAGCATACTCAATTCCATGTCTTTGTGCAATAGCAATATGATACGTGGAGTTTTGGCTACTGAAGTCTTAGTAGTGTGCTACTATGATGCGTTGGTGGTAGTTTAGTTAACAACAGTACCGATTTTGTTACCAAAGTTGATAGGGATCATGATTGTGGGTGTGTTGTGAGGGGGCGTATGCGTATGATAGTTGCATTGATCCTAACTGCTACTTGCGATATTGCGTCTTGTGATGGATCTGCGCGTGTGCTGTACCTGATTCGACCCATTGTGGTTTTGGTCGTTGGAGGTATGCGGGTGGTGATGTTTACTGGGATTGAAAGGGGAACCTTGGGATGGTGTAAGCTTGACGATAGTCGTATCGATGCTTGTTGCGTTCCGCAGCATTGCTTCTTTGCGATGGTTGTTTGGCGAGTCGCTATTCTCAATAGCGCTCTCTGCTTCTTGGTTTGACTCACCACCTTTTTTTTATAGGATAGGGTGACAAACGAGCACACATGCCACCTCATGGTAAGTGGTTGCTGTGATCCATAGACATCTACATCTATCCTCAATAAAGATTCAAAATGCAGATGCGCTGTCACCCATGAGGACTAAGATGGAATGCCTCTTTTCCAGTAAAAAGGGTCTCCGGTTATCTACACTCACCATACGAAACACAGCAGTATTAAACTGCTATTTTACGCTGGTATTCTGTGAGAGCGTGGTCCTTCCCCGGTCGAGCCGACCCATACGTGCTACAACTATACTACTTGTAGCTGCAGCATGGCTCTACCATGTATGTAGGTTTGCCCAAGTCGGATCCCTTCATTACGAGGCTGCAGACTGTTTGCCTGCATGATGTTTTATATAATGACATAGTAATATATCTCCGTAATGTTTCCACCTTTGAATGATTGAAGGCAACCTCATGTGGGTGTAATTGGAGGGAGAATCTGAGGAAGCTCTCAAGGCTGTGGCCGAAACGCACGCAACGTGGGACCCCATTCCCTTGAGGTGAGGTGGGGTCACTTACATCACGTCTGCAGGAACGACGGTCTGGCAGACGGTGGCGCTCACGGACGGTTTGTATGGACAGTGTGCTTATTATTGACTAATCCGTGTGACGTACATTCATTGTGGCTGAATTTGATCGTATTGTGTATGGCGTTTACACGCATTGACATGCGCGACATGGGTAGATGTTTGTGTTAACGCACTACCAAAGGCCCAAGCCATCTCTTACTGGTTCGCAAGTTATTTTGCCGTGGACTACGGTTCAGTTCCCAACTTAACGTCCCCTTCGGGGGGAGCGTATTGGTTGGTTGGAGCTCACCGAACACGGCGTGTGTGGAGTCAAACGCCTCACCCACATTTTTTTAAATGTGGTAGAGCAAAGCCCTTGTATCTGATATTTGATATTATTATGAGCATTTGCCAAGCGGGAAGGGATTAACTTATAAGGAATCGACTGATGTGAACCTAATACAAATGGAAAATAGGTATGATTTAATATTCTTAACCTTTTGGAGCCCTGTCTACGTGAACAGAGTTATTTAGCTTGTTAGGCACTACCAACAACCTTCGACTGTTCTAGTGAAGAGATTATTCTTCAAAGAGATACCTAAGAAAACTAAGTTACTGTACAAACACAACGTAAATAAGGGTCTAAAAACCTTTAGAACAGAATTACATAGGCTGCACGAATTGAATATTTCCACTGTTCCTGTCAATTAAAATCTTTGAAATGTCCTTGGTTTTAAAAATCAAATACCATTTATTTATTTAAAAAAAGATTCTCGGTCTTGTCACAAGGTTTTGTCAAACTTCTTTAGTCGTTGAGAAAATGGAATTGACTCGAGAAAATTCAGGAGCGATGATTTATTATGACTTTCAAAGTGGTTTAACACAAAAACAGTGTGTTGACCGGATGATTTCTGCATTTGGTGATGAAGCCCCATCCAAAACCACAATTTATCGCTGGTTTGCTGAATTTCAACGTGGACGTGTCAAGTTCAGTGATGATCGCCGTCAAGGTCATCCAAAAACTGCAGTCACCCAAGAAAACGTTGATGCTGTGCGTAAGCTGATTGAGGAAGATCGCCATGTGACATATCGCGAAATGTTCT
This sequence comes from Parnassius mnemosyne, assembly GCA_963668995.1. Classification (NCBI taxonomy): domain Eukaryota; kingdom Metazoa; phylum Arthropoda; class Insecta; order Lepidoptera; family Papilionidae; genus Parnassius; species Parnassius mnemosyne. The sequence continues at coordinate 17,148,498 of CAVLGL010000068.1, read as the reverse complement.
AATTCTATTGTTATATATATGTTATGTATCTAATTCTGATGTTCAGGCAACTTTAGACATTGGCATGAGTCAAATACAAATAATCTTGCATGAACAATTAGGTGTAAAAAAGTTGTTTTCCCGATGGATACCGCATTCGCTCTGTGAAGAGCAAAAAGCGGCTCGCGTTACTTGGTGCGTCAAAACTCTCGAAAGATTCCACGCAGGATCCTCAAATGATGTATACAACATCGTATCAGGTGACGAATCCTGGATATACGCGTACGAACCCGAAACAAATAACCAGTTACGAGTTTGGGTGTTCGAAAATGAGTTAAAGCCAACAAAAATTGTTCGTTCACGGAGTGTTGCAAAAAAAAAACGGTGGTCACGTTTGTCTGCAAAACCGGCCATGTTACGAATATTCCTCTTGAGGGACGCAGGTCGTTTCTGAACTCCGTAAAGAGAACTGCAACCGCCGCATCATTCTCCATCACGAGAATGCGAGTTCTCACACCGCACACAGAACAACAGAGTTTTTAGAGCAAGAAAACATAGAATTATTAGACCATCCGCCGTACAGCCTAAAATAAAAAATAAATTGCGTGGACAGAGATTTTCATCACCTGAAGAAGCTGTGGACGCCTACAAAACGGCCATTTTGAAGAACCCAACTTCCGAATGGAATGGTTGCTTCAATGATTGGTTCCATCGTATGGAAAAATGTGTCGAATTTCGCGGAGAATACTTCGAAAAGCAATAAATACATTTTTAAATAGTAATGTTGTGTCACTTCCTTGATTCCCGAAATTTTCAGTCTCGTACGGCTAAAACTACAGGGTTACAGGATGGCGTTACAATATGCAGAAGAAATAGCGTAAGCTAGTGATCCAATTGCACAAGTTCTTGGGAAGCCTATAGAAAAGGAGCTTCGAAAGAAGCGCCAAACCCGATCAAAGGTCTTCGCGATGTACAAACTGACGGCCAATAGACCAGAAGATCACCAGCTGATCGACCCCGACGAAATCCGTATTGGCGGTCACTAATCAGGTGGTGATCCTGACGGTACCGTATGAGCTGGCAGCTTATAATGGATTCCATTATTTTAGACGAGTAGATTTAGAGAACAAGGAAGTGATGGCAATAGGCCCGTAGTTAGACAAGCGGTCGCGTTTTTTAGGGATCAGGTAGACGAAAGCCGTCTTCCATGATTTCGGGACTACGCCTAGAGAGTAGGAGATATCCAGGGAGAGGAGTGCTTTGCGAACCGTGTCGTCGTTCTCCCCGTGCAGAGATGGAAGAGATGGCTGAGAGAAGTTCCCTTGGACAGCCTTGGCGAGATACCAAAATGCAAGGATTCCCGAAGGAAGGCAAACTAGTATCTCGCCAGTTCTGTCTATGTGCTTACTTTGTACTTTGCATTGGCAAGGACTCTTTTGAAGGATTTGGAGGCGGAATTATACTTCTTTTTAAGAGTGTTGGTGTTTACATTCCGGGACGTTGATGCGTAAGCCCAGGCCTGGTAGCACTCTTGCTTATAGCGTGATGCTATTTTATATGAGCGACTAAACCATACCTAAGATCTGCATTCGATGGGCACCACAGAGGAAGAAATAAAATATTACATGCCCTGAAGCAGCACATCAGTGACAGAATAAGCTACAACGATGGGATCGTCCAGCGAGAAGCATACCCGCCGCCAAGGGTAGGATGCAAAGAAAGATCGCATCCTATCCCAATCGGCTGACCTATAGTGCCAAACACGGCGGAAGCCGGCAGAATGCAACCGCGATTTCAGCGTGAGTGACACCACACTCCTGACTAGACAATGGTCCGAGGAGCCAAGAGGGGCGTCGAGGGAAATTTAATATCTGTCTGGATGAGAGGTCAGCAGACGATCCAACATTGAAGGAGTATGATTCTCCACATCTGGAATCCGTGTAGGCGAAGTAACCAGTTGTGACAGACAATATACCAATGCAAAATTACGAACAGATCTCCCGGCATGATTGGTTAAAAGTGATCCGAGCCATTCGGCGTGGTAGGCGTTAAAATCGCCAAGGATCACGATCTCTGCGGATGGGATCTGCTGTAGCAAGGAATCGGTAGCCGTTTGGACGTGGTCAATGAGTGGTCTGTTTCGGTATTACCTCTATGGGACCTATAGAGGCACCCGTAGACGCGCGGATGGTCGTCGCTGTCTACGCGTAGCTTAAGAATGGATAGGTCGGAACCTTCAAACTGCCGAGGTGTTGAGAACAGATGCCCTCTCTGACGTATACGCAAACTCCAGCCCGAGGCGCAAAGGAGTGTTCCAAATTGTACCCCTGGTAGGAGAGATACGAAGTATCAGCCAGAGAGAACACCTGTGTCTCGTTGTAGAAATTCACGGATAGCGTGGCAAGGATCGCCTGGTCTTGTTGCTTAGCTTGCCCCGAGCAGTTATTGTCTGAAGCGTCTGAGCGGAATTTTGACCCCCCCCCATCGAGTATACGTGGAGCAGCCTGAGCACCCATGCCCAGGAGTGGAGTAGCTTGGTCGTGGAGGCTCAGCGAGCGATTCTCCAAGGGTGCTTGTATCCTCCTGGGGTAGTCTTCCATTTAATTCCGCTACAATGTTGATAGAGTGGGGAGGGGGAAATGGGGCCGCCGATCACCTGCACTAACCAGTCAAAATACGGCAGCAGAGCTTCCACTTCATGCCGGTATTCTGTGAGGTCTTGGAACCACCCCGGCTCGAGCCAGCCCATACGTGCAACAGCAAAAGCTGCCACGTGGGTTTACCACTGTTGAAACCTTTACACCTTCTTGTCCGATCGGTTGTTTCTCTTCTAGCTATATGGCCAGTTCATAATTATATAGCCGTAATATGAGATTATTATTCAGCCATCAGTTGGGAGTATGAAATTCGAGGCCTTTTCTTAATAATTCTATTTTTGCAAAACAATTCACACGCAATTCAAGAACAAGCAACAACAAGCAATTCTTGCAAGCTTTAAGCAAATGATTATGGACTCTTTCACTGAAAGGTTAAGCGCTCACAAGTTAAAATCTGTCACTGGGTTTTCTTTATGTATCTGTTATAGTATTCTATGGGTTTTTCTGTCGCGGTATTTCACTTCCATGCCTCGGTGAAAACGCGGAGTACTGCGCCTGATCTCTCTACAGTTGTGTCTATGAGTATCAGAAAGTGCACCTGTGTTTGAGTATACATAAATGCTTTATATTTCTCTCCTGCGCAGTTTGCTAGTTTCCGTTTACTGAAATTAGGTCTTGAGGGTATAATTATACACCAGTGAGATTGTCTTACATGCCGTACTCTCCGCCCTAATACACTCTTCAATTCAATTCATTGTTTATTCACAATTCATTGGTTTGTTTAAAATAACAATAAAATGAGGACCTAGCGTCAACAACCCTCAAAGAAAGTTACATATTTAGGAACTTTTACACATCCAAGCAATTTACGATATCAGATCATCTTAATCACTACAGGGTTCGCATAAATAAGTAGGTTATTATACAAATAATGGAGCAAAAGATGAGACTGCCTTAATTAAATGTTCGTACTGTATTGCGAGCCAAAATTATAGAACATCTGCGTCTCAGTAATTATGCGTATTGAATCAGCGGTATAATAAGCTCGTTAGAGTAATAAATCATTGTCACTATCCGCCATGTTATCGACACTATCGCTCGGCCGTAATTAAACGTTACAGAACACTATTTTACTGTAATTATTTATAAAATGCTGTTAGGTCCCACAAATTTTTCTTTCATTTTCACAATCAAGGTTTTACGAAACCGCGTGATTAAATAGTATAATACATTTTTGTACGCTTTTCTCATAGCAATTCGTAGTTAGTACATTTTAATGAAATTAAAGTTTGTGAAGGACAGAGGAAACAAGCCGAAAAGAGATAGACGATTTCCATTAAAGTGGGGGATTCGCTTTAAGGTACATTTGAGAAATGATTATGATCAAACAGAAGTGTTGCATTATTGCTATAGGACTACTTCCATTTGACTCAAAATGATGAAAAATAAATGGATAGTCACATTATATAGAAATTGTGCCAGTTGGTAAGTTTTACATTTTGTAAATACATATAATAAATAAATAAATATAAATATTCAATATTAATATAAACATATAACTAAGTACATACATTTTTTTTAAACATACTTTTTCCAAAAATATAGAAAATAAAACGCTTGTAATTTTATTAAGTTGAGATTTGAAATTCTTATTGCTTCATTTCTTTAATAAATCTTTATAATATAATATGTAACGCGATATTTCCAAATTCAGTACATTAGTTTGCTTTCATAGTGCTTCCGTATAAATTTCAACCAGATCCGATGATACCTGTAGACGGTTCACAAACACAACATGGTTATTTTTATACTTTTACACTACTACTTTACCGTGTAGTGCGTTGTTAGAATATTAACTACCATTTCTGGTTCCGTGGGATTTGTAAAAGGCTACATAGAGAAAAAAACAGGAAATGTGTGGCAATGTACTCTAAATTAACAAATAAAGAAGAGTTCTAGAAGAACAAATGACTGCTCCGTGGTGCAGTGCCTTAGCAATGAGTTGCTGCGCTGGGGGCTGCGGGTTCAAATCCCGCACGGAACAAGTATTTGTATGACCTGCAAATAATTGTTCCGGGTCTGGATGTTTGTCCTTGTGCAATTTGTGTTTGTAAACTGCCCCCACGATACAGGAGAAAATCCTAGTGTGGGAGTAACGTTTTTTAAAAAACAAAAAAAATATATAAAAAATATAAACAATAAAAAACTGCACTTGCCAACCCGCGTGGAAAATATCCCCACCATGAGACAATCTATGGGGTAGTTAATGTTCAGCAGCGGACTTTAGAAAGTGACTTTAGTGAAGTTAAGTGGTCCCCCACCAGATAGTGACGACCTGATAAGACTTGCACGAAGTAGATGGATACCACCTGGCACGTACCGTGTTTTGAGTGCATCATTACGTCAAAAGGGGGTTAGACAAAATAATCTTAAATAAAGGTCAAAATAATTCTTTATTTGCCCTTTATAATTTGCCACACAATTTAATTTGCATGCATGCATTTCATTGTTTTCTAGATATTTCGATTTATATAACTGCCGAACAAATCCGCGGAGGTCATTTGCCTTGATGAATTTAAAATAGAGAATCGATCTATATTTTTATCCATTACACTAAAATCTAGGACTTGAATTAATATATTAAAAACTTTATGAATCGGGTATTCTATACTTTACATTTATTTATTTTTATTTATTTTTATTTCGTATATTTCCGCGTGGCTTCTTGGTGAAACAGATTCTGGGTTGAGCTTGAGAATTATTATATTTACATACTATTTTTTGTACAATTAATAAGACGGACTGTATCTGGAAGTCTTGCAATAGTATGATAGGGTTATAAAATACAATACAAAAATAATTCAGTTAATTGCAGCAAATCTGTATAAATAATAAGAGACTTATTTTCAATAGTTACTTAATTTTACATTTTTCTTTTATAATTTAATGATTTATATATATATAAAAGGAATGGACATTTTTTTTTATAGAAGAGGGGGCAAACGAGCATTCGGCTCACCTGTTGGTAAGTGACTACCGCCGCCCATGAACAACCGCAACACCAGGGGAATTGCAGATGCGTTGCCGGGCTTTTAGAAAGGTGTAAGCTCTTTTCTTGAAGGTCTCTAAGTCGTATCGGTCCGGAAAAATCGCCGGTATTAAACAATTCCACAGAGAAATTGTACGAGGAAGGAAACTCCTAGTAAAACGCATAGTCTTGGACCGTCAAGCATCCAGATGGTGAGGATGGTATCGTGAATTTGGACGCGATATGCGTTCGTGAAATTTTACGGCTGGAATTAATCCGAACAATTCCTCAGAGCACTCCCCATGGTAAAAGCGAAAGAAAATGCAAAGGGATGCAACATCCCTACGCAGTGACAGTGTATCGAGCCGATCAGAAAGAACTCGGTCGTCGACGATTCGAACCGCTCTGCGCTGGATGCGGTCAAGTGGAAGGAGCTGGCATTGGGGTGCCTCGGCCCAGAGATGAGAACAGTATTCAATGTGAGACCGAACTTGCGCTTTGTAAAGTAATCGCTTTGCAAGCGATGTGCCGGCATAAAATACTGTCTCGCTCTGTTGAGCACGCCAAGCTTTTTAGAGGCCAATTTGGCCTTTCCTTCCAAGTGACCAGGAAACTGCACACTATTCGATATGTCGACGCCCAGGATTCCGACCCTAGCTAAGGCAGCAAGGGGAGTGCCTTGAAACTGAGGAGATACGACAAAGGGGTTTTTTTAGCGGTAAACGCGAAAACTTCTGTCTTCTGGGGATTGAACTGGACTAGATTTAGTCGCCCCCAATTCGAATAAGAACTATAATTTCAGATGTATGAACATTTTGCACTCTTCAAATTTCCATTACAAGGAGAGTTTTTAATCTATGCTTACGAATCCTTAGAAAAACCTGAAAATATAACAGGTGAGATGTTGCAGCAGGCTTATTGCTTAGCTTGTGTCTTAGAAACGGTACGTTCTGTTTTCATTAATATATTGGTAATCAGGAGCTAATTGCTCGCTGTAAACACCGTACCCGAACAACGCGGATCTGATCCCAGCCAGCACTGATGAAATTATTAATTGCATAACCTGCATTTTACACAGCCTGCCTTTATAACCTCGAAACCTGAATATCTGAGTGAATACGTACTGGAGCAGTGCGACGGACGGAGTCATCGGGGTAGGTATTACCCTCTTATCTAGTACCGGTATAAAGTTAAAAAGTTAGTTCATCATCATCATCATCATTACAGCCCTTCACAAGTCCGCTGCTGAACATAGGCCTCCCCCAAAGAATGCCACAAAGCACGGTCCTGAGCCACCTGCATCCATCGACTTCCTGCATGTCTTACCAGGTCGTCATTCCATCTCGTGGGGGGACGCCCTACACTTCGCCTACCGGTACGAGGCTGCCACTCGAGAACCTTTCTTTCCCATCGGTTGTCGGTTCTTCGAGCTATATGGCCGGCCCACTGCCACTTCAGCTTACTAATCCGTTGGGCTATGTCGGTTACTCTGGTTCTACTGCGGATATCCTCATTCCTAATTTTATCACGCAGAGAAACTCCGAGCATAGCCCTCTCCATAGCTCGCTGAGCGACCTTGAGCTTCCTCATACGGCCAGCAGTGAAGGACCACGTCTCAGTTCCGTAAGTCATCACTGGCAACACGCACTGGTTGTACAATTTCGTTTTAAGGTTTTGAGGTATGTCTGACGAGAAGATGTGTCGTAGCTTCCCGAACGCTGCCCAGCCGAGTTGAATCCGTCGATTGACCTCTCGGTCGAGCAGAAGTGCGGTGGTCTTGTTCTTCAAGAAAGGTGACAACGCTCTCTTGAAGAACTACAGACCGATTTCCCTTCTGAGCCGCGTCTACGTGCTGTTTTCGAGAGTCATTACGAATCGTCTCGCGCGCAGACTTGACGGTGCTGCAGTCCCTTCAGCGGTGCCAAGTTGACTGTCGGTATATCGAAGTGTTGAAGTGCTTGTACAGTAGGGCTACGATGGCTATCCGAGTACAGAACCAGAGTACGAAACCTATCCAATTGCAGAGAGGTGTAAGACAGGGTGACGTCATATCCCCGAAACTCTTCACCGCTGCATTGGAAGACGTTTTCAAGCTTCTGGACTGGAAAGGATACAGTATCAACATCAATGGCGTGTACATCACTCACCTTCGATTTGCCGACGATATAGTCCTTATGGCAGAACCTCTGGAGGACCTAAGCACTATGCTCAATGACCTCAATAGTGTTTCGCAACGGATAGGTCTTAAGATGAACATGGACAAAACAAAGATCATGTTTAATGTCCATGTCACACCTATGCCGGTAGTTGTTGGGAGCACTAAGCTCGAAGTTGTTGACGAGTATGTTTACCTGGGACAAATAGTCCGACTAGGTAAGTCCAAAAGTTAGTTACTAACTTTTAATTTATATACACGTCATAACACGGATATCACTTTTTTAAGTACAGCGTTTCTTTAAGCGAATTTATATTAACAATTTTCGAAGTTCATGTATGAATTAAGTGGTAGGATCCCATTGCTGTCTGGGGAGCCACCTAGGTAGGTATTACCCTCTTATCTAGTACCGGTATAAATACCGGCTGTAAGGTGACAACAACCTTCTTAGTTTGTCGTTAGCTGCAAGTTTCCATGGGCTGCAGTACTATCTTCATGTGGACTGTAAGCTCCTTGGATACTTTAGTTTTATTAAAAAAAAAAACTAAAACTAATAAATCCTAATAAAATTAACATTTCTTATAATATTTATTTTCGGAATGTCGAGAATATTCTGAATTACACCTTTTACTGGATCGCAGACACGATATTTCAATATTTATCCATTCAGCGAGAAAACGCAGCTAGCGTTCTTGGAACGATACTACACACAGAGAGTAAGACTATAATATAATAATTTAAGATTTTAATTTGCTTTTCTTATATATAGTTTTTTAAATATTAAAAAATATATATAATAGTATGTATTTTAATGTTTCATTATGTTCACAGTAAGCCACAATTTTAGTTATTGTGTGACTTCATGCAGCTTAAAACCCGCGAAAGGGCACAATGCTTTTAAATATATCTAATTTGTCAATATACGTGAGTAGTTTAGAAGATTTTTTTTATAGGACAGGGGGCAAACGAGCATGCGGCTCACCTGATGGTAAGTGACTACCGCCGCCCATGAACAACTGCAACACCAGGGAGGGAATTGCAGATGCGTTGCCGGCGTTTTAAAAAGGAGTACGCTCTTTCCTTGAAGGTCCCTAAGTCGTATCGGTCCGGAAAAATCGCTGATGGTAATCGATTCCACAAGGAAGCCGTGCGAGGAAGAAAACATCTTCTAAATCAAGGTACCGGATGAGCTGGCAGTTAATAACGGAAAACTAAACTTTTCCAAGGGAAACAGATGATCATATATACACAGTACATAGCATTCTACAAATATTCACTTAAATCAACTGCGTCAAATCAGAAGGCACGTCTATACTGCAATCTGTATATCAGCAACTGTATTATGGAAATAACAGTTGAGGCAGGCATTGCATGGTGCAGCACTATTTGTCATCCACATCTGCACATTACACGCACACCGATGTATTTTGATTTTGGTCGCACCCTAATCACTCCATCGCCAATCTATATTATACTATATCTATGCCGCCGTTGGTTGCTCTTCTTGCGTGAATGTATGCTCTCCAGTGTATTATTGTAGCTTTTATAGTGCCCAGAATTACTTGAGTACCCAGAAATACAGTTGTGATAGGAGACAACCCCGCTCCCCCTCCCCTCTCCCCTCCTGCCGGAGACGATGAATGTTCTCATTTTGAGGTTAGGTCTATGGGATTTTCTTTTTGATCTTTCTCAAGAACGGTGTATTACCTTTTGATGGGATGGGGGATGATTGTCGTGGGTTAGAGGACACTCATCCCCTCCGCATGTCCGGGTAGTTGAAAAACATCTAAAAGACGTGCGTGGTTACTTGCGCAAGGGAAGGGGATTTGGTTAAAATATCTGAAAAATGAAACGACTAAATATAATTTAAATTATATCTTAACAAATAATTCTGAACCAGTGGCAAACGTATTAAGCTATTTTGTACAAATATAATTTCATACTCAATGTTGGATAAAAACTCTTTTCTATTCAGCATTTATTTAAAGTATAGTATGTCAGTACGAAGAACTGAGTAAAATTTTGAGTTATATTTTACAAATCAATTGGACAAATCTGTTGTGAAAAGAATAATTTGTTATTTATTGGGAAAAAAAAATCGAATATATTTTCCAAGATCGCATACAAAAATAATATCTGGAAAACATTCCGCGTTAGTGCTATGTACTGCAAATCGATGTAAAGAGAGCCAATATAATAAGAGGCTGTAAGGCATTCCATGTTAGTCCTCAGAGGTGACAACGCATCTGTGGCCTTCTTTGTTTGTAGTTGGCTGCAGGTGTCCATGGACTACAATAGCTACTCATCAGCTGGACTATAAGTCCTTTAATCACTTCAGTCTTATAAAAAAAAATGGTTTTCATAACACCGACAGGATCAACTAGATACCAGACTATTTTTATTGGGCTACTCCAAAGCGACCGCGGCTAGCTGCACATTATGATTCTATCCTGGTTTAGTTTCTTAACTTCTACTCGTAATTACCCGATGAGGTAGAAAGTATAATAAACTATCGAGTATACTTTCAAGATATTATATATTTCATTTTTTAGCCGTCATAAAAAAGACGGAGTTGTCAATAGTTTACAATGCGACTGTTATAGTTTTTTTTCCTTCGTCAATTGTGAACCGTTGTTGATAATCCTTTTTTATTAAATAGGTGCCAAATTAGAAATGAACTTTTTAATGTAACTCTTTAGACGACATTGAGGTTGTTATATTCTTGAGGTATTAATTATTATTTACAATATGTCTTAGCACCGACTTCAAAATATGAAATGATTATATTAATTTTAGTTCTTTGAAGTCGGCTTTTACTTTTCATTAAAAGTTAATTTCTTTTGCTCTTATAAGTACATTGAGCTACAGAATGGGCGCATACTCGCACAGTATACAGGGTCATTTTGCAATATACGCCCAAAACAGATAACTTTCGGAATTAGTAAAATCAGGAAATTGTGTAGAAAAAATAGTTAAAAAAGATTATGTCCTTTTTATTATCCATGCACACATTGGTCGCTCGGTCGGCAAAAACTTTGTTGTTGCTTTGTTGCCCATAAATCACATTCAATTTGGGATAGTTCCAAACAAAGTTAGAAGCCTTAAATACTCGTATTTTCAAAAGCTGCAATAATGAAATATATATAATATTATGAAATAATGAAATACTATATATATATACATATATATATATGTATATATATATATATATATTTATATTTAGTTCAATATATATATATATATATATATTGAACTAAATATAAAATTAAGATACTCTTTGAAAAAAAATCCTTTATATTCAATAAATTCTCTTATTCATAAACATCTATAAAGTAATAAAATCCCAAAGCCTAAAACCAGATTCAGAATAAATCATTAAGCGTAGTAAAATCTGGATGAATCACAGGCGTAACTTTTAAAGTATTCAAAAATCTTCATAAAAAAATCCGGAGAGGGTGTAGCATTCGCCGGTAAATTGCGAACTTTTCGTAGAAAATTGTTATAGCGAGCACTTTCTTCTTGTTTAAACAGTTGCCGCAAGTTCACTTCTTCGTAAAGTTGTATAACTCGCTTAATTTTTTCTGGATTTGACTTTCCATAACATTTGTTAAAAATATTTCTTTGCTCGCTATTGAAGTGCTGTAACGCGACCACAGCCGTCCACGTTAATTTATTATTTTCAATGTCGTTAGTGGATTTTCTACTCATTGACTCGCCGACGTCAAATCACTCCGTAAAGTCATTCTAAAAAGATAAAATAAAATATATAAATGTTACAGCTTATAAATGTCTCACTGCTGGGCACAAACCTCCCCTTGTTACTAAAAGAGTAATGGAGTAGTCAGTCCACCACATTTGTTTTATTTCTCAGACCTACAGATTTTCTTACAATGTTTTCCTTCACAGTCGAGCGGCAATTTACACGGTGTAAATCATTACTTAAAATTCCTCTTTATAATTTCATTGGTATTAATTTAAAACACAGTTTTTTCTATAGGATAAGGGCGACAAACGAGCACACAGTCCACCTCATGGTAAGTGGTTACTGCGGCCCATAGAAATCTACATCTATCCTCTATTACAAATCAAAATGCAGATGCGTGGTCACCCGTGAGGACTAAGATGGAATGCCTCATTTCCAGTAAAGAGGGCCTTCGGCCACCTGCACTGACCAAGCGAAACGCAGACGTAAATCTCTACTTCACGCTGGTATTCTGTGAGGTCGTGGTACCACCCCGGTTCAAGCCGACCCATCTGTGCGACAGCAAAAGCCGCCGCGTGGCTCTACCACTGTGTATTATGTTATTTTAAGTATTATGTTAGTAACGCCAAACGGTACTCTTAGCTACCTTCTACTTCACTAACCGTGCATTGGTGGTGCAAAAACATCCAACATCATCCAGCAGGCTGTAAAATGCGACAGGGGAAACTGAAAGTGACTGAAATTGACAGCAGCGTTTCCTGATAACAGCTGAGTAAAATGAAAAACTGCGTTAGCCAACCCTCTTATCTAGCGTGGCAACTATGGCAATTATACTTCCTATGGAGTAATCTATGAAGGAGGATGTAATAGTAATGGTAAAAAAACAAATTTTACCAAAAGCAGTGCCTATTGTTTATGCTATATCCGAATGGGAATCCATCATCTAATTGTTTCCCATAGCCGTTATAATAGGTGACTGCGACAGCGATAAATTACCAGCTGGTATATTACTAGTCCGGTAACATGATATTGCAATCCATCTATTAAGCTTGGCGATTACATCAAATCCTATGCAATAGTAGAGGGCCAGTAAATATGGCGGATATAATGTCTACTTAAATTCGCAATCTTGCTCATGCACTTACTAAATCGCATCAACTTACAATTTTGTTTCTATTGTAAGCCAGAATATATTTGTGAATAAGACCGAATAGTGAAAGCGTAAGGGAATCTACCACACATCATTACGTGAGCTCGTAAGCGGCGACAGACAGAAACTGAAACAGGTGATGGGCAGCTGCACCTCCTGATTATAATTCAAAATATATACAATATAAAACATCTGTGGTTGTCTACCCACTTCTAAACGTGGCAACTGTGGCAAATATCTCCCTTTAAGGGAATTGATGGGAGAAGCCTATGTTCAGCAATGTATAATGCGATACAAATAAAAATAGGATTGACCTGGTGCCATATTTTGACATCATAGCTGTTAATTCAAACCCATTTAGTAGGGTGAGCAAAACAGATATTTTTGAAATAATATTTGTTTACAAAAGAACCATGAACGAAAAAGTATTAGATTTATCTACCATTTCAATTACGCTAATCTTTGCATCAATGTCTGAGTAGTCATCATTGTCGTAATTATCGTCCCTGCTGCTTTCCCTTATAAAATCTGAACATGGGTTTTAATTTAACATATTCCACCGACTATTATCATTATTTTAAATTAATTTATAAAAATAATTATGAGTTCAATAGATTTGGATTACCAAATCTATTGAACTCATAATTATTATTATAAATTAGTATTAACTAAGACTCAGTTAAATAAAGCGGAAAATAAAGTTATTAAAATGCTAATTAATTTTATTTGCAAGCCGCACTTTTTTAAGTAACAGTAGACAAATCGTGGTCATTCGAGGTCCGAAGTCGAATCCGAGGATTATCTACAATAAAGATATTAAAGTGATGAATGTAAGTGTTAAATGTAGGTCTAAATATAATCCAGATAAGTTGAAACACTAGATGAAGTGTTGTTTTAGAATTTGGAAGGTTATCTAGAATAAAAATATTAAGGTGACGAATGTAAGTGATGTGTGAAATGTAGGTCTAAATATAATCCAGATAAGTTGAAACACTAGATGAAGTGTTGTTTTAGAATTTGGAAGGTATGAAAAGGATGAATAAATAAAGAGTTAAGAACGAAAGAGGAAGCAATTAAATCAAAAGGAATGGACAAGGCGCAGTAAAGGTGAAGAGAAGAGAAAGAGAACTTTTACGTTGGGCGCCAAATGTCGTGAAGCGACAATAAAGAACAAAAAGAATCTAACCTAAGAACAACAAAACAACAAAAATACAACAAAAACAAAAATATATTTAAAATTCAAAGATATTTACAATTTTATAAAAAAAATGAAATGAGGATGATGATGAATGAAGTGAGAGTACAATTAGATTACAAAAAAATAAAGGTAGGAGAATAGGGGAATATAGAGTTGTAGTGGAGCCTAAAAGTCGAAGCGACACACGTTGCGATTGTAGAGGTAGGTTTCTTAGCAGCGACGACACGCAGCGCCTGAAGCCAGCACACGCCGGTTGCGCTTGTAGAGGTAGGTTTCTTAGCAGCGACGGCACGCAGCGCCTGGAGCCAGAACGCGCAGCGTCCGGAGCCGGCGCACGTAGCGCCTGGAGTAGGTGCGCTCAACGCTTAGAGTCAGCAGTTGCAGCGCCCAAAGGTAGCGCCGGCGGTAGGTGCACTCGGCGCCTGGAGTAAGCAGTCGTAGCGCCCGGAGTAGTGTGGCCCCCGCGCTTGAAGTAGACTGCCGACGACTTCCGAGGTAGATGGAGGCTTGTAGGATTCCGGAGTGGTGCGGCTCCGCGCTTGAAGAAGGCTTCGCCGAAGACTTCACGTGTAGGTGGAGGCTTGCAGGATCCCGGGGCAGTACGGCCCCGGGATAAGGCCTTTAGGAGATGCTTCCAATTCGAGAACTGAAGCGAGACCGCCTTTCTTCACCGATTGTTCGGCTTTTATACCTTTCTAGAGAGAACGGAAAAATTATTTAAATTAAACGCAAATTTTTTGTAAATGGTCAAGAGAAAAGAGTATTTATGTGGAATTATCGAAATAGGAACAACAGATCGGTAGCAAATTTGAATATAATTACTATGGAAACCAAATAAACAACAATGTCAAAACATGTCAAATTTTGGTTTTAGGCCTATAATAAGAAAACGGCAAGATTTAAGTGGAAAATGAGATATTATTGATATAGGAAAAAAGGTAGCGCAACTGCCCACACAAAGCCCGAGATTGTAGAGTTACGGAAAACTAACTAAAAGATCGAAAAAAGGTAGACTCCATTGACACCAATTTAAAAGTGCTGATAATGTGAAAATACGAAGTAGAAATGATTTGTTATTGTGTTCTTATGGTTTAAAATCGTTACAGGATCCTATGGAAATAAAGGTGATGTAAAATATCCAGTTTTGAAGTGAATACAGAAAATCGAAACAGAATGGAAAAATGAATTTAAAATAATGTAAAATGATAAGTAAGTAGCATAACACTACATTTTCCCCCCGACCCTGGAAAATTTTTGACTCAGCAAAAATTTTGATATATACATTCTAAAATAAACCATAAAACACAGCTTTGCAGAAACAGACATCACCAGGCAAAATCAGATATACTATCTCTTACATTCATCATCTGCCATTCAGGTAAGGGTGGAGTTCACATTCAATGACTACCACTCTAAAAGTGTGTTTTCGAAAGGACATTCAGGCTTATTTAAGGAGTTGTCATCCGCTCCTGCGTGGAAAAAAAAATTATTAAGGGAGTAGTTACCACTCTAAAAGAGTGTTTTTGAAAGGACATTCAGGCTTATTTAAGGAGTTGTCATCCGCGCCTGCGTGAAGATAAAGATAAAGAAATATCTTAAGTAAGCTTTAGTCGCTATGACTTAAGTAAAGATAAAGAACGGCCAGAGCGGTAGGGCTCAAAGCCAGAGATCAGCAACATCACTAGCGAGATGTGTCTGAAATAATAATAAAAAGTGAAGATTAACCAACCAAACAAACAAACAAATTAAAAGAAATAATAACAAGGTGAAAATGATGGTGATATTTATACATATATACAAATTAAATGTGATATTTATACATATATACAAAAGATTGAGGTGGTGGTGAAGGATACGGAAGTTTGAGAAACAAGAGGAAGTTCCATGACAGTCGGGTCAACAGGAGGGTCAAGTGACGGAGAGTCATTTTCAGTTGAAGGTGGAGTCAAGGATTCGAATTATTTAGTAATAGCGTCAAATTTATAAAGTTAAGTTTAAGAAATAAAAATTTAATTAAAAAATTATACCTCTTTAAGTTGCCTAGAATAAAATATTAAAGTAATGGATGTAAGTGAAGTGTTAAATGTAGGTCTAAATATAATCCAGATAAGTTGAAACACTAGATGAAGTGTTGTTTTAGAATTTGGAAGACTATCTACAATAAAAATATTAAAGTGATGAATGTAAGTGTTAAATGTAGGTCTAAATATAATCCAGATAAGTTGAAACACTAGATGAAGTGTTGTTTTAGAATTTGGAACGTTATCTAGAATAAAAATATTAAGGTGACGAATGTAAGTGATGTGTGAAATGTAGGTCTAAATATAATCCAGATAAGTTGAAACACTATGTAGATGAAGTGTTGTTTTAGAATTTGGAAGATTATCTACAATAAAGATATTAAAGTGATGAATGTAAGTGTTAAATGTAGGTCTAAATATAATCCAGATAAGTTGAAACACTAGATGAAGTGTTGTTTTAGAATTTGGAAGGTTATCTAGAATAAAAATATTAAGGTGACGAATGTAAGTGATGTGTGAAATGTAGGTCTAAATATAATCCAGATAAGTTGAAACACTAGATGAAGTGTTGTTTTAGAATTTGGAAGGTATGAAAAGGATGAATAAATAAAGAGTTAAGAACGAAAGAGGAAGCAATTAAATCAAAAGGAATGGACAAGGCGCAGTAAAGGTGAAGAGAAGAGAAAGAGAACTTTTACGTTGGGCGCCAAATGTCGTGAAGCGACAATAAAGAACAAAAAGAATCTAACCTAAGAACAACAAAACAACAAAAATACAACAAAAACAAAAATATATTTAAAATTCAAAGATATTTACAATTTTATAGAAAATATGAAATGAGGATGATGATAAATGAAGTGAGAGTACAATTAGATTACAAAAAAATAAAGGTAGGAGAATAGGGGAATATAGAGTTGTAGTGGAGCCTAAAAGTCGAAGCGACACACGTTGCGATTGTAGAGGTAGGTTTCTTAGCAGCGACGACACGCAGCGCCTGAAGCCAACACACGCCGGTTGCGCTTGTAGAGGTAGGTTTCTTAGCAGCGACGGCACGCAGCGCCTGGAGCCAGCACGCGCAGCGTCCGGAGCCGGCGCACGTAGCGCCTGGAGTAGGTGCGCTAAACGCTTAGAGTCAGCAGTTGCAGCGCCCAAAGGTAGCGCCGGCGGTAGGTGCACTCGGCGCCTGGAGTAAGCAGTCGTAGCGCCCGGAGTAGTGTGGCCCCCGCGCTTGAAGTAGACTGCCGACGACTTCCGAGGTAGATGGAGGCTTGTAGGATTCCGGAGTGGTGCGGCTCCGCGCTTGAAGAAGGCTTCGCCGAAGACTTCACGTGTAGGTGGAGGCTTGCAGGATCCCGGGGCAGTGCGGCCCCGGGATAAGGCCTTTAGGAGATGCTTCCAATTCGAGAACTGAAGCGAGACCGCCTTTCTTCACCGATTGTTCGGCTTTTATACCTTTCTAGAGAGAACGGAAAAATTATTTAAATTAAACGCAAATTTTTTGTAAATGGTCAAGAGAAAAGAGTATTTATGTGGAATTATCGAAATAGGAACAACAGATCGGTAGCAAATTTGAATATAATTACTATGGAAACCAAATAAACAACAATGTCAAAACATGTCAAATTTTGGTTTTAGGCTTATAATAAGAAAACGGCAAGATTTAAGTGGAAAATGAGATATTTTTGATATAGGAAAAAAGGTAGCGCAACTGCCCACACAAAGCCCGAGATTGTAGAGTTAAGGAAAACTAACTAAAAGATCGAAAAAAGGTAGACTCCATTGACACCAATTTAAAAGTGCTGATAATGTGAAAATACGAAGTAGAAATGATTTGTTATTGTGTTCTTAAGGTTTAAAATCGTTACAGGATCCTATGGAAATAAAGGTGATGTAAAATATCCAGTTTTGAAGTGAATACAGAAAATCGAAACAGAATGGAAAAATGAATTTAAAATAATGTAAAATGATAAGTAAGTAGCATAACACTACAGGTTCCTATTCTTATTTGAATCATATTGTACCCTGATAGGCTGCCAGTGATGAATGACGACGAATAACGAATAAGATCGATATTTTAAACTATTTGATACAGCTTACATGAATCTGAATGAAAACGCCAAGGTCATTGCACAAATCAAGCACCAGCTTAAAAGATTCTTCGTTCGCCTTATTACACAAAATTAACGCTAGTAAAGTCGGTGAGTTCATGCAATAATATGAAGCTTTCATGTAACGCATTTTATCATAAGTTTCCATCGTGAAATCATCATAGTTTTTCGTTTGGGCTAAATATAAATCTAAAACTTGCCCCATTTCCATTATGAGGTACATCTGCAAGAAACAAATATTGATTATTTAAATTGTCAAGCTTTCTTCTTTAACTTAACCTTATAATTATCAGTCCACAACACTCCCCTGCTGGATATGCTCTTTCGGGATGCAGGTATAATTCGTCTTAATTGTCACACTTGGTAGGCGAATTAGCAATCTCAAAACAAAATATTTGCTACTTCCCATCGTCAGTCTGGTTTTACACATCTATAAATATAAATACAATTTTAAGTGTCTGTCTGTAATATCGAAATAACAGACTCTTACTGAGCTGAGATAATAATCTAATATAACTAATAACAACATTTGCATGCCATTAAGACATGCACAGGCACTTTTATCTGTTCACGTTAATCTTCAAAATGGCTAAACCGATAGTAATGAAACTTCTCGAATAGATAGAGTCATAGATAGAGGCGATGCCAGGAGTGAACAAGGGTATATTTATCTGAAAAAAAATTTCGGATACCCAGGCGACACCACTTCTTTATAAAACTGATGTGACAAACAAACTTCAGTTCACCTAATGGTAAGTGGCTACTGCAGTCCAAGGACACCTGCAACCAACTTCAAACAAAGAAAGCTACAGATGCCTTGTCACCTCGGGTTTATAGCTACCCAGAGGGCTCCTAGGCTCAAAGGCAGTCCTACTCCAAATTTAAACACAAACATTTGCCATAAGGTTCTATCTTTTCGATATTCGATTCCGAAAAACTCAAACATGCAAATAATTATCAAATATAACATTTAATAGAGTAGACGGAATATCGCACTCGCATCCATTTTCATTTCATTTAAAATCGGATCTTTCTTTAATAATAAAATTACAAACCTCATTAAAAACATCTATAACTTTCGTATAAAACGTTTCCTTAATGTTTTGTCTCAGGATTTCACTGACGAAACATCGCAAAATACAAGTGTCGTTCATTGCCAATGCGCTAGCATTAGGTTGCAAATGCCAGCTGGATACTCCTGAGCGCATTTTACTGTTGCCATACACATCATCCTGTATCAAATAATACGACTGAAACTAAAACAAAAATGGACGATTTATATTTTTCAAAGGTTTTTTTTAAGGTTTTATATTTTTTTAAGGTTTAATTTTTTTATAAAGGTGACAAACGAGCAGACAGTCTACCTGATGTTAAGTGGTTGCTGCGGCTCATAGACATCTACATATTTTCTCGAGTACGAATCAAAATGCAGATGCGTTGTCACCCATGAGGACTAAGATGTAATGCCTCGTTTCCAGTAAAAAGGGTCACCGGTTCTCTACACTCACCAAACGAAACACAGCAGCGTTAAGCTGATATATAGGTATTACGTTGGTATTCTGTGAGAGCGTGGTCCTTCCCCGGTCGAGCCGACCCATTCGTGCTACAACTATACTACTAATATAGCTGCAGCATGGCTCTACAACCAAATATTAATATTGCAACATGCTGCTATTTTATGCTATATTATTTTAAGATATATATAATATAAACAAATAATACATTTATTTTTTATTCTTATTCAAAATTACTGTTTACAACTTAAAATTAAGCATTAATTCCAGGCTTTATAATTTTTTGATATGGGAAATTAAAAAAGAGTTTATAAATAAATAAATTCTTTTAGAATAATAAAATTGAATAGAATCATTTTTATTAAATATAGATTACATGTTATTCTTATTGAAATTCATTTTTTACTTTTACCACTGATTAGAAAGAAAACCTGTCTCGGGAAGAACCAGCAAGAAACCCAGCGGGACAATTATTTAAAGCATAATTTACATTATAATATTTACACAATTGTTATGAAAACATTTAAAAACAGCATGTGGTAGCGATCATTCTCTCTCGATTCGATCTTCATCTCATTCCCAGGTGTTATTATCAATCATGTACTCTTTAGTAGGATAATAACCCTTACTAGACATATTTTTCTTAATAAATATTTTAAACCATTAGATTAATAAGGTCTGCATATTTTCTGGGAGTTTATTGTAAAAGCGTATACATAGCCCTATGAAGAAATTACTGACTCTTTCGATTCAAGTAACTGGTATAACTTTAATATTGCGAAATATCCAAAATCTGCTGCAATTTTTTCTGTTATTTGCCCTGAGGAAGAAAATAAGTAGTAACGATTTTTAAGCTGTCACCACATGTCGCACCACCACACAAACAGTATGATAATTAAGTTTATAAAAAAATAATAAAACTGAAGTGACAAACCATCATCTAAAAAGAATGCTACAGATGCGGACTTTTGAGGACCTTCGAGAACTAAGATGGAATACCTCACAACCTGTAATCATACTGGCTCTCCATACAATTCAAGCCGACACTTAGCAGTGCGTGCACTGCCGGCCTGAATGCCACCTTTTTTATAGGATAGGGTGACAAACGAGCACACAGTCCACCTAATGGTAAGTGGTTGCTGTGTCTCATAGACATCTACATCTATCCTCTTTTACGAATCAAAATGCAGATGCGTTGTCACCTGTGAGGACTAAGATGGAATGCCTCTTTTCCAGTAAATAGGGTCCCCGGTTCTTTACACTCACCATACGAAACACAGCAGCATTAAGCTGCTATTTTATGCTGGTATTCAGTGAGAGCGTGGTCCTTCCCCGGTCGAGCCGACCCATTCGTGCTACAACTATACCCGAAATATAGCTGCAGCATGGCTCTACCACGTAAAAGAGTTTCTCTTATATCGTGGAGACAAGTTCACATAGATTAACACCCATACTCAGAACAAATATTTGTATGCCTGGTAGAGCTTTAATATTATAACTGCAAAACGAATAAGTCCTGCCGCCAGAAAGTGCTAAGCTCTACCAAACCAGCGTAACATGCATAACACTGTTATGTTTTCCATTGTAAGTGACCAGATCCTGATACCCACTTTTTGGTAAGAAGGCATTCTATCTTAGTCTCAGGGGTGACAACGCAACAGACGTGTATGAACCGCGGCACTTATTATAAGGTGCACTGTATGCGCGTGTCACGAGCAAAGGCGTCAAACTTTTGTAAAATAAAAAAAAAAAACACGCTTCCCGCTTTCCCACAGTCGAAACTAAGCATGTCGTTACATAGGATATAATTTAAAATTAACATAACTTTAAACTACGAATTTCATTCGTAAAATGAAAGAAAAGTTACAGACTTTCAAACGTGGTTGAGCCATGCTGCAGCTATATTAGTAGTATAGTTGTAGCACGAATGGGTCGGCTCGACCGGGGAAGGACCACGCTCTCACAGAATACCAGCGTAAAAGAGCAGCTTAATGCTGCTGTGTTTCGTATGGTGAGTGTAGAGAACCGGAGACCCTTTTTACTGGAAATGAGGCATTCCATCTTAGTCTTCACGGGTGACAACGCATCTGCATCTTGAGTCTTTATTTAGGAAAGATGTAGATGTCTATAAGTCACAGTAACCACTTACCATCAGGTGAACTGTGTGCTCATTTGTCACCCTATACTATAAAAAAAGCCTACATACGTATCACAACTGGAAACAAACTTCAGAAAGGGTTGTGGAGCAATTAGCTTCGTGCGTATTCACTTAGATATGCATGTTTCCATGTCATAAAGGCAGCTTGTGCAAAATGCAGGTTATAGGATCACATTCGAGTTGTTCGCGTACGGTGTTTACAGCGAGCACTTAGCTCCTGAGATACATTGTGAATATATTAATGAAAACAGAACGTACCGTTTCTAAGACACAAGCTAAGCAGTAAGCCTGCTCCAATATCTCTTCTGTTATATTTTCAGATTTTGTAATGATTTGTAAGTATAGATTAAAAACTCTCCTTGTATTGGAAATTTGAAGAGTACAAGATGTTTACACGTTATAGTTCTTATTTGCATTGTCTCTTCCTTCTATTAGACATATATAAATCATTAAATTATAAAAGAAACATATAACCTTTTTGATTCTGTCTTTTGTAAGTGGGTGATCAATATATTTATTATTTTATATTGCTTTGTCTATCATTTTTGTGTAATATTCATTAACTAAAAATGGGTCAATATATTATTACATCGTATACAAGAAAATAAAAGTAAAATAGCTAAGAAAACATTCAGCTATTTTACTTTTAATTTTAGGAAGTAGGAAGACAAGAGTACGGAATACTATAATACTGTAAAAGTTCACTATTGAAAATAAGTCTCTTTTTATTTATACAGATTTGCCGCATTTAACTGAATTATTTTTGTACTGTATTTTATAACCCTATCATACTATCGCAAGACTTCCAGATACAGTCCGTCTTATTAATGTAGTGCACGGGACAGCGAAAGGGTTAATAAAATTACAAGAGTTTTATTTACTACTAGCTTTTACCCGCGGCTTCGCTCGCGTGAGCTTGAATTTAGGAACATCATTAAATGCTGTCCCGTGCCAAACTTAGAAAAATTCGATCACACTTAGAGTCATCTCGGTGTCTGTGTCTCTATGTCTGTCAAAGATTTTTTTTGAATTCTAAAAGACTATTAGACGTAGATGATTGGTACCTAACATCCTACAGGAACACGTGAATATATATGTCTAGAAACACCTACTATTCTTTATATCGGGCGTATCTTTCGATGTATCCATAAGAAAATAGTAAATAGTCTTGGAATCAAAATTTATTATTATTGTTTACATTTAACTCTTTTAATTTATTCATAATTAAAGTTAATTTAGTTTTAACAAAATAATATAACGTTTATTTGAGAAATTTTATTGACATCATTGGTCCTATTTAATATTGATTGGCATCATAAAATAGATGTGTATATTTTTTTTTACTTCGAGTAGACCTCAAAATTGCCTAAATATATAAAAATATATATTTTTTAAATATATAAAAATTAATTTCCTAAATATATAGAAATTTTATATATAAATATATAAAATTTTCTAAATATATATTCTATAATAATGAATACTACACATGGATTAAAACCAACGTCACGGGTTTTTTTACGCATCTTGGATGAAAGTTCCGAGTAAAAGAACATATTGTTGATGTGAAGCACCGACGCTCCGGGAAGTCAGTATAGAGTCAGTCAGAAGAAAGTATATCAACATGTTTAGTATCGTTCAAACCATTATATCTGATCTGATAGACAACAAATCCTTGCAATAGAGCACCAATTCCTACCAATGATGATTCGCGATACTATTGAAATTCAAAATATCCTAATTTTTATATGGGAAATGGCTGAGTGCTACCATCTGCTAAGGACCCCATAATTAATAAAATTAAATTCAAACCCTAGCTTACTACTGCATTTATTCTACTCTATTCTATTCTGTTATAACTATGACATCAGGTCGTCAAACACCTCAGTTCTTCCG
Organism: Parnassius mnemosyne; assembly: GCA_963668995.1. NCBI lineage: Eukaryota > Metazoa > Arthropoda > Insecta > Lepidoptera > Papilionidae > Parnassius > Parnassius mnemosyne. Next base: position 17,124,991 of record CAVLGL010000068.1, on the reverse strand, counting down.
TGACCATGGGTGCTATAAAGTGCCCAAAACATCGGGAATTAAAAAGTTAAAATTAAACGCGAAGTCCTTAAAATTATTCCACCTAAAGAGAATCATATCGTAAGAGGCGGCATAGAAAAACAGACAGGAGATGGGCAGCATCATCTTCCTGACAACAGATCAAAATAATAATAGCTGTGGTTGACAACCCGCCTACCGCAACCACAACTATAGCAAATATTCAGCTACTTGACAATTTATGGGGGAGGCCTATGTTCATTTCAGTGGACTTTTGATGGGCTGACTATAATGAGTTCTACTCATTCTTGCAACCCTTAATATTAACGGTAGAGTGAAAACAAAAAATTAACATACCCGAAAATATAAATGTAATAAAAACTGCATATATTGCTCCATAACAACTAAAAAAGTCGCAGCTTACATACTCGTACATGTTACTACTGGGCACAGGCCGCAGAGATTTTGGCCAAAAAAGTGTTCGCTGCGCTGATTCCAACGCGGGATGAATGTAATGTAAATGATTCAATTATGTACATCGTGTATTCTGTAGCATTGTATTATTTCATTTTATCAGTGACTTGCCATTTTAGTTTATTTAGAAGTAATTAGATGGTGCTATTATTAGATGAACTAATGAAAGCGAAAACTATACTATCTAGTAATATCGGCGATAGAAGCGAACATTTATTTATTATATCAATAAGGCATAAAGTCATGTCAATTCTGTTAAAAGTTCTGTTTCTGTTAAAGAATACGCTATCACCGTCGCTAGCGGTGAAAAACGATTTACTGATATCATCATATTATGACCATATCATGAAATAGCAACGTTATGTTTAGTTATTAATGTCTTCAAACGATTTCTATTCATTGATTTGGTCAAGCTATATCATGACATGGTCAACAAAGAGTTTTAAATATCATGAAATATCCACACCATTTCACGAAATGATAGAATACTTTATGATATATGATCAATTCTACGATCTGGCCACGACATACATAAAAATCTCTTTAATAAAACTAAAATGATAATGAAAATTTTGCAACAAATGCAGACACACCAGTTTTAATCACTTTACATATATATTAGTAATTCAAATATAAACCTTATCAATTTTCATATTTTTGATAGACTCACTATTATCTATTGAAATTATTACACTTTTAAAATAAAATAACAAAAATACTAAAAAAAACTAAACGTTAGAATTTTTTAATAATTTTAAATATCTAATCATTTAATCATATAAATGAAAGTTATTTATATTATTTAACTTATTAGTAACTGAAGGCAAAATATACTACTTTATCCATTTGATGATAGATGGCGCTGTTTTGATAACTAAAGTGGTGTAGTTTCAAACTATTTTACCAAGGTTAAACTATATTTTAAACTTTATTTATAAATATGGTATTTATTTGGAAAACACCCGTCATCCTATATAACCAAGATATAATAGAAAATTAACATCTAAAGGAAATAAAATACTTAACCTTCTTTTTTTGAAGTTCCGTAATTGGATAAAAAGTAGCCTATAAGTTGCCCGGGGTTACTGACTACATACATACAAAATTTCATGTAAAGCGGTTCAGTAGTTCTTGCGTGAATCCGGAATACACAGACAGACAGACAGACAGACAAAAATTCTAAAAACCACTAATTTGGCTTCAGAACTCTTTATTTAGTCCCCTAGATTTGTTTTTTCAAGAATATATTAGGATTACAGACACGATTTTTCTACAGATTTATTATATGTATAGATCTTCTTGGAAAAATAACATTGTAATACATTGTCAAGTATGTTTAAAAAAATTGTATGAGTTTAGTTATATATTTATTTAAATATTCAATATTAATATGTATTTATTATATGTATTTACAAAAATGTAAAACTTACCAACTGACACAATTTGTATATAATGTGACTGTGTATTTATTTTTCATCATTTTGAGTCAAATGAAAGTAGTCCTATAGCAATAATCCAACACTTCTGTTTGATCATAATCATTTTTCAAATGAACCTTAAAGCGAATCCACTTTAATGGAAATCTTCCATCTCTTTTCGGTTTGTTTTCTCTGTCCTTCACAAACTTTAATTTCATTAAAATGTACTAACTACTAATTACTATGAGCTGGCAAAAGCGTATAAAAATGTAATATACTATTGAATCACATGGTTTCGTAAAAACTTGATTGTGAAAATGAAAGAAAAATTTGTGGGATATAACAACATTTTATAAATAATTACAGTAAAATAGTGTTCTGTAACGTTTAATTACGGCCGAGCGATAGTGTCGATAACATGGCGGGTAGTGACAATGATTTATTACTCTAACGAGCTTATTATACCACTGATTCAATACGCATAATTACTGAGACGCAGATGTTCTATAATTTCGGCTCGGCACACAGTACGAACATTTAATTAAGACAGTCTCATCTTTTGCTCCATTATTTGCATAAAAACCTATTTATATATGCGCACCTTGTAGTTATTAAGATGATGATGATTTTTCCGGACCGATACGACTTGGGGACTTTCAAGAAAAAAGTCTACTCCTTGTTAGAATCCCGGCAACGCATTGCAATTCCCCTGGTTCCCATGGTGTTGCAGTTGCTCATGGGCGGCGGTAGTCACTTACCATCAGGTAAGCCACATACTCGTTTGCCCCCTCTCATATAAAAAAAGTTATTTCCATAGCATAATGTCTTATGTGATTTTACTATAGGGAAATGCAGCTGATTTAGAAACTATTTTTGTTTTGCAGAAGAGTTCCATAAGAGCTATGTACAACCTTACATCAAGAGACGAGACTCTTAGAGAAAAATTCAAAGAAATATATATATTAACTTTGGTCTCTCAGTATATTTATGAAAATGTCATGTATGTTCACAAAAGCAAAGATAGTTTTAGTAAAAAAATTGATTAAAACTCTGTAAATACTAAGAACAAACACACGCTAGTGATACCACTCTCTCGACTCTTCAGAGTCAGTAATTCATTCTTGAGGTAATACAATAAAGTCCCAGAAAATGTACAAGGTCTCTCTTTTACCAAGTTTAAATATTTAATTAAACAAAAACTGGGTAAAAAGGGTTATGATAATATAAATGAATACATGGTTGATGTAGGTGAGTCCTGACCTTGAGACCTTGAGACTTGATAGAGTAACCTGAAGGTGTACTTTGATGTATGCTGCTGGAACTCGTCAACCAATAAAACTAGGTGGGTCGAGTTTGAGCTCGGTTTCTTAGTAATGATAAGAGCTTACCTACGGACTTGATGGAGTGCCTTATAGGTGTACTTCGTTGACTGCTACTGGAACACTTTGACGAATAGAACTATAATTTACAATATTTTTAAATATTTTGCACGATCATATGAGCATTATGAGTCGAGCACTTTTGTATTTTCCAATTTTTTTTTATTGATGTTTGACATAAAAATATCGGAAAATTGGAAGTATAGTAATAAGGTTATTAATGAAAAGTTATTTGTATTTAAACTCCTTTAAATAAATTACGAATAACATGAGCGCTTAAGGTATGCAGATTTGGTTTTAGCAAAAGTTGTTTTTAGAATAGAATAGAATAATTTTTATTCAATATTGATTACAAGTAATTCTTATTGAATGTCAATTTTTTACTTTAATATTGGTTCGGAAAAAACTCTCTGTCCTGGGAAGAACCAGCAAGAAAGTCAGCGGGACATTTTTTAGATAAATTTTACAATAAAGGTTGTACATAGCTCTTATGGACCTCTTTTGCAAAACAAAAATAGTTTCTAAATCAGCCGCATTTCCCTATAGAAAAATCCCATTAGACTTAAATCTGCTATGGAAATAACTGAAATAATCTAACATAGCTGTCTCGACACTAGTGAGAGCACTAATCTCTTTTACAGCATAAGCTGCAGCTTAGTCTGCTTGATAGTTTAGATATACGGGAGGCCCACTGAAGCTTTGCGTCGAGAGTGATGCCAAGAAAACTGAGGATTCAACAGGGCTTAGTTCTTACCCATTTAAAACACATTGGTATTCAGATTTTTAACATTTGTTGTTGTAAATTTAATACATTCAGCTTTATTGCCGTTTAAATGTAGGTTATTAACGTTAAACAAAAGCACTAATTTTGATATAGCATTATTCACTTCATTTAAATTATTGACATTTAAGTATAAATATCAAGGAAGTATCATCAGCAAATAATACTATATCATGATTGTTTTCGCCAAACGCTAAAATTTAAAATTACTATAACGGAGACGCGTTAGCGCGCTTCTTCGATGTAGCTAGCACCGGCGGGCACGCGGCTCGCAGGCGCCTCCCCGCACGCGCTGAGCGCGGGGGAGATCGGGTATTTTTTTGTCGTCAAGTGGCGGCCGGACAGTGCTTGCTGTGAGTCGAATCGAGCCGCGTGGTTGCCTCTAAGAGCGCCGATTTTGTTAACGGATTTGTGCAGCGACGAAGAATTGTGTAGTCTAGAACATTAGACGCCAGGTTGGCTAATTATTGAGAAGTTAGTGTTTAAATGTACCGTTGCGTTAAGCGCCTTAAAAGGTCGCGTTCGAGTATCGCAATAATTTTTTGCGGAGTGAAGAAAGTGAACTTTGACCCACCGGTCATCCGTGAGTTACGTTTTTGGATTATAATTAACGGGATTTAGTTGCGTCTTGAAGTTAGTTAAATGTACGCTAAAGTTGATAGACTGACATAGTGAATTGAAGATAGAAATAGTCCATTGCTGCCGCCGCTGGAGAATATCACGCCGGAGGGCGGTGCCGGAGTCAGGGTGGCTGCTGATTAAAAGGGCTAATTCAGGTTACACAGATATATACTTCTCACACACTACTCACATTCACGACAATTACGCCTGAACGAGCCCTGGGAGCCTTCTTCGCCTCTGAACAGGTACGTACTATTTATTCACCTAGCCTTCTCCCTATTGTGTAGCAGGATAGGACATTTTCCATAAGGCCACTTGGGTCCCGTCCTTAGTTGTCCGTCGAACCTAACAGCTGTATGGGCCCTGTATGGTAGATCTTTGTAGGGACAGCAAGGTGCGTGAACATTGCTGGTACCAGAGCGTAGTTGATTCTTCTACAATCTTTCTACAATCGCCCGGCCGTAATATATAATATAAAAATATATGTAGTATAAAAATGGTACGTAATAAAAATTACATATAAATATTTTTGTTGTTGGCAGGTAGAGGAAGGAACCACGCCCGTAGTTTGTTAGGGCTAGGTACGCGTCAGGTATTTTGTCTAGGTAGATAAGGTTATCACACGTATTCGGATAATTGTCGTTGGCGTATAATTATAGTAGATTAATTGTCGAAGGGTCGGTTGTTTGAGCGAGGCATTTTGCTAATTGACTGTAGTGTGTACCTTTAATTGTAGTGTAACTTGTATTTAATTTAATAAATAGTAATTGTATTTGTGTAATTTGTATTTAACTTGATTTGATCGTTCTAGTATTTGTTATTTGTTAATTTGATTTGTGTTTTTATTTGTGTGTATTAGTTTGTATTTAGTAGTGATGCCATCGCACAAGCTACTGATTCGTGGCCTGAGGGTGGAGCTGCGCTGGGCCACTTTGCTTTGATAAGTCGACCGGATAGGGTCTATAACTTGAGGAAGCGGCTCGAGCAGGTCGATTCTCGAAGGGCCGCAGTGGAGGAGGCTTACGCTGAGCTCGAGGACTCGGAAGTGGAAAAGGGAGTCCTGGACTCCTGCCGCGCGGACTACGAGCAGGTCCTCTCGCTCACGGAAGATTTGATCTAGGCGGGGGCCAAGGATGCGGAGGAAGCGCGTGAAGCTAGGCTGATGGGCCGGTCTGAGTCTCCTCGGAAGCAGCCTACTCAGCCGGAGCTGTTAGGATGACTCCCGACTCTGGACCTGCCAAGGTTCTCCGGGGTTCTCTCCGAATGGCTGACGTTCGTCGGTCTGTTTGACAGCCTAGTGGACGCCCGGAGGGACTTGACACCCAGCCAGAAAATGGGGTACCTCCTAGCCTCATTGGAGGGGAAGGCCCTCGGCGTCGTCAGCCACCTGAAATTGTCGGACGACGCCTACCAGAATGCTCGGGACCTCCTCGCCGGAAGGTACGCCAACGTCCGGCGGATTACGGACGACTACGTTCGGAAGCTGCTAAACCTCCCGCTGCTTAAGGATCGGACCAGACTACGTACGGACATCGTAAATCCAGTAGTGGTGGCTTGCAATTCAATGAGGCGGCTGGATTTACCGGTGGACGAATGATCCTTTTTATTGCTCCACATTGTGCTGTCTCGCCTGCTTCTCGACCTTCGGCTCCATTTTGAGGAGAGGTACGGCGGGGGCGGCGCCTCCTATATTTCTCACTTCAGGGACCTGCTGCGGTTCTTGGAGGAGCAGTGCAGGCAGATGTAGAATGCAGCAGGCGCCGTCGAGGACCCCCAGGTTTTCGCCCGAGCGGTGCCCAGGGAGAGGCGTAATCCAACGAGCAAGGCGTCGCCAACCCCTCTAAGGTCGAGCGGAGCTCCCGCGGAAGGGCGCCGCCCCCTACCCTCTTATAGCGCATGGAGGCGCCACCCTGTTCCTATTGTCGGGCATCCGAGCATCGGGTGACATCCTGTCCAAAGTATCTGGGCAAGCCGGTCCCGGCGAGGCGATCCATCGCCAGGGAGCGCCGCTGGTGCTACTCTTGCCTGGAAAGGCACCTCCTAAGGGACTGCCAGCACCAGCGGCCCTGTCCGCACTGCCAGGGCAATCACCATACCGTTTTGTGCCTGGGTGCGAACGGCACTTCATCTCGGAGCTCTGCCGGGCCCTCGACTCCCACGGGCCCAGGGGGCGCTCAGCCGCGCCCCCTGGCAGGCGACGCTCGGCGCTCGCCTGCCGGCCACCGTGCCCCTGGGTTTGAAAGAGGTCCCTCCCCCGACCAGTTGGGGGGGTCGCCCCCCAGGGGCGGGGGGTCGTCACTCCCCCTCAGCGTGTTGAGAGGAGCTTCGCGGCCACTCAGCGGTCAGCTAGACCCGTCTCACCCCCGTTAGCTGAGCGGCCGTGACTGGAGTACCACCCTCCTCCCTTTGGTCGATACAGATACTACCAGGTTCGTGCGACTTCAAGACTGTCCCGGGCCCCAAGGCCGAGGTTCCCCGAATTTCCCCAGTACGGCCCATTTGGTGAGTGGCAACCACGGGTCGTTGAGATGCCGCCGGAATGCCGCTTTCCGGACCCCCGGTTCGAGGGTCGGTCAGATGGAGGCAGCTCCAGCTAGGTAGCTGCCGCCCTAGCTCCCACCACGGCCGCCTCCACTGAGCCTTTGAGCCGTCAGCAGTCCACCTGTCAAACTGTTCTATTGCCGACGGCCTCAGTGAAGGTGTATAACCCGAGCGGCGACTGCTTAACGGTTCGCGCTCTACTGGATTCGGGTTCACAACGCAGTGTGGCCTCCACTTGGTTGGTGGGAAGACTAGGGCTTCCCTGGAGCTCCGAATCACGTCCGATGGTAGGTATCGGAGGTGCCGAGCCTCCTGTTCCTAGGGGACAAGCAGAGTTGGTGTTCAGCCCCGCCAGCGAACACCTTCTCATTTTAGTCAAGGTAAATATCCTCGATGACATTGTAGGTTTTCTCCCTAACGTCCGCATAAATGACAGCGCGGTTCGTTGTGCGTCGGGTTTGAGACCGGCAGACCCTCAGTGATCCCGACCTGGGCTCATAGATTTGTTGCTGGGGGCCGACGCGCTGGGGTTCATCTTGTTGGGCGAGATACGAGCCCTACAGCACTATGGCTTGTCAGCCATGTCCACTGTATTTGGGCACAGCTTCTTTGGACCGGTTCTGTGGTCTCCACCTCCTCAGACGGCCGACACGCTCTCTGTTGTGGCCTTGTCCCTTTCGGAAGTCGTCCAGAGGTTCTGGGAAATTGAGAAACCACCACACGCGGTTCGAGTCAACCCTCTGGACCGTGAGTGCGAGTTGTTCTACCAGAACAATACCGGCCGTCACATTGGAGGTCGTTTTGTCACTCGCTTACCCTTTCTGGACTCACGGCCCCCTTTGTGTCAATCTCGTGCTCTGGCCGAGAAGAGGTTGCATTACATGGAGCGCCGCATGCGGCGCGACCTAGCCTTTCGCGACAAATATGTCGAGTTCATGCGCGAGTATCAAGAGCTGGGTCACATGTCACCGTCCAACTTCGAATGGCGTTCACAGGAGCACTACTTCCTCCCTCACCATGCGGTCTTGAGGACCCCTGAGAGTAAGATTCGGGTAGTTTTTGAGGGCTCCGCCCCCAGGTCAAATGGTGTGTCCCTGAACCAGTGTCTCCACTCTGGTCCTAAATTAATCAAGGACATATCCAATATTTTGACCCAATTCCATCGACACCAAGTGGTTTTTGTAGCCGACATTCGGATGATGTTTCGACAATCAGTGGTCCATCGTGACGACCGTCGATATCAGCTGATATTGTGGCGCGAGAAGCCCAGCGATCCGATACAGGTGTTTGAGTTAAACACCACCACCTATGGACTCCGGTCCAGCCCGTATATCGCCATGCGAACCCTCCTTGAACTAGCTGAGAGAGAGCGTCTAAGATACGCTCGGGGAGCTTCTATTTTGGAGACTTCGGTCTACATGGACGATATTTGCACGGGCGCCTCCACCGTCGAGGAGGCTCTTATATTACGAGACGAATTGATTGCCATCCTTAAGTCCGGAGGTTATGAGTTGCGAAAATGGTTGTCGAACTCTCCTCATATTTTGAAGGACGTCCCAGGAGAGGATCAACAAGACCCTCATCTATTCGAGCACCCTGAAAATCCTAATTTGTTGACGGTGCTGGGCCTTCAATATCAGCCTGTGCAGGATACCTTCACGTATCGAGTCAAACTCGATTCCCCTCTTAAAGCATGGACCAAGCGCTCCGTGCTGTCTACAGTAGCCCGCACCTTCGATCCTAATGGATGGATCACTCCGGTCATATTTTTGGCTAAGTGCTTTCTTCAAAATCTCTGGATATCCGGGTTGGGTTGGGACGAGCCTATTAGCGGAACTCTCTTGCGAGAGTGGCTCTCCATTGTATCCTCCCTTCCGGACATCAACCGAGTCTCCATGCCAAGGTGCTTCCTCCCTCCAGGGAAATGCAGGGCTACCCTACATGGGTTTTGCGACGCCTCTGAGAAAGACTATGCTGCTGTCTTATATTTATGAACTGTGAGCTCTTCTGGTCATACTGCAGTCCATCTCGTACTTGCTGAAAGCAAGGTTGCTCCCATTAGGTCCCGCTTAACTATCCCTAAATTGGAACTGTCCGGAGCCGCTCTTCTCACGCGACTCCTCAACCACGTTCACTCGTCTTTGACGGCTGTAATCGACATTACGGACGTCTACGCTTGGTCGGACAGTGAGATAGTACTTTGTTGGCTCAGAGCTGCACCTCACAATCTGGAGGTCTTTGTGCCGAACCGAGTGTCTCAAATCCAGAGTTCTGAGACTTCTCTAAGCTGGAGACATATCCCAGGAGAGTTGAATCCCGCAGACTGCGCTTCTCGCGGCTGTGAAGCCCCCTCGTTGCTTAACCACCCGCTGTGGTGGGGTCCCAGTTGGTTGACTGAGTCTCAGTGATTCTGGCCCCAGGGTAAATACTCCGAACCGATTGAATTGCCTGGCCTACGAGCCCGAGTAGGAGTGGGCAAGGATAAGCCCACTCGGGATCTCTCCCTTTTAAAACGGTACAGCTCTCTTGATAAGCTCTTAGGAGTGACTGCTTGGTTACGCCGATTTGTCCGCAATTCGAGAGACCCGTCCAACCGAATCTCTGACTCCGTTTTGTCCCCTAGTGAGCGTCGTGAACCTTTGATGCATTGGAGCAGTATGGTACAAGCGGAACATTTTGAGCCCGTGATTGAAAACTTGAGGCGGGGCTCCGTTGTCAAGGCCGCTCTGGCCCGTCTGAGCCTCTTCCTGGACGACGCTGGGATGCTTCGCGTTAGCGGACGTTTGAAAAATTCTCAACTGCCGTATGGGGCTTGACACCCGTTACTGCTACCCAAGGACGGCGCCTTTGTCCGGTTGCTGGTAACGCTCTTTCAGCTATTTTGCAGCGTAGGTATTGGATTTTGGCTGGCCGACGCACCATTCGGAGCGTCATCTTTAAGTTCATACCATGTTATAAACTGAAGGCCACCATACCGCAGCCTATGATGGGTGACTTACCACCCGACCGCGTCAGGGCCATCCGACCATTCGCTGGAGTCGGAACAGACTTTGCAGGCCCCTTCCTCGTCAAGTCCTCCAACCTTCGTAACGCGTGTTCACATAAGGCCTATCTGTACGTTTTCGTGTGCCTCTCCACTAAGGCCGTTCACTTAGAACTGGTAAGTGCACTCAGCACTGAAGCCTTTGTGGCTACGCTGGGCCGCTTCGTATCGCGTCGTGGTCTGCTGGACCTGATCCGGTCTGATTGCGAAACGAATTATAAGGGCACGGATAGATATTTGAAAGAGGTCGTCGCATTTCTGTCCAACAACAGGACGTATTTAGGTACTGCGATGTCCAAGAAGGGCATCCAGTGGAAATTCGACCTTCCGGCTTGCCCACAATGGGCCGGTATTTTTGAGGCGGTGGTTAAGGTTGCAAAAACGCATCTCCGTCGCGTTATTGGAGAAACTATTTTGACGTTTGAGGAGCTTGCCACTGTATTATGTAAAATTGAGGCGCTACTCAACTCTCGGCCCCTCTGTCCCCTCTTGTCCGATCCGAATGATTTGGAGGTTCTAACCCCGGGACACTTCCTGATTGGCCAGCCGCTTAACGCCCTACCCCTTCAGGGAAGTAAAGTCTTCGCGGCTGAGCAGATTTGACCTGCTGCAACAGATGACTCAGAGTTTTTGGCACCGATGGTCTCTGGAGTACCTACATCTTTTGCAGCAGCGCGTTAAGTGGTCTGACAAGACGGATCCTCCTCGGGTTGGAGACCTCGTGTTAGTTAAAGAACCTAAAGCTTTGCCTTTGTATTGGTGCCGTGGGCGCATTGTTAAGTTGTCGTATGGATCGGATGGGGTGCCTAGGGTGGCCGAGGTTTTGGTTGGAGATTCGGTCTTGCAACATGCCGTCGCGACCCTATCCCGTTTGCCAATTTACTCGCGGACATAAGTCCTTATGCCCGGGACGGGGGTTTGTTTACGCCAAACGCTAAAATTTAAAATTACTATAACGGAGACACGTTAGCGCGCTTCTTCGATGTAGCTAGCACCGGTGGGGACGCGGCTCGCAGGCGCCTTCCCGCACGCGTTGAGCGTGGGGGATATCGGGTATTTTTTTGTCGTCAAGTGGCGGCCGGACATTGCTTGCTGTAAGTCGAATGGAGCCGCATGGTTGCCTCTAAGAGCGACGATTTTGTTAACGGATTTGTGCAGCGATGAAGAATTGTGTAGTCTAGAACATTAGACGCTAGGTTGGCTAATTATTGAGAAGTTAGTGTTTAATTGTACCGTTGCGTTAAGCGCCTTAAAAGGTCGCGTTCGAGTATCGCAATAATTTGTTGCGGAGTGAAGAAAGTGAACTTTGACCCATCGGTCATCCGTGAGTTACGTTTTTGGATTATAATTAACGGGATTTATTTGCGTCTTGAAGTTAGTTAAATGTACGATAAAGTTGATAGACTGACATAGTGAATTGAAGAAAGAAATAGTCCATTGCCGCCGCCGCTGGAGAATATCACGCCGGGGGGCGGTGCCGGAGTCAGGGTGGCTGCTGATTAAAAGGGCTAATTCAGTTTACACAGATATACATTTCTCACACACTACTCACATTCACGACAATTACGCCTGAACGAGCCCTGGGAGCCTTCTTCGCCTCTGAACAGGTACGTACTATTTATTCACCTAGCCTTCTCCCTATTGTGTAGCAGGATAGGACATTTTCCATAAGGCCACTTGGGTCCCGTCCTTAGTTGTCCGTCGAACCTAACAGCTGTATGGGCCCTGTATGGTAGATCTTTGTAGGGACAGCAAGGTGCGTGAACAATGATTATGCCCTGCGAGGGAGGTAAGTCATTAATATGCAATTAAAATAGGAATGAGCCAAGAATCGAGCCTTCAGGGACACCCATTTTTACGGACGACCCAGATGAACTTTTGCCATTGATAATAACTTTCTGCATTGTATTACTTAAATATGAAATAATAAGTTTAAGCGCTGTGTTCTTAAAACCATAGTACTGTAGTTTTCATATTAATGTCTGATGGTGAACACAGTCGAAGGCCTTGTAAAGGCCAGCAATACGTGTCAGTTCTAAAAATAAATTAACAAGATTATACGATTTAAATAATGAGCTAAACTTAAAACTAATGGAAGAAGTTAGAAGGAGATTTTTCTAAAGTCTCCACATATTACAAAAGAATTTTTCTGTTTACTAAGTTTGAGCAAAACTTGTTCCACAATCTTTTAAAATTTTTTGTTTACTAAGTTAGAGCAAAACTTGTTCCACAATATTTTCAAATTATTCTTAAGTAGCACTTGGGGGTCTGTAAACACTTACAACGAGCTCGACACAAGCCATTTCTACAGTTTGCTCTACAGAGAGGCTCACAATATCCTTACGTTCTTTATATAATAATGATTTATCGGCTAATATTAAGGAGCCACCACGTAAACTTTTTTCTCTATTGAAGGAACTGACCACCTGGTGATTTCTAAAATAAAACATTAAATTATAATACAAAGGATATGTATGTTGTTAATATTTAAAAACTATTCACTTTCAAATTCTTTGCCCATCATGCCATGTAAATTTTGATGCACCAGCTGTAAACAATTCTTATTACTTATTTGTGGGTTGCATTTTAAATTATCAAACTCTTATTATTGCTATAGATTGCCTTTATTGTCGCATTCACTAATTTAAGTTAGTTGGAACTGATTCCAAATTAAATGTCAAATGATTATACTGCTCAATAGAAGCTGTCTTGGTAGCCAAAAACTTGGCATAGTTAAAATGTAAATAATAAGATAGCACATTTGCTATCACTCTTAAATTCTATTTGGATAATGTAACATCACTCTCAACCCCTCTCTTTTGCCTTTGTCTTTCTTTAGAATCTATATATATCTTAGGCAGTACTCTTTAATTCGACTAATTCGATAGTCCTACACTGCCTTGCAAAATGTTTGTCGGATTACCGGGGATCCACTGTATTTATCTTTCTAAAGGTTTAAATATAGGCCGTTTAATAAATTTATGGCGTGATCGTCTTAGTCAGGACCCTCATTTGCATTGTGTTTGTATAGTAACTTAGTTTTCTTAGGTGTGTCTCGAAAGAATGAATATTCACTAGAGCAGCAGAAAGCTGTTGGTAGCGTCTTATAAGGTAAAGAATCCCGTTCATGAAGACCGAGCTGAAAAAAGGTTAAGAACAATAAATTGTTCCTATTCCACTTTTATCAGGTTCACAAATGTCAATCCGTTATTAATAAATCCCTACCCGCTTGAAAAAGGCTCACAATATTTATATCAAATACCAAATTCAAGTGCTTCACTCTCCCATATTTAAAAAAACATTGGGGGTGGCACACGCCGTGTGCGGTGAGCGATAACCAATTAACGCGCTCCCCCGTAGGCGACGTTTAATTGGGAACTGGACCGTATCCCACAGCAAAAAAACTGGCGGACCAGTAAAAGAGGGCTTGGCCCCTTGGTAGTGCGTAAGCACAATCATCCACCGAATTTGCGCATGTCATGCGTCTAATCGCCATACAGAATACGATCAAATCTAGCGACAGTGAATGTACATCACACGGATTAGGCAACAATAGCCACACTGGCCATAAAAAGCCCTCCATGAGCACCACCACCTGCCAGATCGCCGTCTCTGCAGACGTGATGTAAGTATAAGGCATGGCCTACAATTGCATGATCAGCAGGACCAATTAGCCGCAGAGCGTGTCATGAGTCTAGCGTTCATCTTAAGGCAATGGGATCCCACGTTGCGTGGCTTTCGGCCGCAGCCTTGAGAGCGTCCTCAGATTCTCTCTCCAGCTACCACCCGCATGAGGTCGACACATATGCTCCACCAACCAATACAATATATAATAATAGGCAGATATAGCCAATAGACAGTTAAAAGATAATAGTAATAATTCGCCATCAGAAAGGGTTTGTGTCACTGACGTTTAATATATTCGCTTTTCGATCATGTTTGTCTCACCCACCAACAAGTTGCCTTCAATCATTCAAAGGTGGGAACTTTACTGAGATATATTATTATGTTGTTACATAAAACATCATGGAGGTCAGACAGTCTGCAGCCCCGTAATGAAGGGACCCGACTTGGGCAAAGCTACTAAGGTTGTGAGTCAAACCAAGACGCAGAGAGCGCAATTGAGAATAGCGACCCGCCAAACAACCATCGCAGGGACGCAATGTTGCAGAACGCAACAATCAGCGATACGACTATCGTCGGGCTTACACTATTCCAAGGTCCTCCATACAGTCCCAGCAGACACCACCACCCGCATACCTCCATCAACCAGAACCACAAGATGCGTCGAATCAGGCGCAGGACACACGTAGACCCATCACAAGACGCAATACTGCAAGTAGCAGCATCAATGCAACCATCATACGGATGGCGTCCTCTCACAACATCGAATTTGGTAACAAAATTGATAATGTTGTTAACTAAAAATACCACTCACGTATCATAGTAGCACGGTACTAAGACGTCAGTAGCCATAACTCCACATATCATAACGCTATTGCACTAAGACATGGAGTTGAGTATGCTTGCTGCACTTTAAAGTACTAATCAGAAAGATAGCCGACGTTTCATAACGCTATGCGCTAAGACACCGCCCACCATCGGTAGGGGTGTGCGATGTCCACGGGCAAGTCATATTGCTACAACATACCCGCTTAACACCGGCACTAAGATGATATGTCTAGGACACATTAGCTAGCGAGTCCAAGTTTACCTCGGTCTCGGACGCTGTGAAGCAATCTAAACGCCAATATAACAATCCTTTTCAAGTACCATTACTTTCAATATAATGCTTTTACATATGTAAGACATTCCACATATTTGCTTTAGTAAAGTGACTTATACTACCGATAATTAATTATTATGCAGACATGTGTTAACTGGATTTAAACCAAAATCTTCTTAACAAGCTATGAGTAGCTTTCTCAACAACTGCATCAGATACATTTTCAGTCTTCGTAATCATAATCATATCTCTCACTATCGCTCTCAATTTAAATGTTACGTATTAAACAGAAGCATGACTCTAAAACTTTGCTTGTCCTCTTCTCTATTTCATCATCGCATGATATAATTCGGCGTTTCTCGTCTAATAATAAAATAAGTATCTTACATTTCATAAATTTTGTTGATAAATCATTCACCATGTAGGCTGCACTGCTCCGGAACCCTTTTCCCGAAGACGTTGTAAAAATATCTAATAAGACTTCTTCATAAGAAGTCTTATTAGATTCCTGATGCTCAGTGCGTGAGATTCGAGAAAATATATCTTCACATGCAACGTGAGCAGTGTGCATTAGAAAATAAGAAATAGGAAATAACAAAAGAAATTTGAAATTTCAATGACCGGATTATCTGTCTCTTTTAATCACTCCTAACTAGTGTTGCCCGAATGCAAGAACAAGACGAGACTTAGCAAGTCTTGGTCTTGGTCTTGCGCCAATACAACTGGTCTTGGTCTTGGTCTTGGTATTGCGCTCCCAGTCTTGGTCTTGGTCTTGGTCTTGCAGCAAGATTCTCGCAAGCCTCGCAATGACCTATTAGCCTATTACTATTTATTAAACGTTACTTTAGATCTTAGAACAACTTAACAGAGTAGGTACATATTGAGCTTGAATCAGCTAGCCATAGTAAAGACCAACCATGTTAATAAATATCTAAACATTTAATGAGAAATTCGAAAAATCAACTGACACCGGGTGGGGTTTGAACCCACGACCTAAGCGATCCGTGCCGATGCTCTAACCAACTGAACTATCTACCGTGTCCCACGGCCACGGGCGTCAGTTTCTTCATAAACGTTTACATTTAATAAGCTTACATGTGCTAAAACATGGTTAAACATACATATAAAAACAAATTAATGGCAATAACTACACTGTATTTTAAATAACATTATCTTTCTAGAAAGAGATTGATGGATCCTCACCATATATGAAATGGAATAAAAGAGTTATACAATATACCATTTATTTAAATAAAAAATAAAATACGATGCAAATTAAATTACTTCACAGTATGTACACAACAGCTTTGACATTACTGTTACTTTATATTTATTCTGACTGACTCATCACTTAACCTATTTCTATGTTTTCTAATTACTAATGATGCTTTAGAAAATAATCTCTCAGCAGGTACTGAAGCTGCAGGTATTAAAAGAAAATCACGCGCCATCTTCGATAAAATCGAATATTTTGTCTCATGCGTCCTCCAACAGTCTAAAATGTCTTCCGAGATGACGGCTCTGGGTTTACCTAGGTATCCCTCCAACTCCTTAATAACTAAGCCTTGAAGACAAGATCCAGATCCATTTTTACACGTTTCAAGTGTTTTAAAAGTGCTATGGTGTCAACCATATTTATCAAATGTGTGACGACATATTCGAGCACTTTGTGTTTTAAAAACACACACTTGCAAAAGTCGAGATTTGCAGTGAACTTACTGAACATGTTTATCTTTTAGGTAATAATAATAACAATAATAGTAAGTAATTACATATTATAAATCCATATAGTTAATTTTATAATAATTATTTACTAGAATAAATTATTATGATACCTACCTATTATCTAATTACAAGATTTCTTGCGAGATCAGGATAATGTATTCGTGTCCATTCTGAGCACCCGGAAACTTATTTTATTCTTTGAAACATGTACTCTGTGGCGGCAATCAAACAGTGTCAAATGTAGTGCGTGTGGCGCAGCGGCGATGATTGTATGCGATATTAATAGTAGCCGCCGGCACGTGTATCTTGACCTTGTACTTTCGAATAGCTGCACAATTTCTTTGACAGGTCAGTATCCGACCTTTGATGACGCCGACAACAAGACGCCGCGCACCATCAAAGTGCCGATGGTCAAAACTAGGGATGCACTCTTTTTTCTTTTAATGGATATTTTCATTCGCTATGTATATTTATGGTATTGTTCATAATGCGCATAAGTCCAATTTTCCAATTTTTTTTTTCATTATATTTTTTGCGTCTCATAGAGTCCTTAAGCGTATACCCGAACTCCTATACTCCCTGAAACGACACTTAGTCCTAACTGCAAGACGCAAGAGTCTCGCAAGCTAAGTCTTGTTCTTGCGCAAATCTTGCACGGTCAGTCTTGGTCTTGGTCTTGCTAAAAAGAGGCGGTCTTGTTCTTGGTCTTGGTCTTGCAAAAATGCAAGAACAAGACCAAGACTGCAAGACCAAGACCGATTTTGGGCAACACTACTCCTAACCAAGTTCCGAGGTTACATACTTGCTATCTCTTTCGTGCACGGCTTTCATAGGTGCAAGGATGAGCTCAAGTAGCAATATCAAGGTCAAAACGAGTACCTCAATGTCGTTCTTAGAGAAAAATAATACTCGTTCATTGACAAAAATAAAAATGGTGCACTCGCTCGCAAGTGGACATAATTGATTAATTTGAAAACCTGTTTTGTTGTTAGTTTTGATTCCACTTCTCTTATTTTGTCCGCAATCTCTAATTTTTACAATATTTTGAGATGTACTGCAAAATAAAATAAAAAAACTTTAATAGAATAATTTAAAATTAAAAATTTTGTACAACCGAAATTATTAAGAATAACTCAAAAGCTATTGGTCGTACTTTGACTAAATTTATATGGGACCACATGAGAAGCACCAGCTTCCAAATGAAAGAAGAATCATCGAAATAGGTTTACCCAGAAAAAAAGTTATGATGTTACACACATAAAAAATGTACAGTCGAATTGAATACCGTCTCCTTTTTGAAGTCAGTAGAAAAGCAGACAATGGTTTTTGAGCCAACTAGAAATTTTAACGTAACTTAATTTTATTACGCATAAAAAAAGAGTTGTTTTGATATTCGTGTTCTAGCTAATCTAATATGAAAAAAATGCATGTAACGAAGAACGTAATATTAAATTTCTTTTCCATAAATCTTAAAGTACTTATAAATATTGAATGTACCTACAACTTTGTTTTATACTATTAATTATTGACCAGTCCACAATTTTCACTTATAATACCGGTGAAAACTACTAGACAATCGCTTCTATGTTTTTAGGTTATTGTGATATTCATACTTTAATTGTTAATTTCTTGGGATTCCCGTTACATACTTGTTAGATTGTAATTTATAGATTATAAGAAATAAATCGACATTTATCTCATTAAGTTACGCCACAAGTTTTGGTGGGCCCATTTTCCATAGAAAAAGAAATTGTCTTCTTTGGCCCTTCAGCAATGAAATAGCATTAACATTTTTGTTTTATTAAAATTTGTTCTTTGTTTTATTGTATTCAAATCTTCATACATTGCACTATTTTTCAAGCTAATGGGCATCAAGGATGTAGTACTTTTTAACACCTCGGTGTCTTTAACTTGGATGAAAAATATTGTCTCGTAGAAATTTGCAACTTTAATATTTTTTTCTAAAGAAACTGTTCACCTTGTAGGGAAACTTACGTTATTTTAGTAGAATGTCATAAATTATAAGTATTAAGGTAATAAATTTTCGATAAAATCACGACACACAAAAAATCTTGAAAACTGTAACAGTTTTATTAAAATATTTTTGGCTGTTCTCATAGGGCACGATCTCATCTCTCCCCACATTTCTTTTGGACTACTATTAATAGGACACCTGTATATTATCTTATATAAATAATATACGACATATGAAAAGATACTTGACTGATAGAGAGTGCCTCAAGGCATTAAGTCCGCCCATTGTATTCTTTTGATTTATGGAATGCGATAAACAATAAATAAATAAAATACCTGTCCATGCGCTAACATGATGTGGTAATTAAAATTTATATGTTTATATTAAGGAATTAACCTCTCCCAAAGATTCTATAACCGTTACATTCTGTAGATGGATGAATTGTGATGATAATTTGCTGCTGTTTATATATAAAATGCTCCTAGATCCTACAAATTTTTCTTTCATTTTCACAATCAAGTTTTTACGAAACCACGTGATTAAACCGTATAATATATTTTTGTACGCTTTTCTCATAGCAATTAGTAGTTAGTACATTTTAATGAAATTAAAGTTTGTGAAGGACAGAGAAAGCAAGCTGAAAAGAGACGGAAGATTTCCATTAAAGTGGGGGATTCGCTTTAAGGTTCATTTGAGAAATGATTATGATCAAACAGAAGTGTTGCATTATTGCTATAGGACAGTACATGGTAGTACATTTGACTCAAAATGATGAAACATAAATACATTGTCACATTATATAGAAATTGTGCCAGTTGGTAAGTTTTACATTTTGTAAATACATATAATAAATACATATAAATATTGAATATTTAAATAAATATATAACTAAACTCATACAAATTTTTTAAACATACTTGACAATGTATTATACAATGTATTATTTCCAAGAAGATAATAAGTAAAACTCTTGTACTTTTATTAAGTTGAAATTTGAAATTCTTATTGCTTCATTTCTTTAATTAATCTTTATAATATAATATGTAACGCGATATTTCTAAATTCAGTTCATTAGTTTGCTTTCATAGTGCTTCCGTCTAAATTTCTACCAGATCCGATGATACCTGTAGACGCTTTATATTTTTTAACTAGCTGTTCCCCGCGACTTCGCCCGCGTGTAATTTAGAGTTTTAATTTTTTTGCGCGGAACCCTAATTATTTTTCTAGAATAAAAGTAGTCTAAGTTATTCCTTGTGACATCAGCTATCTGTCAGTGAAAATCCCTTTAAAACTGGTCCAGCCGTTTCGGAGATTAGCCGGAACAAACAGACAGACAGACGGACAGACAGATAGACAAACAGACAGACACACAGACAGACAAAAACTTTAAAAATTGTATTTTTGTTATAAGTACCATATATACTTTCATATGCATTTAGTAAAAAGCTATAATTTTTATATTACAAACAGACACTTCAATTTTATTTATTTGTATATATAACATAGTTACTTTTATACTTTTACACTACTACCTTACCGTGTAGTGCGGTGTTAGAATATTAACTACCATTTCTGGTTCCGTGGGATTCGTAAAAGGCTACATAGGGATATAAACCAGGAAATGTGCAGCAACGTCTTCCAAAATAACAAATAAAGAATAAAAAACTGCAGTTGCCAACCCGTGTGGAAAATATCCCCACCATGAGAGTATCTATGGGGGAGTTAATGTTCAGCAGTGGACTTTTGATAGGCTGTAACTTTAACGGTAACAGTAATACTGCTACTAGCAGTTAGTGAAGTTAAAGTGGTCCCCCACCAGATAGTGACAACCTGATAAGACATGCACGAAGTGGATGGATGCAGGTGGCTTGGACCGTGTTTTTAATGCAACATTACGTCAAAAGGGGGTTAGACATATGGGACAAAATAATTGTTTATCTGTCTTTTATAGTTCGCCACACAATTTAATTTGCATGCATGCATTTCATTGTTTTCTAGATATTTCGATTTATGTAACTGTCGAACGAATTCGCCGAGGTCATGCGCCTTGATGAAACTAAAATAGTGAATAGGTATATATGTTTATCCATTACGCTAAAATCTTTGACTTGAATTAAAATACTAAAAACTTTATGCATTGGTTATTTTCAAAAAACGGTGATATTTTAAAACATTATGCATGCCCGGTTGTTTTTAGGATTACACAATAATTTCTTATGTTCAAAATGTACACATTAGAGGAGTGTTTTGCAGAACCTCCTGACACTTGGTGGACCGAGGCGTTTTCATCGTACTGATGTCACTCTTAACAAGGGGACCCGAGCTGATCGTCTGTTTTTTTTATTATTTATTTTTGGCCTGACTACACTTACGCTGCCTTATTACAAAGGATGGCTTATTGATATAATCAGGTTTAAGCTAAGGCTTCAAATAGTCCTTCTCAAGAACGAAGTAACATAGCAATGGCGCCGGCACAGTCTTCGCAAAATTTGTCGTTTGCTAGTCAAATTCCATACTTTACATTTTATTTCGTATATATCCGCGTGGCTTCTGGGTGAAACAGATTCTGGGATGAGCCTGAGAATAATTATATTCACTTACTATTTTTTGTACAATTATGGACAGTAATAATTCAAAAATAATTCAGTTAAATGCAAATCTGTATAAATAATAAGAGACTTATTTTCAATAGTGAACTTTTACAGTATTATAGTATTCCGTACTCTTGTCTTCCTACTTTTTAAATTAAAAGTAAAATAGCTGAATGTTTTGTCAGCTATTTTTTATTTTCTTGTATACGATGTAATGAATATTAAGTTATTTTTTATTTTTAGGGTAGCTAAAACTCACAGACCAGCAACACTGTCAACGAAATTCATCAAGACGTTTAATGAACGTTATACAAAAATGATAGACAAAGCAATAGAAAAAAACAAATATATCGATCACCCACTTACAAAGGACAGAATCAAAAAGGTTATATATTGTTACTTTTCCATATTACTTTTATAATTTAATGATTTAAATATATATATATATATATATATATATATATATATATATATATATATATAGATATATAGATATATATTTCTAATAGAAGGAAGAGACAATGCAAATAAGAACTATAATTTCAGATGTGTGATCATTTTGTACTCTTCAAATTTCCATTACAAGCAGAATTTTTAATCTATGCTTACGAATCATTGGAAAAACCTGAAAATATAACAGAAGAGATGTTGCAGCAGGCTTATTGCTTAGCTTGTGTCTCAGAAACGGTACGTTCTGTTTTCATTAATATATTGGTAATGAAGCTCAGGAGTTGCTCGCTGTAATCACCGTACGCGAACAACTCGGATCTGATCCCAGCCAGTACTGATGAAATTATTAATTGCATAACCTGCATTTTACACAACCTGCCTTTATAACCTCGAATTCTGCATATCTGAGTGAATACGCATTGAAGCTAATTGCTCCACAACCCTTTCTGAAGCTTGTTTCCAGTTGTGGTACGTATGTAGGCTGTAACTTTTCTTTTATATTAAGAATGAAATTCGTAGTTTAAAGTAATTTTAATTTTAAATTAATTCCTCTGTAACGGCGTGCATAATTTTGACTGTGGAAAAGCGGTAAGCGTGTTTTTTATTTTACAAAACTTTGACACCTTTTCTTTTCTTACGCGCGGACAGTGCACTTTATGATAACTGCCGCGGTTCATACACGTCTGTTGCGTTGTCACCCCTAAGACTAAAATAGAATGCCGTCTTACCAAAAAAATGGGTATCAGGGTCTGGTCACTTAGTTTTTCTTAGCGTAGAGCTTAGCACTTTCTGGCGGCAGGATCTATTCTCTACCAGGCATACAAGTGTTTGTTCTGAGTATAGGTGTTAATCTATGTGCACTTGTCTCCACGATATAAGAGAAACTCAAAGGCGGCATTCAGACCGGCAGTGCACGCACTGCTAAGAATTGTATGGAGAGCCAGTTTAATTACAGGTTGTGAGGTATTCCATCTTAGTTCTCAAAGGTCCTCAAAAGTCCGCATCTGTAGCATTCTTTTTAGATGATGGTTGCAGACGTCCATTTGGGCAGCCACTTACCTTCGCGTGGACTAGTTTGTCACTTCAGTTATATAAAAAAAACTTAATTATCATACTGTTTGTGTGGTGGTGCGACATGTGGTGACAGCTTAATAATCGTTACTACTTATTTTCTTTCTCGGTAACAGAAAACAATGTAGCAGACAGCGTAATACATATTCAAAGCAATCAGACCTAAAGTGGTTACGTAAAAATGAGACACACATTTGTGTTGCGAGAAATTTTGCACTGCGTTCGCAATGTATTGCAATATTATAGTTATACCAGCAACTTAACTCGAAAGAGTCAGTAATTCCTTCATAGGGCTATGTATACGCTTTTACAACAAATTTCCAGGAAATATGCAGACCTTATCTATCTAAACTTTAAATAGATAAGGTCTGCATATTTTCATTTTTTGCTTAATAAGTATTTTAAACCTTTAGATTCTTAAGGTTTAAAATATTTATTAAGCAAAAAATATCTAGTAAGGGTTATTATACTACTTAAGAGTACATGATTGATAATAACACCTGGGAATGAGATGAAGATCGAATCGAGAGAGAATAATCGCTACCATGTTAGAATAGAATAGAATAGAAAAAACATTTATTCAGCACAGGCACATGTTGTTTCTAAATGTTTTCATAACAATTGTGTAAATAATAATATTATATTAAAAATTATGCTTTAAAAAATTTCTTGCTGGTTCTTCCAGGGACAGAGGTTTTTTCTTCGAATCATTGGTAAAGTAAAAAATGACTTTCAATAAGAATGACATGTAATCTACATTTAATAAAAACGATTCTATTCAATTCTATTATGTATGCTAAAAGAATTTATTTATTTATTAACTCCTTTTTTAATTTCCCATACCAAAAAAATATAAAGGGCCGAATTAATGCTGAAATTATTTTAAGTTGTAAACAGTAATGTTGAATAAGAATAAAAAATTAATGTATCATATGTAATTACAAAAAATTATGTTGAAATCGCAAAAATATATGAATAAAAAATATAATTATGTAAATAAATAATAGAACAATAGTATAACAAAGATATTGTTAAATCCAATTGGGCATACCTTAAGCGCATTAAAAAAATTACGTATGACATGATTATACGGAAATTTTAAAGTAGTTAGTTACTCGTAGTTTAAAGTAGTAAATACATTTCGAAAGCACTATCGTCTTCAACACCCTCGAAAACCATGAAAATGACACCCAAAATGAAAAAATTGGAACCTACTTCAGCCGCCATCTTGGATTTACATTTCGACAGCACTATCGGATTCAACACCCTCGAAAACCATGAAAATGACACCGAAGATAAAAACTTGATATCTATTGCAGCCGCCACCTTGTATTTACATTTCGACAGCACTATCGGCATTAGCACCCTCGAAAACCATGAAAATTACACCCATGATGAAAAAATTGATATCTATTGCAGCCGCCATCTTGGATTTACATTTCAACACCACTATCGGCTTCAACACCCTCGAAAACCATGAATATGATACCCATGATGAAAAACTTGGTACCTACTTCAGCCGCCATCTTGGATTTACATTTCGACAGCACTATCGGCTTCAACACCCTCAAAACCCATGAAAATGATACCAATGATTAAAAAATTGATACCTATTGCAGCCACCATCTTGGATTTACATTTCAACAGCACTATCGGCTTCAATACCCTCGAAAACTATGAAAATGACACCCAAGATGAAAAAATTGATACCTATTGCAGCCGCCATCTTGGATTTACATTTCGACAGCACTATCGGCTTCAACACCCTCGAAACCCATGAAAATGACACCAATGATGAAAAAATAGATACCCATTGCAGCCCCCACCTTGGATTTACATTTCGACAGCACTATCGGCTTTAACACCCTCGACAACCATGAAAATGACACCCATGAAGAAAAAATTTATATCTATTGCAGCCGCCATCTTGGATTTACATTTCGACAGCACTATCGGCTTCAACACCCTCGAAAACTATGAAAATGACACCCATGATGAAAAAATTGATACCTAATTCAGCCGCCATCTTGGATTTACATTTCGACAGCACTATCAGCTTCAACAGCTTCGAAAACTATGAAAATGACACCCATGATGAAAAAATTGGTACCTAATTCAGCCGCCATCTTGGATTTACATTTTGACAGCACTATCAGCTTCAACACCCTCGAAAACCATGAAAATGACACCCATGATGAAAAAAATTATAGCTATTGCAGCCGCTACCTTGGATTTACATTTCGACAGCACTATCGGCTTCAGCACCCTCGAAAACCATGAAAATGACACCCATGATGAAAAAATTTATATCTATTGCAGCCGCCATCTTGGATTTACATTTTGACAGCACTACTGGCATCAATACCCTCGAAAACTATGAAAATGACACCCAAGATGAAAAAATTGATACCTATTGCAGCCGCCATCTTGGATTTACATTTCGACAGCACTATCGGCTTCAACACCCTCGAAAACTATGAAAATGACACCCATGATGAAAAAATTGATACCTAATTCAGCCGCCATCTTGGATTTACATTTCGACAGCACTATCGGCTTCAACACCTTCGAAAACTATGAAAATGACACCCATGATGAAAAAATTGGTACCTAATTCAGCTGCCATCTTGGATTTACATTTTGACAGCACTATCAGCTTCAACACCCTCGAAAACCATGAAAATGACACCCATGATGAAAAAAATTATAGCTATTGCAGCCGCTACCTTGGATTTACATTTCGACAGCACTATCGGCTTCAGCACCCTCGAAAACCATGAAAATGACACCCATGATGAAAAAATTTATATCTATTGCAGCCGCCATCTTGGATTTACATTTCGACAGCACTATCGGCTCCAACACCCGCGAAAACCATGAAAATGACACCCATGATGAAAAAATTTATATCTATTGCAGCCGCCATCTTGGATTTACATTTCGACAGCACTATCGGCTTCAACACCCTCGAAACCCATGAAAATGACACCAATGATGAAAAAATTTATACCCATTGCAGCCGCCACCTTGGATTTACATTTCGACAGCACTATCGGCTTCAACACCCTCGACAACCATGAAAATGACACCCATGAAGAAAAAATTTATATCTATTGCAGCCGCCATCTTGGATTTACATTTCGACAGCACTATCGGCATCAATACCCTCGAAAACCATGAAAATGTCACCCATGACAAAAAAATTATACTACTTACTTTTAGTACATACTACTATTATTTATTCTGTTCTTTTAAAATATTGTAATAAAAAAATCTTTTATTATTATTATTATAATCAAGTATTTAAGAAATTTGGTTATTCGAATATTGTGTATTTGTGCAGCGATCTTTTTGAGCCGCCGCAAACAACCGAAATAATGTCCACTCACGACGGAGACTGAAGCCGAATGTGAGCCGAACTAAGCTACTCTGTGGCTGTAGCTCCCCATTTACAGAAATAATTTACATACAAGGCTACCAAATCAACGAAAATTTCGCCATTTTGGAGCCGAAAATTTAATTATAGCTAAACAAAACAAAATTACACTGCCATTTACATTCAGTGGCTTCCCACATGATAGATGAAGAGATTAAAAAATAAATTGAGTTAAACAATTGATATTTTCAAAAGTTATCGTGTTGACAAGCCACAGGGACATGATAAAGCCACTAAAACCCTTTTTTATTTAAAAATAGCAATTAATCGATTTAAAAAAAATATTAATAAGTTCAACAATCATTTATCTTTCTAACAATGTGCTTTTTATATTATTTATATGTATAATATGATTGCTAGATACGATTTTATTCGATAAAACGTTGGAATCTTTATTTTTAGGCGATAGTAGAACAAACCTTGCGCTTTCGCTTAAGGTATGCAATAGTAAAAAAAAAGTTGAGCACCGATGCAGCTATATTATGGCTCGGTTGGGATAGAACCACGCTTTTACAAAACACCAGCGTAAAATAGCAGCATGTTGCAATATTTTGCATGGCGAATGTAACAAGTCAATTTATCTTAATCTTCAGGGGCGATAACGCATCTTCATTTTGACTCTTGATCGAGGATACAACATGTGGACTGTGTGCTAGTTTGTCACCCTTATTCTATACAAAAAATATGTGTTTTAATTAATTACTTAACTTAATTGAGAATAGAACCAGGAGTCTAAAGAGATAGTATTCAGGTGTACTATGTGCTCGTTCTATAATCTGAATTCCTTTATTTAATTTATTTGGTATACGTATATGTAGTGTAGTGTATATGTGTAATGGTGAAAACATTTGTATGCATTTTACATTGTATAATATTGAATACTGTTACGTTAGTCCTTTGTTAAATATTCATTGACACCCACGTAAGATCAGTGTCGAAGGACTCTGTTAGTAACTATACTGAGTTGGTTACCATTTTTGTAACCATTTACCAAATTTAAAATATATTGTAAGCAAATTGCTGTAACGTGTTACTAAATTATCTTATTTTCTTTTTATTTTCCTTCTTAATTGTATAATAAATTATAAATATTTATTGCCCATTTTTGTTTTAGTTTCAGACGTATTATTTGATACAGGATGATGTGTATGACAACAGTAAAATGCGCTCAGGAGTATCTAGCTGGCATTTGCAACCTAATGCTAGCGCATTGGCAATGAACGACACTTGTATTTTGCGATGTTTCGTCAGTGAAATCCTGAGACAAAATATTAAGGAAACGTTTTATACGAAAGTTATAGATGTTTTTAATGAGGTTTGTAGCTTTATTATTAAAGAAAGATCCGATTTTAAATGAAATAAAAATGGGTCAAAATATTCTGTCTACTCTATCAAATTTTATAATTGATAATTATTTGAAAATTTGAGCTTGTCGGCATCGAATATCGAAAAGACAGAACGTTATCGCCTTCGAAAGATGCGATATATTCATAATCTTTCCTATGTGCCAAATGCTTGTGTTTAAATTTGGAGTAGGACTGCCTTTGAGCCTAGGAGCCCTCTGGGTAGCTATAAACTCGAGGTGACAAGGCATCTGTAGCTTTCTTTGTTTGAAGTTGGTTGCAGGTGTCCTTGGACTGCAGTAGCCACTTACCATTAGATGAACTGAAGTTTGTTTGTCACTTCAGTTTTATAAAGAACTAGCAACTTGCCCTGGTGTCTCCTAGGTATCCGAAATTTTTTTTTCAGATAAAATATACCCTAGTTCACTCCTGGTATCGCCTCTAACTATGACTCTATCTATTCGAGAAGTTTCATTACTATCTGTTTAGCCATATCGAAGATAAGCGTGGACAAGACAAAAATCATAAAAGTGCCTATTCATGTCTTAATGGCATGCAAATGTTGTTATTAATTATATTAGATTATTATCGCAGCTCAATAAGAGGCTGTTATTTCGACAGACAGACAGACACTTCAAATTTTATTTAAATTTATAGATGTGTAAAACCAGAGCGACGGTGAAAATCAGCAAATATTTTGTTCTGAGATTGCTTATTCGCCTACCAAGTGTGACAATTAAGACGAATTATACCTGCATTCCGAAAGAGCAATATCCAGCAGGGGAGTGTTGTGGACTGATAATTATATGGTTAAGTTAAAGAAGAAAGCTTGACAATTTAAATAATCAATATTTGTTTCTTGCAGATGTACCTCATAATGGAGATGGGGCAAGTTTTAGATTTATATTTAGCCCAAACGAAAAACTATGATGATTTCACGATGGAAACTTATGATAAAATGTGTTACATGAAAGCTTCATATTATTGCATGAACTCGCCGACTTTACTAGCGTTAATTTTGTGTAACAAGGCGAACGAAGAATCTTTTAAGCTGGTGCTTGATTTGTGCAATGACCTTGGCGTTTTCATTCAGATTCATGTAAGCTGTATCAAATAGTTATCAATTATGGATCTTATTAGTTATTCATCGTCATTCATCATTGGAAGTCTATCAGGGTACAATACAATTCAAATAAGAATAGGAACGGCAATGACCTCGAATGACCGCGATTTTTCTACTGTCACTTGAAAAGTACCGCTTGCAAATAAAATTAATTTACATATTACCAACTTTATTTTCCGCTTTATTTACTGAGTCCCAGTATTACGAAATCTATTGAAGTCATAAATATTTTTATAAATTAATTTAAAATAATGATACTAGTCGGAGGAATATTTTAAATACCTACATAAATCCATGTTCTATTATTATAAGAGAAAGCAGCAGTGATGATAATTACGACAATGATGACTACTCAGAAATTGATGAGTATATCCTCAGCATATTTTACAATTTACTAATCTATGCATTATTCCCTTTTGTTTAGTTTATGAGTCTTCTTTCTGCTTCTTAATAAATTCATAAAAGTCCATTTTAATGGTCTTCTTCTATTGCAAAGGCTTTGATGTAATCGCCAAGCTTAATAGATGGATTGCAATACCATGTTACTCCACTTTGGTGCTGCTTGTGGTTACCGGTCTAGTAATATACCAGCTGATAATTTATTGGAGTCGCAGTCACCTATTATAACGGCTATGGGACACAATTAGATGATGGATTCTCATTCGAATATAGCATAAAATTTGAACTATATTTTTTTACCATTACCATTACCTCCTCCTTCATAGATTACTCCATAGGAAGTATAATTGCTATAGTTGCCACGCTTGATGAGCGGGTTGGCTAACGCAGTTTTTCATTTTACTCAGCTGTTATCAGGAAAACGCTGCTGTCGATTTCAGTCGCTTTCAGTTTCCCCGGTCGCATCTTCCCGCTGGATGATGTTGATGTTCTAGCAGTACCAATGCACGGTTAGTGAAGTAGAAGGTAGCTAAGAGTATCGTTTGGCGTTACTAACATTATACTTAAAATAACTGTGTTTGAAATTAATACCAAAGAAATTGTAAAGTGGAATTTTAAGTAATGATTTACACCGTGCAAGTTGCCGCTCGACTGTGAAAGAAAACATTGTAAGAAAATCTGTATGACTGAGAAATAAAACAAATGTGGTGCACTAACTACTCCATAACTATTTTAGTAACAAGGGAAGGCCTGTGCCTAGCAGTGAGACATTTATAAGCTGTAACATTTATATATGTTATTTTATCTTTTTAGAATGACTTTACGGAGTGTTTTGACGTCGGCGAGTCAATGAGTAGAAAATCCACTAACGACATTGAAAATAATAAATTAACGTGGACGGCTGTGGTCGCATTACAGCACTTCAATAGCGAGCAAAGAGATATTTTTAATGAATGCTATGGAAACCCAAATCCAGAAAAAATTAAGCGAGTTATACAACTGTACGAAGAAGTAAATTTGCGGCAACTGTTTAAAGAAGAAGAAAGTGCTCGCTATAATAATTTTCTACGAAAAGTTCGCAATTTACCGGCGAATGCTACACCTTCTCCGGATTTTTTTATGAAAATTTTTGAATATTTTAAAAGTTACGCCAGTGATTCATCCAGATTTTACTACGCTTAATGACTTATTCTGAATCTGGTTTTAGGCTTTGGGATTTTTTTACTTTATAGAAGTTTATGAATAAAAGCATTTATTGAATATAAGACTTATTTTTCAAAGAGTATCCTAAATTAATATTTAACTTCAATATATATATATATATATATATATATATATATATATATATATATATATAGATTAGTGGTACGAGTATACCTACACTATGACCAGTCCGTATTGGACGTACCATATTATTAAAAAAAATCCGGGACCACTGAACTCGTTAATTGTAATTTTTATTATGGATTATATATATATATATATATATATATATATATATATATATATTTATATATATATATATATATATATAATGATATTTGTGAAAGGCTGTAATGATGATGATGATGATGAATGATATTTCTATATTGCAGTTTTTGAAAATACGAGTAATTAAGGCTTCTAATTTTGTTTGAAATTATTCTAAATTGAATGTCATTTATGGGCAACAAAGCAACAACAACGTTTTTGCCGACCGAGCGACTCTTACAAATGTGTGCATGTGTAATAAAAATGACATAATTTCTTTTAACTAATTTTTCTCGTCGAACGTTATCTCTTTTGGGCGTATATTCCAAAATGACCCTGTATACTTTGCGAGTATGCGCCCAAGCTGTAGCACAATGTACTTATAAGAGCAAAAGAAAATAACTTTTAATGAGAAGTAAATGCCGACTTCAAAGAACTAAAATTAGTTTAATAATTTAGTATTCTGAAGTCGGTGCTATGACATACTGTATATAATAATTAATGTTTATTTATAGTTTCTTGCTGGTTCTTCCCAGGACACAGAGGTTTTTTCGAACCAGTGGTTATTAAAAAATTAGTGACTTTCAATTAGTATTACATATAATCTATATTAAATTAAAAAAAAATCTGTTTCTGTTTCAATAGGTATCTGAATATTTTTCGCAATATCCTAAAAAGCTGAAATCGTGGTCTTGTTTAATACCTTTTTAGTATACATTTGCTATCGCAGTTTGGTTTTAGTTAGCAACTTTTAATTTATATACACGTCACAAAACGGATATCACTTTTAAATTACAGCGTTTCTTTAAGCGAATTTATATTAACAATTTTCAAATTTCATGTATGAACTAAATGCTAGGATCCCATTGCTGTCTCGGGAGCCATCTGGGTAGGTATTATTCTCTTATCTAGTGCCGGTATAAATATCGGCCGTAGGGCATTCCATCTCAGTCTGTAGAGGTGACAACAATCTTCTTAGTTTGACGTTAGCTGTAAGTTTTCATGGGCTGTAGTAGCCACTTACATGTGGACTGTAATTTCGTTGGACACTTCAGTTTTATAAAAAAAGAAACTTAAACTAATTAATCCTAATAAAATTAACATTTCTTATAACATATATTTTCGGAATGTCGAAAAAAGAATATTCTGAATTACGTCTGTTATTGGATCGCAGACACGATATTTCAATATTTATTTAATTAGTTTAGCTATTCAGCGAGGAAACCCAGCTAGCGTTCTTGGAACGATACTACAGAGAGTAAGATTATAATATAATAATTTTAGTTTTTAGTTTGTTTTTCTTATATATATTTTCAATAAAACTACTTTTACGGATTTTATCGCGTTTAATTAACTTATTTTGCTTATTTTTTATTAATTCCCGACGTTTCGTGGGCCACGGGGGACTAAGGTGATTGACGTCCCCATGCCCGTGTGTTAACCGTGTGTTAACGTCGGGAATTAATAAAAATAAGCAAAATAAGTTAACTAAACGCGATAAAATCCGTAAAAGTAGTTTTATTCAATGGGTAGTGTTCGCGTAAATATAAGAAATCATTGTATATTTATTTAAATATTAAAAAATACATACGATATATTACATACAATAGTATGTGTTACGGCCTACAGCTGCCCCTGCAAAGCTCATCTTGGCTGGGGCCCATAGCAGCTTCCTCGACGGGCAGACGCAGGTCGGGCCCAATGGCCATATGGAAGAATTTCCTATAATACTAAGCTATATGGGAGAAGGCTAGGGAAATATAGTACGTACCTGTTTCCGACTCTTAGATCGCCCCAAGGCTCGGTCAGGCCGTAAGTGAGTGTGAGGTGCATGGCAAGTAGTTTTTAGTGATGTGTAAATGTCTGAGACCTGGACCAGCTTAGGCGACCAGCAGCGGCCGAGTTACAGGCTGCCCCACAATGCTGCATCGCTCCAGCCGGCTCCACCGCTGGACCATTTCTTTCTTCATTGTCACTATTTCAGTTTATTTGCTTCATTGTACATTTAACTAATTTAAAGTCGCCTAATTCCATATTCATCGTAGAATCGAACACGTGATACCCGATACAGTACGGACAGTAGTTCAAAATTCGACATTCAACGTCCCGGATTCACTTATCACAATATTATAAATAAGGAATTAACGCGGTCTCTTAATGAGTCATACGGTTCAGCGTTAAACACAACTAAGTTCCTTCATTCGACACCAAAACACCACGTCGCGAAAAGAATTCAAAATACGCCTCGTTGACACGTAAAATAACAAACCAACCAACACACAAAAAAGGGAACTTAACGCGACGGCACAATTATAATGATTTCCAGACAATCAACCGGGAGACGCTCTCGACCAAGGAATGCGCGGTTCGAATCCTAGACCGTATATCTACTCGACGCGCGCGTGCACAATTCCGCATCACCCGAACAAGTTAAATATTGCAAAATTCACATATCCACGTAGCGAAATAATACGCACTAAATCTAACTATCTGGACCCTACACGGTCGCGTGAACTTCGGCCGCGATAATCGAGATACGCAGATTCACCGCATCGAGGCCAGCGAGCTACTGCTTCTTCGCCCACGCGTCCAGCCACACAAGCCGCACACCGCCGCCCCACCTGGTGGCGTTTATCTCACCTATATACCATCGGTTGACGCGCCAGCTCGAACGCAATCGGATGGCATTCAAAATGACCAAATTTGGGCATAAAAAAACCCCCGTCCCGAACATAAGTACTTATATCCGCGATCAAACCGACAAGCGGGACAGGGTCGCGACGGCAAGTTGCAAGACCGAATCTACAACCAAAACTAGGCCACCTTAGGCACCCCATCAGATCTTGCAACCCTAGCCACCTCCTCAAAAAGACAGCCCCAATGTGGGCAAGCCGGAGGGTCAACCTCCACTGGATGCCCCTCCTGAGCATCGCAGCACCTTAAAAGTCCTGTACTGGACAGAAGTCCGACGACCTCTTTCAAACACCTATCTGTACCCCTATGATTCGTTCCGCAATCCGACCGGATCAGGTCTGCAAACAGCGACGCGACACGAAGCGGCACAGCGTGGCCTCCTAAGCTTCAGTGCAGAGAGCACCCAAAAATTCCACATGAACGTCGTCTGTGGATAGCCAAACGAAACGCACAGATAGTCTCTAGTAGTGTTGCCCAAATGCAAGAACAAGACGAGACTTAGCAAGTCTTGGTCTTGGTCTTGCGCCAATACACCTAGTCTTGGTCTTGGTCATGGTATTGCGCTCCCAGTCTTGGTCCTGGTCTTGGTCTTGCAGCAAGAGTCTCGCAAGTCTCGCAATGACCTATTAGCCTATTACTATTTATTAAACGTTACTTTAGATCTTAGAACAACTTAACAGAGTAGGTACATATTGAGCTTGAATTAACATAGCCATAGTAAAGACCAACCATATTAATAAATGTCTAAACATTTAATGAGAAATTCGAAAAATCAACTGACACTTTTGACAAAGCATTAATACAAAGTAACCATCTGGCTGACTCATCACTTAACCTATATCTATGTTTTCTAATTACTAATGATGCTTTAGAAAATAATCTCTCAGCAGGTACTGAAGTTGCAGATATTAAAAGAAAATCACGGGCCATCTTCGATAAAATCGGATATTTTATCTCATGCGTCCTCCACCACTCTAAAATGTCTTCCGAGATGACGGCTCTGGGTTTACCTAGGTACCTCTCCAACTCCTTAATAACTAAGCCTTGAAGACAAGATTCAGATCCATTTTTACACATTTCAAGTGTTTTAAAAGTGCTATGGTGTCAACCATATTTATCAAATGTGTGACGACATACACTATACCGTGTAGTGGCGGTTAAGAATATCCACTACCCCATATCTTCCCGTGGGTGTCGTAAAAGGCGACAAAGGGAAACAGGCAGGAGATGGGCAGCAGCATCTTCCTGATATTAGTCAAAATAACAATAAAAAACTGCGGTTGCCAACCCGCTCGCCAAGCGTGGCAACTATGGCAATATACCCCCCATGAGCAATGACAATAATAAACGGCCCCCAGTCCCCGGCGGCCCCGCTATTCCTGGCTACGGTGGCGACCATGGTAACGGCGGGGCAGGGGGTGCTAAGAATCTCCGGTGGAGGTTCGGTTGCCACCTACGACGACTCGACCTGGCAACATACAACGCACGCACCCTGAGGACTGACGAGAAGATTGTGGAGCTGGAAGAAGAGATAGACAAGTTACGCTGGCATATTATAGGATTATCCGAAGTCCGAAGAGAGGGGGAGGACACGGTAATCCTCGAATCCGGCAACTTGCTCTATTACCGGGAGGGCGACCATCTGTCCCAAGGAGGTGTCGGATTTATCGTCCACAAGTCTCTCGTTAACAACGTTGTAAAGATTGAGAGTGTGTCGACGAGGGTTGTGTACCTTATACTCAGAATCACCAAACGGTATTCGCTGAAGGTCATACAGGTTTACGCACCAACCTCGGCACACCCCGATCAGGAGGTGGAGGAAATGTATGAGGATATCTCTAGAGCCATGCATTCCTCCAAAACCCAATATACGGTGTTAATGGGAGACTTCAATGCAAAACTAGGCACAAGAGAGAACGGTGAGCTGAAAGTAGGGAAATTTGGAATAGGGCAACGGAACCCAAGGGGCCAGCAGCTGGCCGACTTCATGGAGAAAGAGGGACTCTTTATGATGAACTCTTTCTTCCAGAAGCGGCCCCACAGGAAGTGGACCTGGTCGAGCCCCGACGGTTCGACAAAAAATGAGATTGACTTCATTATGACGACCAGACGACAACTGTTCAGTGATGTCTCCGTGATCGCAAGGGTGAAAACTGGTAGCGATCACCGAATGGTTAGAGGCACACTGAACCTAAACGTTAAGTTGGAGAGGTCTCGTCTAATGAAGTCAACGCTCCGTCCCCCTCGTGCTCTAATCCAAACTCCCGAAACCTTTCAGCTCGAGTTACAAAACCGTTTTCAGTGCCTAGAAGACTGCAATGAAGTGGACGATTTGAATGACAAGCTCGTGGAAACTGTCCATGCGGTCGGAGCTAAGTTCTGCAAGACCCGCCGCAGAAGAACACAAAAACTCTCCGATCACACTCTTAATCTTATGGCTGTTAGACGGGAGATGAAGCTACATTCTTCAACAGATTTAACAGCATACAGGCAACTGAACAGACAGATCTCCAAATGCATGCGGCGGGACTTACGCAACTTCAATACAGCTCGTATTGAAGAAGCGATCGAGCGGAACCAAGGCTCCAAAGTCTTTGCCAGAGATCTGTCTGCCAGAAAGCGCCAACTGTCAAAGCTGAAGACAGAATGTGGCAGCATCGTTTCCGGGGCACCTGAGATTTTGAGTGAGATTGAGAGGTTCTATGGGCAGCTGTACACGTCATCGTTGGAGCCGCACGCAAGTGTGAGTAACGATCCAAGAGCGAGTCTTATCCGACATTATTCCGATGATATCCCGGACGTCAGTCTGAGCGAGATTGGAATGGCTCTCCAGCACCTTAAAAACGGCAAGGCCCCAGGCGAGGATGGAATTACAGCGGAGCTTCTGAAAGCGGGTGGAAAACCGGTACTTGAAGTCCTTCAGAAGCTCTTTAATTCCGTCCTCCATGGTGGCATTACACCGGAGGCGTGGAGCAGAAGTGCGGTGGTCTTGTTCTTCAAGAAAGGCGACAACGCTTTCTTGAAGAACTACAGACCGATTTCCCTTCTGAGCCGCGTCTACGTGCTGTTTTCGAGAGTCATTACGAATCGTCTCGCGCGCAGACTTGACGACTTCCAGCCTCCCGAACAAGCCGGTTTCCGAAAAGGCTTTAGCACCATAGACCACATACATACCCTTCGGCAAATTGTACAGAAGTCCGAGGAGTACAATTTGCCGCTATGTCTGGCGTATGTGGACTATGAGAAAGCCTTTGATTCCGTCGAAATTTGGGCGGTGCTGCAGTCCCTTCAGCGATGCCAAGTTGACTGTCGGTATATCGAAGTGTTGAAGTGCTTGTACAGTAGGGCTACGATGGCTATCCGAGTACAGAACCAGAGTACGAAACCTATCCAATTGCAGAGAGGTGTAAGACAGGGTGACGTCATATCCACGAAACTCTTTACCGCTGCATTGGAAGATGTTTTCAAGCTTCTGGACTGGAAAGGATACGGTATCAACATCAATGGCGAGTACATCACTCACCTTCGATTTGCCGACGATATAGTCCTTATGGCAGAATCGCTGGAGGACCTAAGCACTATGCTCAATGACCTCAATAGTGTTTCCCAACGGATAGGTCTTAAGATGAACATGGACAAAACAAAGATCATGTTTAATGTCCATGTCACACCTATGCCGGTAGTTGTTGGGAACACTAAGCTCGAAGTTGTTGACGAGTATGTTTACCTGGGACAAATAGTCCGACTAGGTAAGTCCAACTTCGACCGAGAGGTCAATCGACGGATTCAACTCGGTTGGGCAGCGTTCGGGAAATTACGGCACATCTTCTCGTCAGGTATACCTCAAAACTTGAATACGAGACTGTACACCCAGTGCGTGTTGCCAGTGATGACATACGGAACTGAGACGTGGTCCTTCACTGCTGGCCGGATGAGGAAGCTCAAGGTCGCTCAGCGAGCTATGGAGAGGGCTATGCTCGGAGTTTCTCTGCTTGATAAACTCAGAAATGAGGATATCCGCAGTAGAACTAGAGTGACCGACATAGCCCAACGGATTAGTAAGCTGAAGTGGCAATGGGCCGGCCATATAGCTCGAAGAACCGACAACCGATGGGGAAGAAAGGTTCTCGAGTGGCAGCCTCGTACCGGCAGGCGAAGTGTTGGGCGTCCCCCCACTAGATGGAGTGACGACCTGGTAAGATATGCAGGAAGTCGATGGATGCAGGTGGCTCAGGACCGTGCTTTGTGGCATTCTTTGGGGGAGGCCTATGTTCAGCAGTGGACTTGTGAAGGGCTGTAATGATGATAATGATGATGTGACGACATATTCGAGCACTTTGTTTTAAAAACACACACTTGCAAAAGTCGAGATTTGCAGTGAACTTACTGAACATGTTTATCTTTTAGGTAATAATAATAACAATAATAGTAAGTAATTACATATTATAAATCCATATAGTTAATTTTATAATAATTATTTACTAGAATAAATTATTATGATACCTACCTATTATCTAATTACAAGATTTCTTGCGAGATCAGGATAATGTATTCGTGTCCATTCTGAGCACCCGGAAACTTATTTTATTCTTTGAAACATGTACTCTGTGGCGGCAATCAAACAGTGTCAAATGTAGTGCGTGTGGCGCAGCGGCGATGATTGTATGCGATATTAATAGTAGCCGCCGGCACGTGTATCTTGACCTTGTACTTTCGAATAGCTGCACAATTTCTTTGACAGGTCAGTATCCGACCTTTGATGACGCCGACAACAAGACGCCGCGCACCATCAAAGTGCCGATGGTCAAAACTAGGGATGCACTCTTTTTTCTTTTAATGGATATTTTCATTCGCTATGTATATTTATGGTATTGTTCATAATGCGCATAAGTCCAATTTTCCAATTTTTTTTTTCATTATATTTTTTGCGTCTCATAGAGTCCTTAAGCGTATACCCGAACTCCTATACTCCCTGAAACGACACTTAGTCCTAACTGCAAGACGCAAGAGTCTCGCAAGCTAAGTCTTGTTCTTGCGCAAATCTTGCACGGTCAGTCTTGGTCTTGGTCTTGCTAAAAATAGGCGGTCTTGTTCTTGGTCTTGATCTTGCAAAAATGCAAGAACAAGACCAAGACTGCAAGACCAAGACCGATTTTGGGCAACACTAGTCTCTAGTATGAATTTTCAAACAAGCAGGCATAACCAAGCCATCCAACATATAATCCTTTACTCAATAGTGCGGCAGCTGATTTCAATCTGCTACCACTACTTAGTAAGATATTTGAAAAAAATATTCTTGATCAAATGTTAAATTTCTTTAATATTAATAATTTACATCATTAAAATCGATTTGGTTTCACAAGAGGTCGCTCGACAACTGATGCCGGTGTTGAGCTAATTAAATATTATATCTTTAATGCATTGGAGAACTCACAGGATTCTTTGGGTATATTCTGTGACCTATCCAAGGCCTTCGATTGTGTTCACCGTGAAACATTAATCAGGAAACTTCTACACTACGGCGTAAGAAGTGATGCTCTTAAATTAATTATTTCATATTTAAGTAACAGAACGCAAAAAGTTGTCACTAACCGAATAAGCTCTTCCGGGTTGATGGTACAAATAGCTGTGCCTCTAGGCTTAATTCTCGGTCCCTTTCTGTTTCTTGTATACATTAATTACTTGCCTTACATAGTAGAGGATAACTATAATATAGTATTATTTGCTGATGACACTTCTTTAATTTTCAAATTTAGACGACAATAACTAAAAGATGATGAAGTATATAATGCTATATGTAAATAAGTAAATTGGTTCAATATTAATAACTTGCATTTAATTGGCACTAAAACTAAATGTATGAAGTTCGTGACTCCAAATGTCAAACAATTAAATACTAATGTAATTTTAAATCGGGAGGAACTGGGTCTTGTCGATACCACCATTTTTTTGGAATTACGCTACATACAAAGCTTCATTGGAGCGCCCGTATATCAAAACAAGCAAGCATTTTTATTTCTGCAGCATATGCTGTAAAAATATTAAAATTCCCAGCAGTTTTGAAACAGCTAGACTAGTTTACATTAGCTATTTCTATCTCATAATGTCGTATGGTGTTTTGCTATGGAGGCAAGCAGCTGACACTGAAATTATATTTGTTTTAAAGAAGAGGGCCGGCCATAAGAGCAATTTATAATTTAAAGCCTAAAGAGTCGATGCGATAAAATTTTAAGGAAATTAATATATTAACTTTGGTTTCTCAATACATTTATGAAAATGTAACATAGTACACAAAAAAGAGTAGTTTTACAAAAATAAGTGAAAATCATTCTGTAAATACTAGGAACAGACAAGCTAGTAGTACCACTTACTCGACTCCACCGAATCAGTAATTCATTCTTGGGGCGATGTATACGCGTTTACAACAAAATTCCAGAAAATATACAAAATTTGACCTGGTCAAAGTTCAAAAACTTTATTAAACTAAGTTTTTATAAAAAGGGTTATTATAATTTTACAGAATATATGGATGATAATAACCCCTGGGAATGAGGTGATCGCTACCAAGGTATTTCTAATTAGTTGCGTTGTTAATTGTGTAACATACATGATTGTAAGCTGTTTTTTAAAGTTTCTTGCTGGTTCTTCCCAGGACACAGAGGTTTTTTCGAACCAGTGGTAATTAAAAAATTAGTGACTTTCAATTAGTATTACATATAATCTATATTGAATTAAAAAAAAATCTGTTTCTGTTTCAATAGGTATCTGAATATTTTTCGCAATATCCTAAAAAGCTGAAATCGTGGTCTTGTTTAATACCTTTTTAGTATACATTTGCTATCGCAGTTTGGTTTTAGTTAGCAACTTTTAATTTATATACACGTCATAAAACGGATATCACTTTTAAATTACAGCGTTTCTTTAAGCGAATTTATATTAACAATTTTCAAATTTCATGTATGAACTAAATGCTAGGATCCCATTGCTGTCTCGGGAGCCATCTGGGTAGGTATTATTCTCTTATCTAGTGCCGGTATAAATATCGGCCGTAGGGCATTCCATCTCAGTCTGTAGAGGTGACAACAATCTTCTTAGTTTGACGTTAGCTGTAAGTTTTCATGGGCTGTAGTAGCCACTTACATGTGGACTGTAATTTCGTTGGACACTTCAGTTTTATAAAAAAAGAAACTTAAACTAATAAATCCTAATAAAATTAACATTTCTTATAACATATATTTTAGGAATGTCGAGAATATTCTGAATTACGTCTGTTATTGCATTGCAGACACGATATTTCAATATTTATTTGAAATATCGTGTCTGCGTGCATCTCTAAAATAAGGTAACAATAGCTGAGCAGCAACTGAAATTGATTTGGGAGGTGTAGTTAAAAAAAGAAACCTAAAAGACATGCGTGGTTGCTTGCGCAAGGGAAGGGGTCTACTTGGTTAATTATCTTCGAAGGAAATGATTCATATAATAATGATCGAACTTCGCTTTGAAGTCTCTAGTCATTAATATTATAATAACCCCTTTTATAATTCGTTTAATAAAAAAATAAATTAACTTTGGCAATACACATACCTTGTATGCTATATATATTCTATACGTGGTTGAGCCTTGCTGCAGCTATATTAATAGTATGGTTGTAGCACGAATGGGTCGGCTCGACCAGGGATGGACCACGCTTACAGAGAATACCAGCGTAAAATAGCAGCTTAATGCTTCTGTGTTTCGTATGGTGAGTGTAGAGAACCGGATACCCCTTTTACTGGAAAAGAGGCGTTCCATCTTAGTCCTCACGGCTCACAACGCATGTGCATTTTCAATTCGCAAACGAAGATAGATGTAGATGTCTATGGGCCACAGCAACCACTTAACATCAAGTGGACTGTGTGCTCGTTTGTCACCCTTATTCTATAAAAAAAAAAGAAAAAAATATTGGACTTAGTTCTAAAAGCGTATGAAATACGTTGCTCCAATAATGAATCAGTATTACTGCGGAGTCGAGTAGGTAAGTGTGAAATGTTAAATATGTGTGTGTTATGGACAACAATTTTATGTTTTAGTAAATTAAATATATTTTTGTTACTTATTATGAGCCAGTGCTTGACCACAATCCCTATTGGTGGTAAGTGGTGATGCATCACTAGATGGTAAATCGCGCTGTCTTAGCATGATAAAAGCCTATTTACTCTTGCCTTGAAGACGCTCAGACTATTCTTATACTATAACATATATATCCTTTAGTCGTGATTTGCGTTAGATTGGAAATGGAAGATTACAAAAACTTATTTTACGTGCATTACATTGCATGTTTACATACTATAACGAGATATTGATGAGATAAAAAGTTGCTTTATCTTTGGTTGAATTATAGCATGATCGACTTGATAACGACAATTATCACGCTATTAATTTTTTTTGTTTCTTTTATGGATAAAATATTTACAAAGCAAGGCAACACAAGTAATCCTTTTTAGTTTTAGTAATTCATTCATCATTTCGGATTGTGTGGCGTTTTTAAAAGTCTACAGCGGTTATCTTTAGCAGGCGGGTTGGCGACCGCTGTTTTTATTATTCTGAATTATTATCTATGCTACTGACCAATTAATTTCTCTTTATTGTCATAAATGATATCCATAGGATGATATAGTGAAATGTTACAACAGACAGGGGTTAATCAGTCATTGACATTCTACCCCACGAAACTGAAATCACATCCCATTGGGTTCGGGAACAACGAGGTGGGCGTGACCCCCGTGAAGGAGTGTCACACAAGGACATCTGTTGGCCTCTCTTAAAAGAAAGGTTATATGACTAAGATTACGGGTTCCTTTGGAGTGGTCCGGTCTTGACGTCCATTCAGTGGACTGTACTTTCCTCTAATTAGAAGGTGCAGTAGGAAATTAAACAGCAATTTTATCTTCGTAATTTCCCCATAAGAGTGCAACGTCAAAACTTTCACTACTTTTCCTATCACTTCCCTATTGATTTCTCTCTTGCTTTAAACTGTAAAACTGATAGCTGGTTTGAATGCTTCGTTAAATACCTTTTGATTAAAGTAAAAATGAAAAAATATGTTAGCGTCATTTTTGTCTCATTTTCATCACAAACTATCATAATCGGAAACTGTTTCAGCGAAATCACTTTATCTACAGTATCCCCACTTTAAGTTATAGTTAACTTACAACCTCAAAACTTTAGTTTGGTGTTAACGCTTGGGATAACTTAATTACGTATCACCGAACTCTATCGCTTCGAGACATGTTCATTATAATAGACAAGTAATTTTGTTTTAAAGAAGGGATGGTATAATGGTTGGGATGAAGAGTATATTAAAAAGAATAATGTAAGAAAGATGCAGTAAAAGTTACTGTAGAATTCGAAAGAGTTACCTTTTGATCTTTGTATAATTGTAATTCAATTGTACTAGAGTATAATATATACGTGGTAGAGCCATGCTGCAACTATATTATGGTTGTAGCACGAAGGGGTCGGCTCAACCGGGGAAGGACAACGCTCTCACAGAATACCAGCGTAGAATAGATAGAACGATGCTGTGTTTCGTATGGTGATTTTAGAGAACCGGAGACCCTTTTTACTGGAAACGAGGCATTCCATCTTAGTCCTCACGGGAGACAACACATCTGCATTTTGATTCGTAATCGAAGATAGATGTAGATGTCTATGGGCAACAGCATCCATTTACCATCAAGTGGACTGTGTGCTCGTTTGTCACCCTTATCCTATAAAAAAATTCTTATAGATTTTATAGCGTATAATCAAGCCTTTTCATGTTCCCAACGTTTCGAGTACTTTGCAGTACCTTTGGTAACGGGGGACTGATATATTCAACGTCCCAATATTACAGTTAACCCCGGCTACCGTCAAATTAAAATTATGAATTTTTGATCCAATATACGCAAAAAGAACCTATAGCATCTTCAAGTTTTGCAGCATATGTTTGCATAAGGATTAATTTTATTAATATACGAGATTAATTATACGAGAAGTCTTCTTCGCCTCAATCTGACTGTTTTCAAGGCAGGCTTTACGCTAAGACGCAGCGGAGGATGGCCTTACGGATCGTGCGAGGATACCGCACGATATCCTTTGAGGCGGCGACACTCCTGGCTCGCTTCCCACCTCTGGACATACTGGCGGACATGGATGCGAGGGTGTACGACCGGACGCGTGTTCTCCGCCAGAGCGTCGGTACTGAGCCTGATGAGGTGTTCGAAGGGTTCAAGCGGCAGGAACGAATTAACGCATTCGTAACGTGGCGCGCTCGCCTCTCTGAAGAGCGTTATGCGTGCAAATGCGTTGTTGGAGCAATCCTGCCGCACTTTGAAGCCTGGATGCATCGAAGAACAGAAAGACTCACCTACAGACTTACACAGATAATGACCGGGCGCGGATGCTTCGGTGATTATTTGTGTAAGATTGGACGGGAAGCGACGCCGAACTGTTTCCACTGCGGTGGGCAGGAACAGGACTCCGCATCTCATACGCTGGCAACATGCCCAGCGTGGGAACGGGAGCGGATGGTCCTGGTAAGCCGGATCGGTCAGAACCTCTCCCTGCCGGCAGTCGTGTTGGCGATGCTGAGCAGGAACTCCGCGTGGAGGGCCGTAGACACCTTCTGTGAATTCGTTATGATCCAGAAGGAGGATGCTGCGCGGTGTCGGGAGAGGACAGATCCCGTTCGAAGACGACGCCGCCAAGGCGTTTGTCAGGGTCCTCCCTTGATGATGGT
This sequence comes from Parnassius mnemosyne, assembly GCA_963668995.1. Taxonomy (NCBI): domain Eukaryota; kingdom Metazoa; phylum Arthropoda; class Insecta; order Lepidoptera; family Papilionidae; genus Parnassius; species Parnassius mnemosyne. The sequence goes on along the minus strand of CAVLGL010000068.1, from coordinate 17,080,975 downwards.
GTTCCCTTACCAGAAACGGGGCCTCGGGGGTTACGGGCGCTCGGGGCGGGGTCAAGCGTCTAGTGATGTAACACTTGAGGAGGACGGTGACTCGAAAGTGGTCTCGAGCACCGTGATAGCATTGCGAGGGTGCTGGGGGTAGTAAGGACTGCCCCCGGGACGTACTTTAATAGAGCAAAGCGTGAGAGGGGCCCTGGTTGTGTTCCGAACGGAGATCCCGGGACCCCTCATATACGCTGATGGAGACCACCGTGGGGTTGTGGCCGGTAGGAGTCCGGTATAACCTTTCCGTCGCCCCCGCAACAGAAGGTATCCATGAGGATTTCCCCACGATTAAAAAAGGCTTTACGCTAAGACAGTGAGATTTACCATCTAGGTCTGGCTTATAATAAGTAAAATATGTTTATTTTTAATGTATGCTTGACTACAATCCCACGTGATGATAAGTGGATAGGTGATGATGAAGTTGAAGGTAAAGCGCACTGGCTTAGTTTAACAAAAACCTATTTACTAATGCCTTGAATAAACACATTGTATTTTAATAGAAATGTAAACGACCTTAAAAAGTTTTTCTCCCCTAAGTACGCTTTACGAATGACAAGAAAGAAAATAATTATTTAAATTTTATTTTATTGATATTGCAAGAGTAATCTTTAATTCTTGTGTAAAAATAAAAACTAACAAAGCCTTTAAACTAAGCAAGTATAGTATTTATATACTAGTAAGCATTATTTACGCCATTACTCGTACAATTCAAACAATAGAACTAACAGGTGATAAGGATAGTGAATTTGATTAGAAATGTAAAACTTTGTGTGTACTATTGCTATATTGTAGTACTTGATTTTTCACAGCTTTTTAAGCACTAGTATCACATCTTTATACATTTCTGTATATGATTTTTTATCACTGATCCCTTCGTAAACGGCTGGACTAATTTTAATGAAATTTTTGACGTGGGTACGTCTTTAAATTTGTTTCCATAGCAGGAGATAATTCAGAAAACTGATGATAACAAAATCGGGGGATACAGTTCGGTGGTGCAGCTACGTATCTATTATCTTCATTCAAAATTTATTTACACCACATGATAGCTAAAGGATCAAAAATTCGTTACGGTGAGTGTGACATCGCGCGTGGTGGAGAGTGGAGCGCCGTTATTTTGAGGTCATTTCGCTCCATGTATTCACGTTAAACACACGGCCATGTCCACTACAAAGCCACATCCCAATATTTTGTGAGTGTTTGGGTGGGTCCCTGGATAGTTTAGATTTACAGTTGAACCCGGTAATTGGTGCTGTTGCCGAAGCTTGAGCGGATTGCTGTGTTTTTATATTTTAATAAACAAAAGATGTTATGTATAAGAAACGAAACCTCACAACAGGAATTACCTCTGTCAATACCACACAAAGTGGTTTTTTATAGGATCGGGTGACAAACGAGCACACAGTCCACCTGATGGTAAGTGGTTACTGTGACCCATAGACATCTACATCTATCCTCAATAAAGACTCAAGATGCAGATGCGTTGTCCCAGTGAGGACTAAGGTGGAATGCCTCTTTGCCAGTAAAAAGGGTCTCCGGTTCTCTACACTCACCATACGAAACACAGCAGCGTTAAGCTGCTATTTTACGCTGGTTTTCTGTGAGAGCGTGGTCCTTCCCCGGTCGAGCCGACCCATTCGTGCTACAACCATAATATAGCTACAGCATGGCTTTACCACGTAGAAAAAAGGTATTGGCAAGAGTAATAACTATACTGTCTAGTTATAGAAATGAGTAATAGTAATTACTTCTAACAAATTTAAAATACAAAATGATTTCATTGCAAATATGTCTCTGACTCATCTTTTATCATCATCGTCTTTACATTCCATCACAAGTCCACTGCTGAACATAGGTCCTCCACCTGATATTTTTCTCAGCATGGTCACCTAATGCTGGGTGAGGAAAATATAATGTGGAGGCCAGGAAAACGTAAAACATCTTTGTACCTAGATAAAATATTCTAGTGATTGTCAGTTATATCATTCGCCACATTTTCTAAAGAGTTGAGAACGTTTCAGATAGGGCAAAAAAATACAAAATATTATGGGAATGATTTATTAATAATATATACAATTATAGATATTTATAATAAAAATAATGAACAAGCTCTGTGTTCAACTGATAGTGTTTCTAGTAAACAATTTGTAAAATTGCTGTTCTCATTTTTATCAATAGTGAATTGATGAAACGTAGTCAAGTTCACTTTATATATAAAATATATTTAATTAAATCGGCACATGGCGTATTTGGTGCTCTACTTACAACTCGGCGGAAATTTGAAAAGAAAGATTTTGTCAGTTCTTAATTATCTTGTGTACACCATTTTTAACAGAAGTATTGTTTACATCTGGCGTGATTTCTAAAAGCATGATTAAGTGTCAGCTGCGTATCGTCAATCAGACCCTGAACCTTTTATGACAATTATTTTTGTTTCTTTTTGTTATACCTTACAACCTTTTTAAAAACTGACGCAAACTCATTATAGTAATTTCCGTGCAGTTGGGGTCATAAATCATAGCTAGGCCTCAGCCCGGCTAGGGCGGTGAGCATGTTGCGCGGGCGCAACGCCATTATTGATAACAACAAATAAACAGTAAATAGTTTTAGATTAATTTTAGATATAAGTTATTATCTTTATATTTATATTTATTTGTAATATAACTTGTTACATTCCATATACCTAATTAATAATTTATTTTAAATCATTATTATTCTTATTTTAATAAATACGTTGTTTTATCTATTTTTTTCATTTTTATCACTAACCCACATAATGACAAAACTAAATACACTATCAATAACGCTTATCGACAATAATAATGCGCATCACTATGCTCGCCCCTAAGGCCCGTGAGTGGGAGAGAGAGCGAAATACTCCGATGATTTATGACCTGCACGGATAAAATAATTCTAGTATCTTGAAGTCTTACAGTGGTATGCTTGGGTTTGGATTTAATTTTATTAATTATAGGATCCCAAGCAAATGGCAGCACCCATCCATCTTCTCTATTGAAATTAAGATGTTTTTTTAATTAACCTCACGTATCAACATTTTTAATAAACCTCGATTTAGAGGCAAACAGTTCTTTAGATTTCCTTGTTGTTTTACTCATTCGAAATCCGAAGTGTATAGGAAAAAGACCCGTACCCATGACCCCCCGCCCGTGACCATGGATTGCTGTAAATCACCCGAAAAGTCGGGAATTAAAATATTAAATTAAACGCGATAAAATCTTACTTTCGGTTCGGCTGCGACGCGGCCGTTTCTTAGTGTCAGGTGCCTGGTTATGGAGGTTTGCAGGATCCGAAGCACGGTTGCACCGCTGGCCGACCGTAGATAATTGGGGGCCCAATTAATGAACCAGCTACTCATGAAAGGCTGCCCCATCATCTTACAAAAATCCTTGGATGGCCCCACCAAAAAAACCTGCCAAGTGCGAGTCGGACTCGCGCACCGAGGGTTACGAACAAATCCGTAGGTATATAAGTTTAAAATTATTAAAAATATTTTTGTTATATGATGTACCTAAAAATTTATGCTTATCGCAATTTTTCCTTTATTTGTGCTATAATACGTTGCTTCGTACAAAATTTTAAGATTCTGAGTTCACGGGAAGTACCCTTTAGGATTTGATTCCCTTGCGAGTGTCGAAGATTTGCGGCATAAAAGTCTGTATCTTTTGATTGCGTTGCGTTTCATAGCTTCACGAGACAATAGACTTGAATATTTGATATGAATTTCAGCTTGATACCTCCACGCGTTCCTGAGAACAAGGGTCTTGACAGACAGACAGACGGACAACAAAGAGATCCTATAAGGTTCCCTTTTTTCCTTTTGAGGTACGGAACCCCAAAAAAGGAAAAAGAAGAGTAAGTTTATACAGCAGTTGCACTGCCTCTCCATCAAAGTGCACTTAATAAACATCCGAGGCCTGCACTGTAATCACAATGCAGTCCATTACCCCCTTGAGACTGACAAGCCGCACTTACTCTTCTTGACTGAGACGCAGATCATATGTCCTCTAGATGCGGCGTACCTTGGCTACCCTACATTTGAGCATAATTTCCATCAGCGCGCCGGAGTTTGTGACGACATCTGCTGTAAGCGTCTCCGTCACCTTGAAGACCCTACTTTCTCTACGATCTGGGTACTGATAGACACAGGAATGGATAAAACCATTTATTCTTGTGTCTAACGATCGCACAGTGGTGACCAGGAGACAACAAGGCTGTTTGAACACCTCAGTGAAGCCTCTGATGTGGCTCTAAATCGGTACCCTAATGCACAGTTGGTTTTTTTGGGGGACTTTAAGGCCTGTCATCAGGACTGACTGTTCCCATACCAGAAGACCGAGCACGCTGGGAGAGAGGCGTGGAATTTTTCCTTGTGGCTGGGGCTTTCCCACCTGGTACAACAAGCGACTAGGGTACCTGATGTGAATGGGCACACAGCCAACTGCCTCGACCTTCTGCTGACGACCAATCCAGACAGGTACAACGTTGAGGTTAGCTCACCCGTGGGAACTTTTGACCACTGTCTGGTTAAATCTGTATCGTTATATTCCCCACCTAACTACGATTTCCACGGAGTGCGACGAATGTGGCGATACAAGTCAGCAGATTATGATGAGATGCGGCATTTCTTTGCATTTTATCTATTGCGGCAGGTCTGCTTCTTCTCTGAAGACCCGTCGAGCTGCGCGGATGCCATAACCAATGTGATACATCAAGCGATGGAAGTAGTATGATGAGTATTTCATACCCTTTGCTGACGTGCCCATTGGTGGTAAAGCTCGCCCATGGTTTAACGCCGAGTGCGCTTGTGCTAAAAAGCACAAGCATATGGCTTACTTATCCTGGGTTGATGCTCGAGATCGTAATGCTCCGGATGTAAGCCTTAAGAAGAGAGCCTTTATTCGAGCCGCCAAGTCCTGCAAAAAGGCATTACGCCAAGCCAGTTTCGACCACATTAAACGCATAGGCACAAAGCTCTCTGTAAAACCATCTGGCAGCAGAACTTTTTGGTCTCTCGCTAAAGCGGTCGAGACAAACTTCTGTCGGTCTACACTACCTCGGCTGGTAAAATCAGATGGCTTACTGGCGCATGCACCTAAGGAGAAAGCGGACTTATTTGATTCTCTTTTTGCTTGCAATTCTCGTCTGGACAGTAGCAACAGCGTACCATTTCAATTATCTCACTGCGGTACCTCTATGTCAGAGGTTCGTATCACCAACAAGGGGGTTCTTAAAACCTTGTGAAGTCTAGACGTGAACAAAGCTAGTGGACCTGATGGTATACCAGCTATAGTTCTAAAGGTCTGTGCACCTGAGTTGTCTCCTGTGTTGACACGCTTGTTCCGCCTCTCATTCGAGACTGGAATAGTACCTAAATCTTGGAAGCTGGCCAATGTGCAGCCTGTGTCTAAAAAGGTAGCCGAACTGAACCTGCCAACTATCGGCCAATTTCAATTACCTACATACTCTGCAAGATTATGGAGCGTATATTGAACGCCCACCTCATGGCATACCTAGAGCAAAATGATCTCCTCAGTGATCGCCAGTACGGGTTTCGCCGAAATCGATCAACTGGAGACCTTCTAGCGTATACCACTCATATATGGGGCGATGCCCTCGAGAACAGTGGTGAAGCACTTGCTATTTCCCTCGATGTTTCGAAGGCCCTTGACAGGGTTTGTCACGCTAGTCTACTGGGCAAGCTTTCAGCGTACGGATTATCCCTGGCCTGATTGTCTGAGTGAAGGACTTTCTGAGTGGACGGTCTCTCCGGTTTGTCGTTGATGCCTGCTCATCCGATACTGTGGCGACTAACGCCGGTTTTCCTCAGGGGTCCGTTCTCTCCGCAACTCTCTTCCTGCTGCATATGAATGATCTGCACATTCTCGGTATCTATGGGTATGTAGACGACAGCACAGTTGTGAAGAGATACCAACCAAGCGCCCGGACCAGTAGCGATGAAATCCAGTCAGAAAGAGAGGCTATGGTTGAGCGTGTGAGTCGCACACTACAGGTAGTCTCCGAATGGGGCTATGCCAATCTCGTGAGATTTAACGCCTCCAAAACACAAGCGTGTCTTTTTAACACTAAAAGGAGCCCTCTCACCTTTGCTCCTACTTTTCGGAATGTATCCTTGAAGTACACTGACCGCCTTCAGTTATTAGGGATTGAATTTTTCCCGAATCTCAACTATGGGCGGTTCATTAAGTCCAGAGCCAAAGCAGCCGCACGGAAACTTGGTGTCCTTGCAAGGGTGCGGCGGTACTTTACGCCGGGGCAGCTTCTTACCTTATATAAAGCGCAAGTCGGGTTGTGCATGGAGTACTGCTGTCACATATGAGCTGGTGCTGCCAAAAGTCACTTGGCAGCATTGGACTCAGTGGAGAGACGTGCTAAGAGACTCATTGGTGACCTTGATTTTGTTCAAACCAATCTTGTCAGCCCCAAGCTCAGGCGCAGAGTAGCTAGTCTCTCGGTATTCTATAGGATGCAATTCGGTGAGTGTGCGCAGAAATTACACGCTTTAATTCCTCCCTCTCCTTTCCATCATCGGACAACCAGACCGTCGGCGGGTCTTTATTCCTGTGTTGTCGATATTCCACGCATTTGAACCAAACGGTTTGCTTCGTCTTTCTTAATGCGTACAGCAAAGGAGTGGAATAATTTGCCGGCGTCTATCTTTCCGTCCGAATACAATCTGGGCGTCTTCAAGGCAAGAGTGAATAGGCTTTTATTACGATAAGACAGTGCGATTTACCATCTAAGGCTGTATCACCACTTACCACCATGAGGGATTGTGGTCAAGCACTGGCTTATAATAAGTAAAAAAAAAAACACTAAAATTACTTAGAAAATCAAAAACTGAACAAAATAACAGGTTATTAGTTTTATTATATCTTTTCAAAATAGTGTCCATTTACATCAATACATCGCTGCATCCGATGGAACCACTGAGGAAAGCACTTTGCCCACTCGTCCTTAGGGGTCTCTTCGACAGCATTTTGAAACACAGGCACTACTTCCTCGGTGTCCATAAAACGTTTTAATCGAAGCTTTTCTTTTATTTTCGGGAAATAAATAAAAATCGCAAGGTACGAGGTCGGGGCTATAAGGCGGGTGACCCAGCAATTCCACGTCTGACGTCGTCAAGTAGTCGATTGTTTGCCTGGCGGTGTACGATGAAGTGTTGTCGTGGTGAAGGAGGATCCTACTAGGAGGTCGTTTCTCCCGAACTTTTTCCAAGACAAGTAGTCCAAACAATTTTTAGTGTACCACTATGCAGTAACTGTTTTTCGATCCTCTAAAACAATTGTTGCGTAATCCTGTTCTCCTTCCGAAGAACAAGGTCACCATTTTTTTTCCCACGCTTCGACCTCTCTTCAGTTTAGTTGAAAATTCTTCGAAAGGAAATATCCAGACAGCAGACTGTCTCTTAGTTTCAGGATCATAAAAAAAATCTAGCTTTAGTCACCCGTAATTATGTCGAACACAGCATTTGAGCCCGCTTTTAAAATTTGTTTTAAAATTGACCCCCGTTAAATCATTGAACCATTTCACGATACCAATCTACACGACGGAGTTTTTGGGCCTCTGTCAAATTATGAGGTATCCACCGGGCACAAAGCGGGCAAAAGAGGATTTTGTGCACTTGACTCTTACCGATGCCTAAGCTTGTCCGAATCTGTTGATAAGTCACTCTTTCGTCAGTATCTATCATACGTCACACAACACTGATGTTATCTTCAGTCGTCGCCGTAGAAGGCCGTTCCTCACGCAGATCATCAGTGAGATTAGTGCGACCACGTTTAAACTCATTAAAACAGTGGCACAAGATGGGGCTTCATCGTGAAAGGCCAATCGAAGTTTATCATAACTTTCTTGTTGCCTTAAATGACATCGAAAGTCATAAAAAAGAAAATTTTCTCGCGTTAAATTCATGCTGACGTGACACAGACAATATTCAATTTGCCGCCAAATCGTACACAAATGACAAATTAATAAAATACATACACAATAATATTGGCAAAGAGTTCCATTTTCAAAATTTGAACTTATTTCTATATTATATCGTTTACAAGTGGCCAGTTCTAAGAACTTTAGAACTTTCAGTGTCGCCCTCGTAAGCGTTTACTATACCATAATACTCAATATTCGAAATGAATATATTGAATTTAATTATTATTTATTAACTAGCTGTTCCCCGCGACTTCGCGCGCGTATTTTTTCGGGGTTTTAATTTTTTTGCGCGGAACCCTTATTCTTTTTCTAAAATAAAAGTAGCTTAAGTTACTCCTTGTGACATCAGCTATCTGCCAGTAAAAACCTCATCCAAATCGGTGCAGCCGTTTCGGAAATTATCCGGAACAAACAGACAGACAGACGGACCGACAGACAGGTAAAAACTTTAAAAATTGTATTTCTGTTATTAGTACCGTATGTACTTTATAAAAAGCATTTAGTAAAAAGCTGTAATTTTGATATTACAAACAGACACTTCAATTTTATTTTTTTAATTTTTTTCAATTAATGTGATTAATGAAACTATTTTACGATATGACCTTAACTTGAAATAGCAATGATATGCTCATCGTCAAACGATATTTATTCATTGATTTGGTCAAGCCATGTCATCAACAAGCAGTGTTAAATCTCATGAAATGTCACCATTTTCAGAAATGTCCACGACATATATATCCATTCTAGAACTTTTGTAATTATCCTCATTCCGGGAATAAAACAATTATTAAAATCTATTCACAAATTATTTTATCAACAAAGTAATTAGAAGTACAACCACCAGTTCGAATTTTTCTTTAATAAAATATTTAGACAAATAACTAGCTATAATCCCTAAATGTATGTTTTAGATAAAAGCCTAACTTGCCATCTAGCGTTATTTCTAAGATATTTAACTTAGAAGATATTTTAAATTAACAAGGGAGAAACATAAAAGTCGAGAGAGGTATGTACATACTAAACTATTTGAAATTACCTCCTCTATTTGTATATTACTTTTCCTGTAGTTATTTTTTATCTTAGTGTAATCATGTAAATTATGGTATTAATCAAGCATAAGTACGCAATTCGTATAATATTATTTCGTTCATTAAAGTGACTTTGATTTCTTGAATTTAATCACAAATTCTTATTAGCTTGACTCGTATTTATTTGTGCTTTGGTATGGATGTATGAATGTTATGAAATATGTTAATTCAGTTTTCACTTTTCATCCACTTCTGGATATATGAATAATCTATTTTGCAGTCGTGTCGTAACTTGAAGAAGAAGTTAATATTTAACCTACTAAATAAAGAATATAAATGATAATGGACCATTACAATATACCTATATAAAATGTATTGCTTAACCTTGATTTGAATACAGTCTCTTTTTTGTTTCTTTATTTATTGCCTGTTAAATTAATCAAGAGTGTTTATTGTTCAGTAAATTTTTTCGCGTTTTATCTTTCTTATGTTATATTATATAAATTACATCCATATTTTATTACGTTCACATCCTTTGTCAGTTATTAGATTGTAATATTAGGTAGTGTTTTTTAGACATATGATATTGGTTTGTAGTAGAAGAAAAAGGAAATGTTGTATGTAAACCAGGTTATTAAAGGTTTCTATGTGGATGTTAAACATTATATTAGTATTTTTCATATATTTAGAAGTTGGTAATAAAATTTGTGTGATTTAAAGGCAATAATTTTTCTCTAATAAACATGACAAGTTCTATATAATCATGCGTTGTCCGAAAATATTCTTCACCAATATAAATAACACAATAGTCAGAGAACGTAAAGTTTTGTACTTTGCCTTTAATTTTAACTAGTGTCCGACCGAAACAGGATTTTCAACTGAAACTGAAACCGAAAACGAATCTTCGGTCTGGGTGTCAGTTGCGGCCGAAACCGAAACCGAAACATTTTTTTTATAGGATAAGGGTGACAAACGAGAATACAGTCCACATGATGGTAAGTGGTTACTGCGGCCCATAGACATCTACATCTATCCTCTATTACAACTCAAAATGTAGATGCGTTGTCACCCGTGAGGACTAAGATGGAATGCCTCATTTCCAGTAACTTATTAACTTATTTAGACATGTTAACTATTTTTATTGTAAACAGAAATCTGGTATATTTTTATACATATACAGATAGATAATGCAAATAAATGAGAAACAGTAATGGTAATGGTCATGTAGCAATATATTTATTTATTTTAAAGTAAAAATGAACAGTTTAACGTTAAGAAATACTATTTAAGTCAATTTTGTGGAAAAAATCAACACTTACACCCATAAAAAGTTACTTGCTAATTGAGAACATATTTTATTGTGTTCACAATATTATTAACATTATTCAATGAGAGCATTAACTTAATATATCACACACACTTACACACAATATACACACAACTTAACGAAAATCCAGAAAATATACAAAACCTGATCAAAGTTCAAACATTTTAATAAACTAAGTTTGTATAAAAAGGGTTTTTATAATGTTAAGGAATTTATGGATGATAATAACCCCTGGAAATGAGGTGATCACTACCAAGTTATTTCTAATTTGTTTTGTGTTGTTAATTGTGTTACATACATGATTGTAAGCAGTGGCGTAGCTAGGCGTGGACGAAGTGGGCCCTCGCCCACGGCCTCGCACTTAAAAGGGCCTCGCGAGGCCCCCAAAAATGCGGTGCCCTTTACCATAGATGACTAATTAATTTGATCACTTTCACACTCGAAAAAGAAAGTCACTAATTTAAGTGTGTTTGCTTGGGGCTTCGCAAATAGCCCCTCTTAAGTGGGACTGTGAGGCCATTGTAACTACCTTCAAAGACCGCGACTGATACATTGACGGAATACGAGACTTGTCAGGAATTAATAGACTATGAGTAGGTCGTGTCAAAGCATTTTTGGTAGGATAGATCTATTGGGTAGATCCTTGGAACGAAGAAAAGGGACCTCGCCGATGCAAGTTCGCCCACGTGTATATTAGTCCACGCTACGCCTCTGACTGTAAGTGTAGTTCTACCAAAGTGTTTTTTTCGAACCAGTGGTAATTAAACGGAAGAGTGACTTTCAATAAGTATTATTTATAACCTATATTGAATAAAAAAGTTTCTGTTTTTTATTCTGCATAATTATGAATAATACACGAGTCACGAAGCCAACCGAACGACGCACGATAATCCATGAAAACTGAGTTTCGGCACCGCCGAAGGTTCGGCAGATTTATTGCCGAAACCGAAACTATTACCGAAACTAGATTTTTTGCCGAAACTTGCCGAAACCTAAACCGAAACCGAATCTTCGGCCGGTCACTAATTTTAACTAAAAGGAGAATGGAATTTTTGGGTCTGAAGTTAACTAATTGGTTTATACTTTAAAAATTGGCTTTATTTTTCTAAGGTGAAATACAAAAAACTAGCTCTTTTTACAATCTAGATTTCGAATAAAAAAAAGTTAGAAAATCGATTGTATTGATGCAATCGATTTTATATTTATTCGGATCCAAAAAAATTAAATGAAAGAGCTGACATAATGATATGATATATTCATTTGGAAATGAAGTATAATATTATTATTCGCATAAGGAAAAGATAAATAAACATTTTAAGACAATAAATTGATTACCATAAAGAATGCTTTAAATAACTAAAGAATGCTGTTGCAGAACTACAAGAAGACGACTGGCTTGTTCTATGTCTAGGATCCAATTGGATCCAATGACTCGAATCCAATTAAAATAGGCGTGGAGCTGTCATCATTACTTAAGAGACAAAATAAGGCAAAATATTAGTGACCAGTGTAATTGAAAACCCGTATCTCAATGTAAATAGACTCAATTCCCATATTCAAACTCTTTTGATGTGTTTCAAAAATGTCAACTATCTAGATTTAAGTTATAGTTGTATGTATCCGTATCGTAGAGTTAATAATGTAATTGACACCATTGACTACAAAAAGCATTTTCTATGTAATTCAAAAAATAATAATGGCATACCAAAAACTAACTGCAGGTCACTGGAAACCAATGTAACCGCAAAGCCAGGCACCATTCCTTTCTATTTTAGAAGTCTTAGAAAACATAAAACAGCTAATGAGGCTTCAATCTCTATTAACAAAAAAGTGAAACCTCCTAAAGGCACGATTCCATACTAATTTAAGACAGTAAAAAAATACGTCTGTACACGAAAAGATACGGATCAGCTTTTTCGTTAGGAACGATAATAAACACAACTCTTTTCGACTTCTTCATCAAAATATAGCTGGTGTACTAAACTAAATTGACATTATAGACTTGATGCTAACGGAATTATCACAATGTCATAAATCTATTGACATTGTATGTTTAACTGAAACGTTTATACAGCGAGGTTGCGAGGCCAATTTGAATTTAAACGGATATAGGCTGGCTACGTCGTTCTGTCAGCCGAAACAGAGATGGGGTGGCGTTTGTGTTCTCAGCAAAAAAGGATTGAAATGCAAACCTATTGATATTGTTAACCAACTTGCTTGTCCCTACCACTTCGAATGTTGTGGAATAGAAATCGCGTAATATAACCTTACCATTATTTGCATTTATAGAACACCAGATAGCTTAGAAGATAGAGAAGATAGCAGAACTTAGCTTTTGCTACCTACGCATTTTGAAACAAGTCCCGTTTCAAACTTCAAAAATATTCACTTTCTTTCACTTTCGATTAAATACAGCATTTTAATATTTATTTTTAATATTTTTTTGTGTTAACTAGAAAGATCAAAAATGGGAACATATCTACAAAATAATATGAAAAAATACAAAGTATCAACATGCGAACAAATAACAGTATCAACAATAATTCAAGTAATCGATGTCAGATCGATATGCCTACTATTCATTTCAATTAGTTGTTATTATTTTAATTTTCTTTAATCGTTTCACTATTTTGTTTCCTAAATAACCACAGCTTTTCTTTGGTGATTTAATTGTAGTGAAAAATAACCTGTTACAATGTTACTACAGTGAATCGAAATCGCCTGTCACAATGTAGGTAATACATAAAATCACTTTTATTTATTCTACAATAACTCAGCTCCTAGATTGACAAATCTAGACAGAGTTTCAGATATGAATTGTTTATATATAAGCTTTCAAATGGTCCGACTTTTATCTTGTTATCATCTGGGCCCAAGAATATATGGAGACGTGTCCTTCTCCTTTACTTCAATCCACATTTAGGTTTACGATAGTGACATGAAGAGCAAACATTCCCGATGATCTCAATTGTTTGCTTTTGTTTTCTTTTTGTTGTGTATGACTGACTAGCGATATTTGAGTCGTCGGAATCTAGCGGACCTGGGGGTTTGATTAGAAAGTTACGGGGCCTCCTGAGGCTTTCCGTAACGTTCGGAGTCGGAGAGTAGGTACAGTAGGGCTGCCTTTACCACTAGCGGGTAGGGATGAGTCTCGGCCCTCTCAAAATAGCACCGATACATTTCCTTGAAATATTCAGAGATTGTCGGAAGTTGACAGTTTCTGTGCAGGTTGGAGTTTCAGTGGTACCATTGACCTCCGGGGGCTATGCGAATTAATGTATTTTGGATGACTTAGAGGTAGTACAAATTTCGATGAGCCGCGTGCGCGAAAGCCACACTTGCGTAAGACATGATAGGTCTTACTCAAGCTTTATAAAAGTGGAGCTTGTCTTAGGGACAGTTTGCTCTTGGTATTGACTAGTGGGTGGCGCTATTATGATGAAGGATCTTAATTTTAACTTAATCTTAATCTTAACTTCACCGTGACCTTGCCAAATCTAAAGGCTATAAATATGTGTGGACATCTTATGGCAAAATTTATGTGCGGAAAAGCGAACAATCGCCAATTATCATGATTAAAACGGAACAACAGGTACATAAATTACTTTTAGAACAAGACTGACTATATTACTGCCTATTTTCAACTTCAAGTGTGTCTAATCTATTCCCTAATTTAACCTTGATGCTTTGTATTTTTGCATTTTGTATATGGCTTAACATTATGTACTGTTATACCATATTGTGCTATCTGATGTCTATCTCTATACATATAGAACTTATCAAAATTGTTAAAAACTTTTACCAAACACTACACACTTTTTCCCATACACGCACATATACACTCATACACTTTAGAAACATAAACTCTCAAATATACATGATTGCGGCTGTAAACAATACACATGATAAAATCCTACAAAAAATTGCTCCCAAAACTCAATCCACACTAGTATACATATGTCTTCACATCTTCACTCTTAACATAAGCTACTCACTTAAAGCATTAATGAAACTAATCGAACAACACTTCTCCATTATACCCCTTTTTACTATCAACTTACCTACAGTCATGCAAATTTTAACTATCACTACCCCTAGGTTATTTTTACATCTGTTTCAATATGGATGAAACGTTGTATACGCTTCAAGAATTAGACAATATTAAAATAGCAAAGGCACTAGAGTGCGATACCGCTGATCTTGAGAGACTCATACAAATTAATAAAAATGACTTTACCATAATATCTCAGAATATTGTTAGTATCTACAAAAATTTCAACGATTTTACTCTTACTTTGGCAAACTTATCTTTTGAAATTGATATTATCACCTTCACGGAATGTAGATTAAACCCCAATAAACATCTCCCACAATTAAACAACTATGAAGTCTATTGTACATCATCCCAACTAAATCAAAGTGACGGAGTAGTTGTATATATAAAAAAAAGCTTAAAACACAAAGTCAAGGAAGTAATTTTACATCAAGCATCATGTCTACAGATTGATGTATTGAATACTACAGTATTATGTATTTACAGATCACCATCGAACCCAAACCCTACAAATTTTATCAATACGCTAAACTCTCATTTAGAGACTCTTCCCTCGCATAGGAGCATTATAATAACAGGTGATATCTATATAAATATTCGACCCAAACCTAATGAACCTCTGCATGAGTATAAGAACAGAATGAACTACTTGGACATGCTTGCTAACCATGGCATATTAGTGGGACATACATTACCTACTAGGCAGCAAGGCTGCCTTGACCATTTCATGTTAAAAATTAATAAAATTAAATACAATTCAACTATAGCGATTTTGCAAACTACAACTACGGATCATTTTACAACATTTCTATCAATCTCAAAAATAAAAAATTTAACTAAAGATAATAGAACTAAAACCACTACAAATTTTGACGCTGCTCTAAAATATTTACAAAATAGTAATCTATCTGATATTTTATTTAGTGACGACCCAACGACTGCCATTAACTACCTAATAGAAAGAATTATAGAAAGCCTAAAGATGAATACTGAGGTGACAAGTATATCATGCAACAAAAGAATTATACAGCCGTGGATCTCTCCAGGAGTATTGCGATGCATACGAAATCGCAACCAACTTCAGAAAAGGCTACGTAATGACCCTCACAATGAAATTCTTTGCATTACTTACCGACGCTACCGAAATTACTGTAACAACTTAATAAAAAGACTAAAAAGAAAATATGATAGGGACACCATTACAAAATCTTTAAATAATAATAAATTGCTTTGTAATAATATTAAAAACATTATATACTCGAAAGGAAAACATAATACTAATTCTAAACTGTTTAATTTAAGGTCCTCGCCCTCTGAATCGGCTAACTTTATTAATGACTATTTCGCCAATATAGGATTATAACTTGCAAATAACATTCAACACGATACAAGAACATCTAAAACACTTATAGAAAATAAACCGACACAACCAAATTCTTTTGTACTACTGCATACTCATGTTGATGAAGTTCGTAGCACTATCCTCCATCTAAAATCAAACAGCGCCCCAGGATGGGATAATATTCCAAATAAATTTATAATGTTGGTTGTTGATGACTTGGCTCCCATTATCACCCACCTTGTAAATCTTTGCTTCTACAAAGGTGTGTTTCCTGCACCGTTGAAACAATCAATTATAACACCCGTATACAAGGGTGGGGACGGTGAAGATATTAGCAATTATAGACCGATCTCGGTTCTGCCAGCAATATCTAAAATCTTAGAGAAACTACTTAATACTAGACTACTAAATTACTTAAATAAATTTAACAAATTATCATCTTCACAATTTGGTTTCAGGCGGGGAAAATAGACAGAAGATGCAATCACGGAGTTAAGCTCTTTTGTAACTAGGCAACTTGACAACAGTAAAAAGTGTCTGTCGGTTTTTATCGATCTGAAAAAAGCTTTTGATACTGAGTACATCCCCATCCTTGTGCATAAACTTGAAGATATGGGAGTAAGGGGGACTCCGCTTGCCCTTTTTCAGAGTTACTTAACGGACAGGAGACAAAGAGTAAAACTAAATGGTTGCACTAGTGAAGCTTTTGAAGTGACGTATGGCGTGCCGCAGGGCAGCGTTTTAGGACCTACCCTCTTTCTCCTATGTAGCATGAGGATCTATAACACCAGAGTTTTGTCATACGCTGATGATACGGCTGTAGTATTTGCCGGTGATTCTTGGAAGGTGGTCAAAACTAGTGCTGAGGCTGGTCTGTTGCGAATCGCTCAGTGGCTGAAACACAACCTCCTAACCCTAAATACTTCTAAAACCAACTATATATGTTTTAGTACTAACAACAACCCGCAACCTCAGGCCGACTTCAGTTTAAAAATTCATGAATGTACAACGGATACTAATAAAAACACCTGTAACTGCCCTAGGATCGATAAGGTAGTTCAGACAAAATATCTGGGAGTAATTGTAGACCAAAGACTATCATGGTACCCACACCTTGATCATGTCATCAATAGAATGAGGAAACTAACTTGGATCTTCAAAACCCTCAGACATGTAATGCTGGGCAAATCGGATGAGGACTCACCAAATTATCTCCTCAATCAAATCTACATTGCTTTTGCTCAATCCGTCTTGGCCTACTGTATTCCTGTCTGGGGTGGTGCAGCAAAAATTCGATTTCTGGAGTTAGAGAGGGCGCAGCGTTCTCTTATTAAAGTTATGTACTTTAAGAAGAGACGCTTTTCTACCGATTTTCTATTTCGTATCAGCGGTTTACTCTCTGTCAGGAAGTTGTATATATTCTGGACAACCCTCAAAACTCACAAATCATTGTCTTATGATCCATGCCATTTAAATAAATGACGTAGAAACATGGTTGCCCAGACATACAGAACTAAAACCACATTTGCGAGCAGACAATTTATATCGCGTTCTGCCTTTCTTTATAATAAAATAAACAAAGATATTTATATATACTTAACTGTAAAAAACTTTTGTTAGAATGGATTCATCATAAGACATATGACGAAATTGAGAAGCTACTGGATTGTGTAGCATGATTTGTTCAGATTCAGACACTGTAATCACACATACTCTTTTTAATTCACGCAAGCATAGACACAAACACACACACACCCACCCACACACACACACACACACATACACACACACACACACACACACACATAAGTAATAGAATTAATATAGAATTTAAGTAATATATAACATTAATATGGATATAGAATATGTTTATCCATACTGCCTTGTAACATGAATATAGTAATGGAAGGGCGGACCCTCCAAACACAGGCATTATTTGCTTAAATGGAGGTTCCAATCTACTAGTTTTTAAGGTATTTACTTTTTAAAAACTAAATAAATTTATTTATTATTATTATTATTTTCTATTGATCAATTCTGGCCTTTTTTTACAATTTCTTACTTGAGTGTCATTAGTTACTGGCAGTAGAGATCCGAATCGATGGTCTTGACAGGCTGTAAAAGCTTTCGTATAAATCGTCGCTTTCGTGTAAAAACGATTCCCTTCCAATCTCACCATACACACAGCATCACCTTATTGAGTGTTAATACGAGTTTCCCTACAGTCTGTGGACCTTGAATACTCTTTGACCCATGATCTTTTTCGCACGTTCTTGTAGTAGGTGATCCTTTTTTCAAAATCAGTGATCAATCTTTTTAAAAATGATTCGATTTACGTTACGTTCCAATAGATAATCGCAAATGAGTACAAGATTCATTAGATTTCTTTTAGTGAGCTCGTTTTTACCCATATATCGAACTATTTTGTACAGCCCAACTTTTTCAAATGGGTCAAAACTGTTTTGTGGTCAATCCTCAATTCCTCGACTATGTCGATCCGATCTTGCTCCGAATTTTCAAAAATAGCATTGACTTTATCTGTATGAAGGCGACCAGAGCGAACTGTATCTTTGATATCAAAATTCCCGGACTGAAAACGTTTGAACCAAGTTTGTGCAACTATTACTGACACTGTATTTTAGGTCCATAAACGTCACAAATTTTTTTCGCGACTTGAGTCGAATTTTTCTCTTATTTTGTAATAAATCTTCAAAATGTTGCGAATTTTTTCGTTAGACTCACTCATTTTGGGGGAAAGAAAAACAATTAAAAATGGCGGGAAAGCGTTTTTTACTTTTGTTTTCTTTTTCCTAATGTTCTATATGTACTGGTAATAAAACGAGCCAGATAAAAACAGTACCAAAACAAACAAAATACGAAGAAACTTTTTCCCCGACCTCATCATCATCATTACAGCCCTTCACAAGTCCACTGCTGAACATAGGCCTCCCCCAAAGAATGCCACAAAGCACGGTCCTGAGCCACCTGCATCCATCGACTTCCTGCATGTCTTACCAGGTCGTCACTCCATCTCGTGGGGGGACGCCCTACACTTCGCCTACCGGTACGAGGCTGCCACTCGAGAATCTTTCTTCCCCATCGGTTGTCGGTTCTTCGAGCTATATGGCCAGCCCACTGCCACTTCAGCTTACTAATCCGTTGGGCTATATCGGTCACTCTGGTTCTACTGCGGATATCCTCATTCCTAAGTTTATCACGCAGAGAAACTCCGAGTATAGCCCTCTCCATAGCTCGCTGAGCGACCTTGAGCTTCCTCATACGGCCAGCAGTGAAGGACCACGTCTCAGTTCCGTAAGTCATCACTGGCAACACGCACTGGTTGTACAATTTCGTTTTAAGGTATTGAGGTATGTCTGACGAGAAGATGTGTCGTAGCTTCCCGAACGCTGCCCAGCCGAGTTGAATCCGTCGATTGACCTCTCGGTCGAAGTTGGACTTACCTAGTCGGACTATTTGTCCCAGGTAAACATACTCATCAACAACTTCGAGCTTAGTGCTCCCAACAACTACCGGCATAGGTGTGACATGGACATTAAACATGATCTTTGTTTTGTCCATGTTCATCTTAAGACCTATCCGTTGGGAAACACTATTGAGGTCATTGAGCATAGTGCTTAAGTCCTCCAGCGATTCTGACATAAGGACTATATCGTCGGCAAATCGAAGGTAAGTGATGTACTCGCCATTGATGTTGATACCGTATCCTTTCCAGTCCAGAAGCTTGAAAACGTCTTCCAATGCAGCGGTGAAGAGTTTCGGGGATATGACGTCACCCTGTCTTACACCTCTCTGCAATTGGATAGGTTTCGTACTCTGGTTCTGTACTCGGATAGCCATCGTAGCCCTACTGTACATGCACTTCAACACTTCGATATACCGACAGTCAACTTGGCACCGCTGAAGGGACTGCAGCACCGCCCAAATTTCGACGGAATCAAAGGCTTTCTCATAGTCCACATACGCCAGACATAGTGGCAAATTGTACTCTTCGGACTTCTGTACAACTTGCCGAAGGTTATGTATGTGGTCTATGGTGCTAAAGCCCTTTCGGAAACCGGCTTGTTCGGGAGGCTGGAAGTCGTCAAGTCTGCGCGCGAGACGATTCGTAATGACTCTCGAAAACAGCACGTAGACGCGGCTCAGAAGGGAAATCGGTCTGTAGTTCTTCAAGAGAGCGTTGTCACCTTTCTTGAAGAACAAGACCACAGCACTTCTGCTACACGCCTCCGGTGTAATGCCACCATGGAGGACGGAATTAAAGAGCTTCTGAAGGACTTCAAGTACCGGTCTTCCACCCGCTTTCAGAAGCTCCGCTGTAATTCCATCCTCGCCTGGGGCCTTACCGTTTTTAAGGTCCTGGAGAGCCATCCTAATCTCGCTCAGACTGACATCCGGGATTTCTTCGGAATAGTGTCGGATGAGACTCGCTCTTGGATTGTTACTCACACTTGCGTGTGGCTCCAACGATGATGTGTACAGTTGCCCATAGAACCTCTCAATCTCACTCAAAATCTTAGGTGTCCCGGAAACGATGCTGCCACATTCTGTCTTCAGCTTTGACAAATGGCTCTTTCTGGCAGACAGATCTCTGGCAAAGACTTTGGAGCCTGGGTTCCGCTCGATCGCTTTTTCAATACGAGCTGTATTGAAGTTGCGTAAGTCCCGCCGCATGCATTTGGAGATCTGTCTGTTCAGATGCCTGTATGCTGTCAAGTCTGTTGAAGAATGTAGCTTCATCTCCCGTCTAACAGCCATGAGATTAAGAGTGTGATCGGAGAGTTTTTGTGTTCTTCTGCGGCGGGTCTTGCAGAACTTAGCTCCGACCGCATGGACAGTTTCCACGAGCTTGTCATTCATATCGTCCACTTCATTGCAGTCTTCCAGGCACTGAAAACGGTTTTGTAACTCGAGCTGAAAGGTTTCGGGACTTTGGAACAGAGTCCCCCTCTTTGGACCATGAATACTCGCAACAATTTTTTTCTTTCGTATAATACTTTATTTTGTAATATTTTAGTACTATATATTTTAATACTATTGTCCGTAAATATCTATATCTCTTCAAATATTATTTGATAGCCCTATCTAGACGACTTGCACGTTTATTTAATCTGTGATTTTACATTTATTTGTTCTATCGGTCTAGGTATTTTACATCCGGCGTAAACGAGACAATTATACTGGCATCGGTCGCAAGCCATGACATTTTTTCTCATATCGCGTACCTGTAATCGAGTCTTATGATATTCCTGAGATGATATGGGGTAGTTCTCTTAGGCCGTCACTACATAACTGTTGTCATCCGTAAGTAAAGGAAAAGCTACAGCCTGTTAACGTCCTATTTCTGGGTACAGGCCTCCTCTAATTTCTAAGAGGTTCTTAGAGCAGGGGAATATCCACCTTAATGCGTGTTGGCGGACTGCACACGTCTTGGAAATAATTTCTTTTAATCTCTCTGTCTCCTAAGTTTTCTCACGATGTTTTAAAACAAAAATTACAGCTCAAATATATACATATAAGTAAGGTTACATTGCAAAATGTAAGAGTACTCGTATCCGACAGTAAATGCTAACAAGTTTTTCCCGCTCCTGTCTGGTAGAAGTGTAAAACACGTCATTTGGAAGTGTACAACAGCTTTGAAATTGAAACGAAACAGGTTACATAGCACTTTAAACTTTTAAGTCTATCTGCACTTTGAATTTCCATAGAAAAATGTTTCTATTTTTGTATTAGATATTCTATTTGAATGAAATTTAAATGACCAATGAAATAAGCTTACAGTCCATCTGATGGTAAATAGCTACTTTCAGCCCATAGACATATACAAACAACTAAAAAAACCTACAAAATACAGTATGCACTAGTGGCATGTCACTTCTGCATCTATGCAGTTGTCACCTCTGAGGGCTAAGGTGAATGTCGCACGGCCTGTAATTATATTGGCTAACCCTTTAGTCAAGAAATATCGCAGTTCACGCACTATTGCTTGGTGTCAGAATAGATAAAAGAAGTGGGTATTTCTGTTTTTCTGTGGTGAAATCCCCTTTCGCTTTGGGGGTGACGGAAAGCTGTATTGCGGTTTCTTCTTGATTAATATCACACGTCCGTTATCAGCTGCGTATACGCCGCGTCCCGGGATCAGTACTTACTGTCCCTAGCACCCATGCAGTGCTATCGTAATGTCTTTTTAGTCATCGTCCTCCTCGGGGATGAAAAATGCACAGTGTGATTATTTTTTATATGTACTGGAGTACTTCTCATTGTAAAAAACTAATTTAATGGATTTCACTGTATTTAAAACACGTGTCGTATTATCGTCAGTGGTTTGTCTTGCCTAGTGTAGTGGTGTTGGGAGTAGCGGTGCTGGGATTAGTGGTGACGGGGATAGTGCACGCAATTGAGGGAGGGCGGGAGGTGCTTCTTCATACTAGGTAAGACACATCATTTTATTTTATAACGCGGATATTTGCGAAGTAAATTTTTGTAAAAGCTTTTTGAGTTATTCTTAATAACTTATATTGAAGTCGGCTGTACAAAAATTTTAATTTTATATTATTTATTCACAGTTTTACTATAGAGTCAGTTGAAAATCTGTAAATTAATAAATATTTGATAATTATCTGGTGTCAGCGACTTTTATTATTTTAAACAGATATAGGTAGAAAAAAAAACATCAATAAGTATTATTGCCATTAAACTCGTCAGCCCTATTGAATTTTATTGTTTATCTAAAATAAAATAGGCAATTTAAAGCCAAAAATGTTAGTAACTACATTTAATAAGACAATTTACGGATTTTTAAGAGCCATATTATCAAATAGTTAATTAAAAAAATTTAAAACTGTAAATCCCCTGACTTGTAGAATGTTAAAACACTTCCCTTTTGTTAACATATTTTACACTCACACACTACATCATTGTAACTAAAAATACTTTTTATCATATTAAGAACATAAAACATAACCGAAATATATAACAAAAACTATTTTTACCGTTTAAAACTTTAAAATTCAACAACAAAGGAACAAAACAATGGACATTTTCAAATTATGTCAAATTTATTTCCCGGTATACTCGATGGCGGCGCTTTAAATCGGCACAAAAGTTTGGTAGAATATAGCTAGTCCAGCGTATTAGCACATGAGTAAATAAACCGAAATTTCTTTACTTATGTGGTACTAGTATATAATATGAAGGTCAGTGAGCGTTGTTGACTGGAACTTCTATTTATTTTCACATAGGTCGTGATTCCGAATAGGGTTTTCAATGGCAATGTTGCGGTTGTTTCTTTTTTTATGTAATTCAAAATATAAAATATAATAATCGTAATTGTGTGAAAAAGAACTAATTTAGGTACCATGTTCGGGCGGTGAAGGAAAAGATCGCGAGGAAACCTGCATGTCTGAGGTATATAATATTTTGAGGAGATATAAAGTGCAAAAATTGCTCTACAACCCTCTCAGAAATGAAAGGAGACCAGTTCCCAATAACAGTGGGACGTACATAGGCTGTAAGTATACTTTGATATCGTAGATTTTTTTTTATAAATTGAAGGTTCTATCGCGGATATCCTCATTACTAAGTTTAACACGCAGAGAAACCCCGAACATTGCCCAGATTAATCAACATAACTCTACGAATTAGGCAATGAGCCTGCCATATAGCTTGAAGAACCGACAACCGATGGGGAAAAACGGTTCTCGAGTGGAAGTCTCGTACCCATTAGGCGAAGTGTGGGGCGGCCCACCACTAAATAGGGTGGTAAGGTGTGCCGGAAGTCAATGAATGCAGGTAGCTCAGGACCGTGCTTTTTGTCATTCCTTGGGGGAGGTAACTTGTAAAGGTCTGTTATGATGATGATTATAGAATAAGGGTGATAAACGAGCACACTAGAAGGTAAGTGGATGCTGTTGCCCATTAACATCTACATCTATCCTCGATTAAGAATCTAATCACAGATTCGTTGTCACCCCGGAAGACTGAGATGGAATTCCTAGTTATCAGTATGAGATACCAGTGTTGGTATTCCTAGTTATAGGACTGTAGTTGGATCTTAGCGGTCACCTTTTTTAGAGATCGGGTGCACCAAAGATGTCTTACATAAGTTCGCGACTATGCTTAGGGAGTAGGAGTACTGGATAATTTAAAATTAAAAATTTTGTACAGCCGACTTCAATATAAGTTATTTAAGAATAACTTAAAAACTATTGGTCTGACCTTGATCAAATTCATATGGGACCACACGAGAAGTACCAGCTTTCAAATAAAAAAAGAATCATCGAAATCGGTTCACCCAGAAAAAAGTTCTGAGGTAACACACATAAAAAAAAAACGAAAAAAAAAACATACAGTCGAATTGAGTACCGGCTCCTTTTTGGAAGTCGGCAGAAAAGACGCATTAAAACCGGTGCAAACTCTGGAGCGTACGTCTTCAGCACAATAGAAGGGACGCCATCAGACCCACTCTACTTGTTGACGTCCAGGGAGAGAATATAAACTATATAAACAGCACATCCTGCGTGGAGCACTCACACTCACGCAGGGTGGGCGGCAGTGTGTTCCCACCACCATCAAGAGTCGAGTTGGACGCAAAGAGAGCAGATCGGATTTCTCCTTTACGATATGGTCCGATGAGTCGTTATCCTTGTGCAGAGATGGGAGAGATGGCTGACAGAAGTTCCCTTGGACAGCCTTGACGAGAGACCAGAATGCACGTGTTCCCGAAGGAAGGCGAACTAGTTTCTCGCTAATTCCGCCAATGTACTCTGACTTTGACTTGACCTGGAGGCGGAATTATACTAGTTTTTAAGAGCGCTGGTATTTGCATTTCGAGACGTCGATGCGTCAGCCTAGGCCCGGTAGCTCTCCTGCTTATGGCGTGATGCAATTTTACAGGAACGACCAAACCATGGCTGAGTTCTGCCTCCGATAGGTACCACAGATGATGGAATAAAAAGTTCCATTCCCTGAAGCACCACATATGCCACAGAATCATCAATTTCTCTCTTTTTACAAAACATTATCTCAATTAGTATCTACGTGGGTATTATCCGGCAAGTAGCAAACCGGGTCGGGTTTGCTAGGGTAGGATGCAAAAAAAGACCACCTGTCCCAATCGGCTGACCTATAGTGCCAAACACGGCAGCAACTTGCAGAACGCAATTGCGATAGGAGCGTGAATGGTAACTCCGACACCATTTTAAAAGAGGGGGGGGGGGAGGGTGGAATTGAGTCTTCGGCCACCTGCACTCACCAAGTAAAACGCCGAACTAAACTTCTACTTCACGCCGGTATCTGTGAGGTCGTGGTACTCCCCCCAGTTCGAGCCGGCACATTTGTGCGACAGCAAAAGCTGCAGAATTTGAATATTTATTAGGTTTTCTTTTTCTGGTATGTTACTCGCCGTAATCACTTATTACAACGAAAATATAAAGTTCGTAAACAACTCGACATAGCTCTGCTTAGTGAATATAGGTTATTTCGGTCCATAAATATCGAGTTTGCTAATAACTTGGTTACAGCGCTACCTATCAGATCCTACCCTAGGTATATCAATTGGTCAAGTCGTTCAGAATTAACCCTTTAGTGATCATCGTTTAGATCTTTAACGGACGCATCAACTATTATATTACATGTAAGAATACTAACTTGCTGTATCGTATTATGTAACTGGCTTGGCCGATGTTATTGTATCTTTTCCAGTATTTAATCCGCGTTCGATTCGTAAATTGTTTATAGGGTGTAAATATAAACATTTAAAAAACGACCAATGCACCACCTATCGTGGCCAGATTTTGATTGATTTTCTTTATTCTAAAGAACAATAATTATTGATAAGAAAATAATAATACCTACGGTTAAAATTAAGTTTAAATAATTCCTTCTTTGACCTAAATACATAAACAGCTCTCAGTCTATATTTTCTAAGGGTAGGTCCTCAGTAGGGAGCGTTTGTAGGAGTGTGCAGTGTGGTGTCATTATAGACAAAGCCTGTTGTATTGTTGTGTTCTGACTAGACTGCTTGAGTTGTACTTGTACGGGAAACGTGCCACTACGCCACGAGTCCCAAAGGGTAAGCCTTAGTGGTGATCTTCGTGGGCGCAGTACTCAGCGTTTATGAATACGGACGATCTTACTTACTCTAATCTCAGTGAGGCCCGCTTTACTAAACGCGCCACTACGTAGATCATGTAGTGGCAATGTAAGGAAATCCACTGCCCCATAATATTGTCCTGTGGGTCGACACCCGACACAATCTTACGACTAACAACACAACAGCGCCATCTACCAGGTCCAATTGTAAATTGTTTAGACCTGCTCAAACACATACAAAATTTTTCATTAAAATCGTCTAGCCATATTCGAGTTTTTGCTAGTCTGACGAATAGGAATAGATTTTTATATATAGAGATAGGTGTAAGAATATATTTAGGTATTTATTATAATGTACAGTATTTTTACATTAAGAAATAATTAAAAATAGACGATATTGCATTAGGTATTCCGAATAAAGTCCTCTGGTGATGTATGGGAAACACGCTCAGCGAAACGCTTTCCACTGACGCCCTAGCCTTACTCTAAAGGAATAACCAACAATACGTAAGCCTTTTATTTTGCATTTGCGCAATTTCTTCAAAATACTATTCTTTGTTCTTTCGGCCCGTAAACGAAAATTATTGGTACAGCAATACGGACGTAAAACTTGACATGAAGTAGTGAATATTCTTACTAAACCACTACACGGTGCTATAAATGTCTTTTCAAAATAAACAATATAGTATTAGGATTTGGAGTTAAAAAGAGAAGTGAGATTAGAGTTCTGAGCCCCCACACATTTCACAGTAAAAGTGTTGAGATCTGAATGAGCGCCAAGCTCCATAGTATTTCCAACAACGTTGTACATTCCCACAGATCCTGTGATAAATACAACGGCTATAGAGCTTGGCGATCATTCAGCCAAAGCCGAACGTCGTTTGTACTGAACTAGGCCCCCTTTTCACATGTATTTTTTTTGGTGGTATCTTGTATTTACTTCTTCTGCTTACTGTGCCCAATGAATAATTTATAACGTAAAGTCCTTTAAAAGAAATATTTCAATCATTGAAATAATTTTGTGAGCTATTTCCAACATCAGTACTTTGATAATTTCTATTAATAGATTGATTAAATTGCTATACTATATTTTCAAAATATTAATTTTCTATTTCAAGAATCGCTCTCCGAGCTCCTTGCAACAAAGGGGAAAAATAAAAAAGTACTGATAAAATTAGTGCATTTGCTTTGTTCTCGCAGT
This sequence comes from Parnassius mnemosyne, assembly GCA_963668995.1. Classification (NCBI taxonomy): domain Eukaryota; kingdom Metazoa; phylum Arthropoda; class Insecta; order Lepidoptera; family Papilionidae; genus Parnassius; species Parnassius mnemosyne. Next base: position 17,053,894 of record CAVLGL010000068.1, on the reverse strand, counting down.
TTCCCGGCGACGGAGGGAATTAAATCCAATTCCTAGCAATTGCCTCGCCTCTCCAGATGCTGGAGAAGCACTTAAGATAAAATGAGGTTTTTGTAAGTTCCTTTTTGTTTAATCTCTTTATTATTAGTGTTTTCAGTTGCAGCTGCGTATAGTATAATTAGAAAGAGCTACGTATTAGTTTTAAATAAAAAAGTTGCAGGGTATATCTAAATTAGCCCGTGATAAGTCTTATTACATAACTGGAAACTTAGTCGCTTGGCCGCTATTGCACTTTTGTTTGACAATCTATTGAATAGGTTCTACTAACTACAAAGGTGTTGTACGTACCTATTTATGTAATTTATCAATCTCATTATTAAGGATAAATTTTTTACATAAATATATTGCATATGAACAAACATCCAGACAGAGAACAGTTACTTGTAGGCCATTAATCACTTTAGACTAGCCGCACACACAGTAATATTGTCAATGCAAGATTGTCAAAAATCTTCATCAATATATGGTCCCGCGCACTACGTAATATTATTGGCAATTTTTCATGGTACAATCTGACTTAGTCGCTCTGCAGCTAGATTCATGTGTGCACGTTTTATATAACGGATAGAAAGAAAAAAGGCGTTGCATTAAGTATTGTATTAATTTTACTAAGAAAGGGCAATCAAGAAAGAAACGATAGATTTTTCTTTCTTTTTTTCATTCAAATTTTTCTTTATGTCTTCGCTCGTGCTATTTATTTGCTTTGATTTTTTTATAAATATCGAGCAATTAATCAAGATCATTATTTTTCTTAACTTTATCGCGATATGCTTCGCAGGATGTACTGCATAACTCTGAATAAGTTTCCCCATGTTTTAATAAATATAGACAAATATTGCCTTTAATGGGGTTGTTATAAACTAATTTGCTTAATTCCGCGTAAAGAAAGAAAATGATGTGTCTTGTCTAGTTTTAAGGAGAGGTCCCCTTAAAACTGGACAAGACACATCATTCTCCTATATTTATTAAATTATATCTCATATTTAATAAAATTGATAAAATCCACGACAAAATTAAATTTAAGCTTGAATTGGAATAAGATTGTGTCCCTAATTTCCTCGACTTAACAATAACAAGGAAAGGGTCGTTACATAAATTTCAAATTTATCGAAAGCCAACTCATACCGACACGGTCATTCCCGCGTCATCATGTCATCCGTGGCAACATAAATTAGCCGCTTTTTATTGTTATATTAATCGTTTGTTTACTGTGCCATTAAGTAAAGAAAATTATTTAAAAGTACTTAATGTGCTTTATCAAATTGCGGTCTCTAACGGCTATCTAAAGAATATTTGACTGAATATTGACAAATTAATAAAAAAGAAACAAAAACTTGTCGTACGCAATTCTCTGTACGCGGTTAAACCTCAAAGTGATCGTCGATATGTTGGCAGTTTGACCTACTTAGGTTCCATATCTGAAAAAAAATAGCTAATACTCTTCGACAGAGTGGCGTGTACGTGGCATTCAAAACAAACAATTCACTCAAGAATATCTGTAATTATAAAGATAAGTTAGATATTCGTCTAAAGTCTGGTGTTTATAATCATGTTTGTGACGAATGCCAAGCCGTTTACGTGGGTCAGACTGGTCGCAAATTTGAAATACGTTATAAAGAGCATTTAGCGGCGTACAGGAATTGTAACCCCGATAAATCACATTTTGCTAAACATCTCTTAGACACTGGACACAGCCTAGCTAATGACCACTACTTTAAAGTCTTACATACTTGTAATAAAGGGCTACGACTGTGTGTGCTGGAACAGTTAGAGATTTAAAAAAGTAATAACAGTAATGTTGTACTGCTGAATGTACAAACAAATGTTTCCAACTCGCCTCTCTTAAACATGTTTAAGCCTGCTCCTTGATGATATATAGCCGCGCAACATGGTCGTTTGTCACCCTCACGGTGCGGTGGTCAGCGTTTGGTTGCGTGGTTGTAGGGTAGGCGGACGTTTCGCAGTAGTTTGTTATTAATTTCACAGCAAATATCGGCATACGTCAGGCAGTGATTGATCGCATGACGTAATCGCTCGCTAGGTAATTAGAGCGCGGTTGCGTCAGCAAGTAGTATAAATAGCAGTAGTTTCGGTTCACCGCTCACTTAGCGGCCAGCCTCCGTAGAGTCTACTTCACCTGAGGATGCCTTGTGTAGAAGCGAAACACGTGTCATATTTTCGAGAGTGGTGTGTCGTGCCTAGTGTGATGGTGCTGAGGGTGGTAGTGCTGGGATTAACGGCGACGGGTATAGTGCGCGCGATTGAGGGAGGGTGGGAGGTTTAGGGTTTTAGGAATTTAATGAAAAAAAAAGAAAGAAAAATCCATCGTTTCTTTCTTGATTGCCCTTTCTTAGTTAGTAAAATTAAGGCAACACACAATTGAACGCCTATTTTCTTTCTATCCATTATAAAAACATATACATGAATCTAGCTGTAGAGCGACTAAGTCAGATTGTACCATGAAAAATTGCCAATAATATAGCGTAGTGCGCGGGACCATATATTGATGAAGATTTCTGACAATCTTGCATTGATAATATTATTGTGTGTGTGCGGCTAGCCTTAGGATTAAAACCTGTGGCTGTACTGGATCGCAACCAAGCGCTTGGGCTATTGAAATCTCGTTCATTAATGATTAGTGTGAGGTTAAAATTAGGTTACAACAGATCATAAATATTAAGACAGTCGCGGAGAAGGGGAGCAGCCTCAAAGCCTCTATGACTGGCCTGTTGGTCTAGTGGTTAGTGACCCTGACTGCTACGCTGGAGGTCGTGGGTTCGATTCCCACCCAGAACAAATGTTTGTGTGATGAGCACGATCATTTGTTCTGTGTCTGGGTGTAATTTATCTATAATATTTATGTATTTAGACATATATAAGTATGTTTATCAGTTGTCTAGTACCCATAACACAAGCTCTGCTTAGCTTGGGACTAGATGGCGTTGTTGGATAGTTTAAAAAAAAAAAGCTGCGAGATGTCTGGAACTGCGGTCACTCTACAATCTAAATTAAATTGTAGAGTGTAGAGTTAAATGCACAATATCAAGCTTATTCGCAAGAATAGTCCTGTCTGTGATGATGGCCCGGTCCCAGTAGAGCTTAGCGCGGTAATTTTCGAGCACGGCTTCCGGCAAGTACTTATAATAAGGCAGTTTCCGATCCACGAGACAGCATTTCAGAGCGAGCTCCTGGTGCAGAATCCTGGCTACTAGGTTGTGTCTGTGCAAATACTCAGAGTTACAAAGCGCCGAAAAACCGGAGATGACATGCCTAAGTGACTCACCGAGACAGCGGCAAGCTCGACATATGCCGATGGTGCCATCCTTTAGGATGTATCTCCGATAGTTGTATGTCTTCATAACCTGATCCTGTATTGCACAGATAAACCCTACGTTTCCCCGAAGAGGTCAACAAAACGTAGCCAGTGGAGGGAGGCAACTGTGTCTACGAAAGGCTCATGTAGAGCCTTGTAGAAACTCCTGTGGAGCTCCGGTCGAAAATAGACTACACTGCTGGGTCTTGCCATTGCTCGTTGGCTAAGGATAGAGGGTAAGTCTTTTATTACACAAAATGACGTCCCTGTAGAATGGATCATTCGATTTCTTCAGGAAGTAATTACGAAGGCTGCGCACTTCGCGATTATGCATGGTGAGAGCGCTTAAAAAGCCGCGCCCACCATGTTTCCGCGGCAAGTACAGCCTCATTACCGACGATCTTGGATGATGCATCATGTAGGACGTCATAACAGTGCGGACTTTTCTATCCAGATCGTTCAGTTCAGTCTGAGTCCACCTGAGTATGGCAAAGGTATACATGAGAACAGGCATGATCCAATCGTTATATGCGTGTGTCTTATTAACGCCCGATAAAAGGCTGTTAAGCATTTTTGCCAAGCGTGCATAAAACACAGCGCAAACTGACTGTTTCATGTCCGCCTCATCGATACCTATGTTCTGTAACATACCCAGGTATCGGTATGTTTCAGCCTCGGATAGGGTTTTTATATTTATGGTCATAGATAAATTTATCCCCTCAGAGTTAGCAACCCTACCCCCTTTGACATGGAGGACCGAACACTTGTCCGTCCCCAGCTCTAATCTGATAGATTTGCTAAAATCACAAGTCATGTTTAGCGATTCCATAAGATGGGAGCGACTGGAGGCGAATAACTTGAGATCATCCATATAGAAAAGGTAGTTCACTTTTCTGAAGATGAATTCACCTCCTTTCTGAAGATGAAATCTCCTCCCGGAACCCTCCAGTAAGGTACTGATAGGGTTCAGAGAGAGGCAGACCCAGATTGGACTCAAACAATCGTCTTGGAAGATACCCCTTCTTATCCTTATGTGGTTCTCCGAAACCGTCATCCGCTCGCCTAGATGACATGGGATCGTACTCCACTGCCCCATACACTGACCGAGGAAGTCTGGAACCTTGTACAGGTCGAGGACCTTCTTCAGCCTTGTATGAGGCACCGAGTCGAATGCCTTTTTATAGTCTATCCAGCCGGCGGAGAGGTTCCGACGGTTGCGTTTAATCATCTTGCCAATGACCGCGTCAATGAGGAGTGGTTCTTTGGTTTCCCGACCACAGCTCCGACATCCATTTTGAGCGCGCGACATCACCTGATTTGAGCTCAGGTGACGAGTAATTCTCGCGCTCAAAATGAACGTTAGTGTTTTGTATATGGTAGTGTAACGAACCCCCCCCCCCTCTCTTTTTTTTCTATTCTATATCCACTTATACTTGTATTTCTTTAGAATCTATATCTGTAAGATATATAAATATATCTAATTTACGTGACCAGTATATCTTGATCTTTCTAAAAGTTTAAATATAGGCCGTTTAATAAATTTATGGCGTGATCGTCTTAGTTAGGACCCTTTTTTTTTACGTTGTGTTTGTATAGTAACTTAGTTCTTTTAGGTGTATTTTGGAAGAATGAATATTCACGAGAGCAATCGAAAGCTGTTGGTAGAGTCTTATAAGCTAAAGAACCCCGTTCACGAAGACAGAGCTCAAGAAGGTTAAGAACAATAAATTGTCCCTATTCCACTTGTATCTGGTTCACAACAGTCAATTCCTTATCAATTAATCCCTTCCCGCTTGGAAAAGGCTCACAATATTTATATCAAATACCAGCTACAAGGGCTTCGAAGGGTACGCTAAGTTGGAACTGGACCGTAGTCCGCAGCAAAATAACTGGCGAACCAGTAAAAGAGGACTTGGCCCCTTGACAGTGCGTAAGCACAAACGTCGACCGAAGTCGCGCATGTCAATGCGTGTTAACGCCATACAGAATACGATCAAATCCAGCCACAGTGAAATTACGTCACAAGGGTTAGGCAACAATAGGCACACTGGCAATAAAAAGCCCTCCGTGAGCGCCACCACCTGCCAGACCGCCGTTCCTGTAAACGTGATGTAAGTGTAAGGCATCACCACCAATTGCATGGTCAGCACGGCCAATTGGCCGCAGAGCGTGTCATGAGTCTACCACTCACCTCAAGGGAATGGGGTCCCACGTTGTGCGGCTTCCGGACGCAGCCTTGAGAGCCTCCTCAGATTCTCCCTCCAGCTACCACCCGCATGAGGTCGACACATATGCTCCACCAACCAATACAATGGCAGATATAGCCAATAGGCAGTTATAAGATAATAGTAATAATTCGCCATCTGAAAGGGTTTGTGTCACTGACGTTGAGTATATGCATTTTTCGATCATGTTTGTCTCACCCACCAACAAGTTGCCTTCAATCTCTCAAAGGTGGGAACTTTATAGAGATATATTATTAAGTAGTTATATAAAACATCATGGAGGACAGACAGTCTGCAGCCCCGCAATGAAGGGACCCGACTTGGGCAAAGCTACCTTAGGTTGTGAGTCAAACCAAGACGCAGATAGCGCCATTGAGAATAGCAACCCGCCAAACAACCATCGCAGAGACGCAATCCTGCGATGGTTGTTTGACGGGTGAAAGACAAAATATTGCAAGTAGCAGTAAGCATCAGTGCAACTATCATACGGATGGCGCCCCCTCACAACACACCCACATGATCCCTATCGATTTTGTTAACAAAATTGATAATGTTGTTAACTAAAAATACCACCAACGTATCATAATAGCACGGTACTAAGACGTCAGTAGCCAAAACTCCACGTATCATAGCGCTATTGCACTAAGACATGAAGTTGAGTATGCTTGCTGAACTTAAAAGTACTACCAAACACACTCACCCTAATCCGAAAGATAGCCGACGTTTCATAACGCTATGCGCTAAGACGCCGCCCACAAACGGTAGGGGTGTGCGATGTCCACGGGCAAGTCGTATTGCTACAATAAACCCGCTTACCACCGGCACAAAGATGATATGTCTAGGACACATCGGTTAGTGAGTCCAAGTTTACCTCGGTCTCAGAGGCTGCGAAGCAACCTACACGCCACTATAATAATCATTTTCAAGTCCCATTTCTTTCAATATAAAGCTTTTACATATTTGAGACCTTCCACATATTTGCTTTATTTCATAGACCATACTATTGTATGTCTTATTCATATGGGACTTCAAGTCATAACTCTGCTATCATAATGCTTATACATCATAGAGACCTTCTATATTAATGCTTTGGTTCGTTAGACCTTACTATGATAAGTCCCTAATATAGGACTAGTCATTGTGCAACCTTAGTACTAGCAGTTGGTCAGTCAACCACCCCATATATATGTACAACCTTGGGTATGTGTCTCCGGCAACGCCCCAAATATAAGGGAACATTACAAGAACACGTTCATCAACTTTTGATCCATTTTTTTCTATTATATTACAAATGTTATTTATCTTTGTTATTGCAATTTAATCGCCTTGTATTTATATGATTTGATACATTTTAAACATTTTAAGCAGGTTTTTAATAAATTTAGAGATTTTAGAGACATTTTATGCATTTACTAATATTATAATATTCAATACTCCAAATGGATATTTTTTGAACTTTATGCTTATTATTTGCATTTGATTGTTTAAAATATAATTTCTATGAGATTTTTAAATGTCTGTATAGTGAATTTAATTATTAGGCGTAATTATGAGGCGTCACAGTAGGTAGACAGACACGTTATGGGGCGGTATTTGCTCGGGTCTGTGGAATCATGGTCTTTAGGAACCAAATGAGTTATCCCAGTAGTGAAGAGATCGGGAGTAACTTTTGATCGAGAGCTTCTTGAAACTATAGACTCGCCACAACTTCCATCCAAGGGCCCTCTACTGCCGGCTCTTGCCTTTGCTCGTTGGCTAAAGATAGAGGGGTAGGTCCTTTATCACAAGAAATAACGTCCCTATAGAATGGATCATCCTCTCTCGTCAGAAAGTAATTACGGAGGCTGCACACTTCCCGATTATGCATGGTAAGCGCGCCCACCATGTTTCCTCGGCAAGTACAGCCTCATTACTGACGATATCGGATGATTCATCCTGTGGGATGGAAGTTATTATTATTATTATTATTATTATTTCTTTAGGCCAAATAATTAACATTTTAAAAAACTTGCATTCAAGACGCATGTTGGCGTGTTCTTCCGATGGAATTTAAAGGTCACCGTCGGCCCCCTCTCCCATGCGGGTTTCTCGGCCGAGCGCATGGTCGCCTGACGCGTGGGTGAGGTTAGTTGGGCGCGGCCGCCGTTTAAGTTGGACGGAATTTGCTATCGAATAGTTGGGTCTCGTTAAGACCGCCTCGAATTGCGTTGTCTGTTTTGAGCGTTTTACGTGAAAACGAGCCTATGTTGACTTTTGAGTAATTAACTTAACTTCGATTACCATTAATTTGCGTCGACGAGTTGCTTTGTGGCATTTTAATATCGTACGAAGGAATTTTGCTTTGTCGGGTGTAACGCTAAAACATTGTGACTCGAGAAGAGATCGCGTTCGTGCTCGTGGTTATAATTTTGTGCTAAGTGAACCTGGTACATTGAACTTTGACCGACCGTTCTTAAGTTGTGCAGTGTGTCACTTATTTTAATTTCGATTAACATTGATTTAGTTAAATTTGAAGTTGATTAAATGTACAATAAAGTTGATAAACTAATATAGTGAAATAAAAGCAGAAGGTTTCAATTGGTGAACGCCCATTGGAGGGATCTCACATTTTGGATCTGCTGTTTCTCCAAAATATGAAATGTGATTTGCTGTCCGATTACATCGGTGACGTCAGGTTACATTCATACACACATTCGCACACTACTTACATACACCTTACTTACCACCTGACTGATACCCTGTGGTCAACCCTACCTCCGGAACTCGGTAAGTTGTGTTTGCTTATCAGCCATTGGTTATTAATTGTCCATAGGCCGTCTTGGACCCGAACCCTCTGTTGCTCGTCGAGTCGCTACTATGGGCCCTAGCCCAGTCGACTTTTGCCAGGGCAACTGAGGACCGTAACATTTTCTGGTAGCAGAGCGTGGTTGATTGTTTCTCCAATCACGCCCGGCCGTAATATAAAAAATATTTTTTTCTTTTTTTCTTTTTTTTTTTTGATTTGTTAACGGATCGGTGGTTAGGAACCACGCCCGTTAGGCTGCGCAAGCAGGAATGTAGTTTAGGGTTAGGTACCTACGCGTCAGGTATTTCGGGTAGGTAGATTAATTGTCGTTATCATATAATCGTATAATTATCGCTATCTTATAATTATAGTAGATATTAATTGCCGAAGGGTCGGTCGCCTGTGCGAGGCATCTTTGCTGACCGACTGTAGTGTGTACTTGCCGTGTAGTGTAATTTGTATTTAATTTAATAAATAGTAATTTGTATTTGTAGTGTAATTTGTATTGAATTTAATTGATAGTAATTTGTAGTTAGTAGTGATGCCATCGCACAAGGTACCGGCGCTTCGCCTGCAGGCAGAGCTGCGCTGGGTCGCGAACGCCCATACCTTGATAGGGCGACCCGATCGGGTCCATAGTTTAGGGAAGCGGCTCGAGCAGGTCGTGGCCCGAAGGGCCGTAGTGGAGGAGGCTTACGCTGAGCTTGTGGCTTCGGATGCGGAACAGGGAGTCTTAAACTCCTGCCTCGCGGACTACGAGCAATTCTTTTCACTCACGGACGACTTGATTGAGGCAGGGCCAAGTTGATAATGAAGCATGTGAAGCTCGGCCGAGTGGCCTGCCCGAGTCCCCTCGGAAGCAGCCCACTCAGCCGGAGCTGTTGGGACGATTCCCAACTCTGGACCTGCCAAGGTTCTCCGGGGTCATCTCCTACTGGATGACCTTTGTTGGCCTTTTTGATAGCCTAGTGGACGCCCGGAGGGACTTGGCACCAAGCCAGAAGATGGCGTTTCTCCTGGCCACACTGGAGGGGAAGGCCCTGGGCGTTGTCGGCCATTTGAAATTGGCGGACGACTTCTACCAGACTGCCCGGGACTTCCTCGCCGGAAGATACGCCAACGTCCGGCAAATCGTGGATGAATACGTTAGGCAGCTTCTAAACCTCCCACTGCACTGCTTAGGGACCGGGCCAGACTACGTCCGCACATCGTAAATCCAGTCGTGGTGGCCTGTAATTCGTTGAGGCGGCTGGATTTACCGGTGGACGAATGGCCCCTCTTGTTGCTCCACATCGTGCTGTCCCGCCTGCCTCTCGACCTTCGGATACATTTTGAGGAGAGGTACGGCGGGGACAGTGCCTCCTATATTCCGCCCTTCAGGGATCTGCTGCAGTTCTTGGAGGAGCAGTGCCGGAAAATTAAGAACGCAGCGGGCACCGTCGACGACTTACGGGTTGCCAATCAAGCCGTGCCCAGGGAGAGGCGGAATCCGCCGGGCAATTCGGCGCCAACCTCCCTGAGGCTGATCGGAGCTCCCGCGGGAGGGTGCCGCCCCCTACCATCTTACAGCGGCCTAACGGCCTCTCCTATTGTCAAGCATCCGATCACTGGGTGACGTCGTGCCCGAAGTAATTGGGTAAGCCGGTTCCGGCGAGGTGAACTATCACCAAGGAGCGCCGCTGGTGCTACTCGTGCTTGGAAAGGCACCTCCAACGAGACTGCCCGTCCCAGCGGCACTGCCCGCACTGCCAGGGCTATACCATGCCGTTTTGTGCGAACGGCGCTTCCTCTCGGGGCTCTGCCGGGCCCTCAACTCCCACGGGCCGGGGCGCTCAGCGACGGCCTCTGTCGGGCGACGCTCGGTGCTCGCCTGCCAGCCACCATGCCTCTGGGTTTGAAGCGGGTCCCTCTCACGACCAGTTGGGGGTCGTTCCCCCAGGGGCGGGGGGGTCGTCGCCCCCCCTCAGCGTGTTGAGAGGAACTTCACAGCCACTCAGCAGTCAGTTAGGCCTATCTCACCCCCGTTAGCTGAGTGGCCGTGACTGGAGTACCACCTTCCCCCTTTGGTCGGTGCCGGTACTAAAGGGGTCCTGTGACCTTGAATCAGCCCCGGTTCGTGTGCCGGTCTAATGGAGGCAGCCCAAAGCTAGGTAGCTGCCTCCCTAGCTCCCACCACGGCCGCCTCCAATAATCTTCTGAGCCGTCAACAGTCCACTTGTCAAACTGTTCTATTGCCGACGGCCTCAGTGAAGGTGTACAACTCGAGTGGCGATTGTTTAACGGTTCGCGCTCTATTGGATTCGGGTTCACAACGCAGTATGGCCTCCACTTGGTTGGTGGGGAGAATAGGGCTCCCCTGGAGATCTGAATCACGTCCAATGGTAGGTATCGGAGGTGCCGAGCCTCCTGCTCCTAGGAGACAAGCGGAGTTAGTGTTTGTCCCTACCAGCGAACACCTTCACATTTTAGTTAAAGTAAATGTCCTCGATGACATTGTAGGTTTTCTCCCTAACGTCCATATAAATGACAGCTCAGTTCGTTGTGCGTCGGGTTTGAGACCGGCAGACCCTCAATGGTCCCAACCTGGGCCTATAGATTTGTTGCTGGGGGCCGACGCGCTGGGGTTTTCTTGTTAGGCGAGATACGAGCCCTACGGCCCGATGGCTTGTCAGCCATGTCCACTGTATTTGGGCAGTTTCTTTGGACCGGTTCTGTGGTCTCCACCTCCTCAGACGGCCAACCCGCTCTTTGTTGTGGGCGTGTCCCTTTCGAACGTCGTCCAGCGGTTCTGGGAAATTGAGGAGCCAACACACGTGGCTTGAGTCAACCCTCTGGACTGTGAATGCGAGTTGTTCTACCAGAACAATACCGGCCGTCGTGTCAACGGTCGTTTCGTCACTCGCTTACCCTTTCTGGACTCACGTCCCCCTTTGGGGTCAATCTCGTGCACTGGCCGAGAAGAGGTTGTTTTCCATGGAGCGCCGTATGTAGCGCGACCCAGCCTTTCGCAACAAATATGTCGAGTTTATGCGCGAGTATCAAGAGCTGGGTCACATTTCACCGTCCAACTTCGACTGGCGGTCACAGAAGCACTACTTCCACCCTCACCATGCGGTCTTGAGGACCCCTGGGAGTAAGATTCGGTTAGTTTATGACGGCTCCACTCCCTCGTCAAATGGTGTGTCCCTGAACCAGTGTCTCCACTCTGGTCCTAAATTGATCAAGGACATATCCGACATTTTGACCCACTTCCGTCGGCACCAAGTTTTTGTAGCCGACATTCGGATGATGTTTCGACAATCAGTGGTCCATCGTGATGACCGTCGATATCAGCTGATAATGTGGTGCAAGAAGCCCAGCGATCCGATACAGGTGTTTGAGTTGAACACCATCAGCTATGGACTCCGGTCAAGTCCGTATATCGCCATGCGAACCCTCCGCGAAATCGCTAAGAGAGAGCGTCTAAGATACGCTCGGGGGGCTTCTATTTTGGAGACTTCGGTCTACATGGACGATATTTGCACGGGCGCCTCCACCGTCGAGGAGACTCTTGTATTGAGAGACGAAATGATTGCCATCCTGAAGTCCGGACGTTACGAGTTGCGCAAATGGTTGTCGAACTCCCCTCATATCTTGAAGGATCTCCCAGGAGAGGATCAACAAGACCCTCATCTATTCGAGCACCCTGAAAATACTAATTTGTTGACTGCCCTGGGCATTCAATATCAGCCTGTTCAGGATACTTTCACGTATCGAGTCAAACTCGATCCCCCTCCTAAAGCATGGAACAAGCGCTCCGTGCTGTCTATAGTAGCCCGCACCGTTGATCCTATTGGATGGATCACTCCGGTCATTTTTTTGGCTAAGTGCTTTCTTCAAAAGCTCTGGATATCCGGGTTGGGTTGGGACGAGCCTATTAGCCGTGCTCTATTGCGAGAGTGGCTCTCCATTGTCTCCTCCCTTCCGGACATCAACGGGGTCTCCATGCCAAGGTGCTTCCTCCCTCCAGGGAAATGCAGGGCTACCCTACATGGATTTTGCGACGCCTCTGAGAAAGGCTACGCTGCTGTCGTATATTTGCGGACTGTGAGCTCTTCTGGCCATACTTCCGTCCATCTCGTACTTGCCAAAAGCAAGGTTGCTCCCATTAGGTCCCGCTTAACTATCCCTAAATTGAAACTGTCAGGAGCCACTCTTCTCACGCGACTCCTCAACCACGTTCACTCGTCTTTGAAGTCTGTTTTCGATATTACGGAAATCTACGCGTGGTCGGACAGTGAGATAGTACTTTGTTAGCTCAGAGCTGCACCTCACAATCTTGAGGTCTTTGTGGCGAACCGCGTGTCTCAAATCCAGAATTCTGAGATGTCTCTAAGCTGGAGACATGACCCAGGGGAGTTGAATCCCGCAGACTGCGCTTCTCGAGGCTGTGAAGCTCCCTCTATTGTAGACCATCCGCTGTGGTGGGGTCCCAGTTGGTTGACTGATTCCCAGTCATTCTGGCCCCAGAATAAATACTCCGAACCGATTGAATTGCCTGGCCTACGAGCCCGAGTAGGAGTGGGCAAGGATAAGCCCACTCGGGATTTCTCCCTGCTAAAACGGTACAGCTCTCTCGATAAGCTCTTAGGAGTGACTGCTTGGTTGCATCGATTTGTCCGCAATTCGAGGGCCCCATCCAACCGAATCTCTCATTCCGTTTTGTCCCCTAGCGAGCGTCGCGAAGCTTTGATGTATTGGACCCGTATGGTCCAATCGGAGCATTTTGAGCCCGTGATTGAAAACTTGAAGCGGGGCTCCGTTGTCAAGGGCGCTCTGGCCCGTCTGAACCTCTTCCTGGAAGACTCTGGGATGCTGCGCGTTGGCGGATGTTTGAAAAATTCTCAACTGCCGTACGGGGCTCGACACCCGTTACTGCTCCCTAAGGACGGAGCCTTTGTGCGGTTTCTGGTAACTCACCATCATGTAAGAATGCCCACGCGGGGCGTAACGCTCTTTCGGCTATTTTGCAGTGGGAGTTTTGGATTTTGGCTGGCCGACGCACCATTCGGAGCGTCCTCTTTAAGTGCATACCTTGTTATAAACTGAAGGCCACCATATCGCAGCCTATGATGGGTGACTTACCATCCGACCGCGTCAGGGCCATCCGACCATTCGCTGGAGTCGGATCAGCCTTTGCTGGCCCCTTTCTCGTCAAGTCCTCCAACCTTCGTAACGCGCGTTCATCATCATCATTACAGCCCTTCACAAGTCCACTGCTGAACATAGGCCTCCCCCAAAGAATGCCACAAAGCACGGTCCTGAGTCACCTGCATCCATCGACTTCCTGCATGTCTTACCAGGTCGTCACTCCATCTCGTGGGGGGTCGCCCTACACTTCGCCTACCGGTACGAGGCTGCCACTCGAGAACCTTTATTCCCCATCGGTTGTCGGTTCTTCGAGCTATATTGCCGGCCCACTGCCACTTTAGCTTACTAATCCGTTGGGCTATGTCGGTTACTCTGGTTCTACTGCGGATATCCTCATTCCTAAGTTTATCACGCAGAGAAACTCCGAGCATAGCCCTCTCCATAGCTCGCTGAGCAACCTTGAGCTTCCTCATCCGGCCAGCAGTGAAGGACCACGTCTCAGTTCCGTAAGTCATCACTGGCAACACGCACTGGTTGTACAATTTCGTTTTGAGGTTTTGAGGTATGTCTGACGATAAGATGTGTCGTAGCTTCCCGAACGCTGCCCAGCCGAGTTGAATCCGTCGATTGACCTCTCGGTCGAAGTTGGACTTACCTAGTCGGACTATTTGTCCCAGGTAAGCATACTCGTCAACAACTTCGAGCTTAGTGCAACCCAACAACTACCGGCATAGGTGTGACATGGACATTAAACATGATCTTTGTTTTGTCCATGTTCATCTGAAGACCTATCCGTTGGGAAACACTATCGAGGTCATTGAGCATAGTGCTTAGGTCCTCCAGCGATTCTGCCATAAGGACTATATCGTCGGCAAATCGAAGGTGAGTGATGTACTCGCCATTGATGTTGATACCGTATCCTTTCCAGTCCAGAAGCTTGAAAACGTCTTCCAATGCAGCGGTGAAGAGTTTCGGGGATATGACGTCACCCTGTCTTACACCTCTCTGCAATTGGATAGGTTTCGTACTCTGGTTCTGTACTCGGATAGCCATCGTAGCCCTACTGTACAAGCACTTCAACACTTCGATATACCGACAGTCAACTTGGCACCGCTGAAGGGACTGCAGCACTGCGCAAATTTCGACGGAATCAAAGGCGTTCTCATAGTCCACATACGCCAGACATAGTGGCAAATTGTACTCTTCGGACTTCTGTACCATTTGCCGAAGGGTATGTATGTGGTCTATGGTGCTAAAGCCCTTTCGGAAACCGGCTTGTTCGGGAGGCTGGAAGTCGTCAAGTCTGCGCGCGAGACGATTCGTAATGACTCTCGAAAACAGCACGTAGACGCGGCTCAGAAGGGAAATCGGTCTGTAGTTCTTCAAGAGAGCGTTGTCACCTTTCTTGAATAACAAGACCACCGCACTTCTGCTCCACGCCTCCGGTGTAATGCCACCATGGAGGACGGAATTAAAGAGCTTCTGAAGGACTTCAAGTACCGTACTTCCACCTGCTTTCAGAAGCTCCGCTGTAATTCCATCCTCGCCTGGGGCCTTACCGTTTTTAAGGTGCTGGAGAGCCATTCTAATCTCGCTCAGACTGACGTCCGGGATATCTTCGGAATAGTGTCGGATGAGACTCGCTCTTGGATCGTTACTCACACTTGCGTGTGGCTCCAACGATGACGTGTACAGCTGCCCATAGAACCTCTCAATCTCACTCAAAATCTCAGGTGTCCCGGAAACGATGCTGCTACATTCTGTCTTCAGCTTTGACAGGTGGCTCTTTCTGGCAGACAGATCTCTGGCAAAGACTTTGGAGCCTTGGTTCCGCTCGATCGCTTCTTCAATACGAGCTGTATTGAAGTTGCGTAAGTCCCGCCGCATGCATTTGGAGATCTGTCTATTCAGATGCCTGTATGCTGTCAAGTCTGTTGAAGAAAGTAGCTTCATCTCCCGCCTAACAGCCATGAGATTGAGAGTCTGATCGGAGAGTTTTTGTGTTCTTCTGCGGCGGGTCTTACAGAACTTAGCTCCGACCGCATGGACAGTTTCCACGAGCTTGTCATTCATATCGTCCACTTCATTGCAGTTTTCTAGGCACTGAAAACGGTTTTGTAACTCGAGCTGAAAAGTTTCGGGACTTTGGAACAGAGCACGAGAGGGACGGAGCGTTGACTTCATTAGACGAGACCTCTCCAACTCAACGTTTAGGTTCAGTGTGCCTCTAACCATTCGGTGATCGCTACCAGTTTTCACCCTCGCAATCACGGAGACATCATTGAACAGTTGTCGTCTGGTCGTCATAATGAAGTCAATCTCATTTTTTGTCGAACCGTCGGGGCTCGACCAGGTCCACTTCCTGTGAGGCCGCTTCTGGAAGAAAAAGTTCATCATAAAGAGTCCCTCTTTCTCCATGAAGTCGGCCTGCTGCTGGCCCCTTGGGTTCCGTTGCCCTATTCCAAATTTCCCTACTTTCAGCTCACCGTTCTCTCTTGTGCCTAGTTTTGCATTGAAGTCTCCCATTAACACCGTATATTGGGTTTTGGAGGAATGCATGGCTCTAGAGATATCCTCATACATTTCCTCCACCTCCTCATCGGGGTGTGCCGAGGTTGGTGCGTAAACCTGTATGACCTTCAGCGAATACCGTTTGGTGATTCTGAGTATAAGGTACGCAACCCTCGTCGACACACTCCAGATCTTTACAACGTTGTTAACGAGAGACTTGTGGACGATAAATCCGACACCTCCTTGGGACAGATGGTCGCCCTCCCGGTGATAGAGCAAGTTGCCGGATTCGAGGATTACCGTGTCCTCCCCCTCTCTTCGGACTTCGGATAATCCTATAATATGCCAGCGCAACTTGTCTATGTCTTCTTCCAGCTCCACGATCTTCTCGTCAGTCCTCAGGGTGCGTGCGTTGTACGTTGCCAGGTCGAGTCGTCTAAGGTGGCAACCGAACCTCCACCGGAGATTCTTAGCACCCCCTGCCCCGCCGTTACCATGGTCGCCACCGTAGCCAGGAATAGCGGGGCCGCCGGGGACTGGGGGCCGTTTCTTTGTTACTGTCATTCATAGGGGGGTATTTGCCATAGTTGCCACGCTTGGCGAGCGGGTTGGCAACCACAGTTTTTTATTGTAATTTTGGCTATTATCAGGAAGATGCTGCTGCCCATCTCCTGCCTGTTTCCCTTTGTCGCCTTTTACGACACCCACGGGAGGATATGGGGTAGTGGATATTCTTGACCGCCACTACACGGCAACGATTTTCGTGTGCCTCTCTACTAAGGTCGTTCACTTAGAACTTGTAAGTGCCCTCAGCACTGAAGCCTTTGTGGCCACGCTGGGCCGCTTCATATTGCGTCGCGGTTTGCCGGATCTGATCCGGTCTGATTGCGGAACGAATTATAAGGGCACGGATAGTTATTTGAAAGAGGTCGTCGAATTTCTGTCCAGCAACAGGACTTATTTGGGTACTGTGATGTCCAAGAAGGGCATCCAGTGGAAATTCGACCCTCCGGCTTGCCCACACTGGGGCGGTATTATTGAGGCGGTGGTTAAGTTTGCAAAAACGCATCTCCGTCGCGTTATTGGCGAAACTATTTTGACATTTGAGGAGCTTGTTACTGTATTCTGTAAAATTGAAGCGGAACTCAACTCTGGGCCACTCTGTCCCCTCTCATCCGATCCGAAGGATTTGGAGGTTCTAACCCCGAGCCACTTCCTGATTGGTTAGCCGCTTAACGCCCTGCCCGAGTACCCCTTCAGGGAAATAAACTCTTCGCGGTTGAGCAGATTTGAACTGCTGCAATAAATGACTCAGAGTTTTTGGCACCGATGGTCTCTGGAGTACCTACAACTTTTGCAGCAGCGCTTTAAGTGGTCTGACAAGATCCTCCTCGGGTTGGAGACCTCGTGTTAGTTAAAGAACCCAACACTTTGCCTTTGTATTGGGGTGCCTAGGGTGGCCGAGGTTTTGGTTGGAGTTTCGGTCTTGCAACGTGCCGTCGCGACCCTATCCCTTTTGCCAATTTACTCGCGGACATAAGTCCTTATGTCCGGGACGGGGGTTTGTTTCGGCCAAATAATTAACATTTTAAAAAACTTGCATTCAAGACGCGCGTTTACGTGTTCTTCCGATGGAATTTAAAGGTCACCGTCGGCCCCCCTCTCCCGTGCGCGTTTCTCGGCCGAGCGCGTGGTCGCCTGACGCGTGAGCGAGGTTAGTTGGGCGCGGCCGCCGTGTATGTTGGACGGAATTTGCTATCGAATAGTTGAGTCTCGTTAAGACCGTCTCGAATTGCGTTGTCTGTTTTGAGCGTTTTACGTAACAACGAGGCCTATCTTGAGTTTTGAGTAATTAACTTAACTTCGATTACCATTAATTTGCGCCGACGAGTTGCTTTTGTGGCATTTTAATATCGTACGAAGGAATTTTGCTTTGTCGGGTGTAACGCTAAAACATTGTGACACGAGAAGAGATCGCGTTCATGCTAGTGGTTATAATTTTGTGCTAAGTGAACCTGGGACATTGAACTTTGACCGACCGTTCTTAAGTTGTGCAGTGTGTCACTTATTTTAATTTCGATTAACGTTGATTTAGTTAAATTATAAGTTAATTAAATGTACTATATAAGTTAATTAAATGTACTATATATGATAAACTAATATAGTGAAATAAAAGCAGAGAGTTTCAATTAGTGAATGCCCACTGGAGGGATCTCACATTTTGGAGAAAAGCAGCGCCTGTGGATCTGCTGTCCGATTACATCGGTGACGTCAGGTTACATTCATACACACTTTCGCACTCTACTTACATACACCTTACTTACCATCTTACTGATACCCTGTGGTCAACCCTACCTCCGGAACTCGGTAAGTTGTGTTTGCTTATCAGCCATTGGTTATTAATTGTCCATAGGCCGTTTTGGACCCGAACCCTCTGTTGCTCGTCGAGGGGGCTACTATGGGCCTTAGCCCAGTCGACTTTTGCCGGGGCAACTGAGGGCCGTAACATTATTATGTTATTGTGTTTTAGACTGTCACTCATACCGCAGAATGGCAATAACGTAACCATGATAGGATCCAAGAGTAGTTTCTTCGCCTCTAAGTATATAATATATACTTTATATTATATATTGGAGACTTATTAAATTTTCTTTAGGCTCCTTCTAGACACAATGGCTATCTTGTTTTAGATTATAAAAACTTCGGAAATTGCTTATCATTTTGCAGACATTTTAAGATAAGATTTATGGATTCCTTCTATGCTTTTCTTATTAAAAATGTGAGAACCATTTGTGGTATGACTGTCATAAGGCACTCATGTAAACTACAACAATGTATTTATTTATTTCCACATACATACTACCATTACATAAAATACTTTCATTTCAATGTGTTGACAATATTTACAAAATTGTGGTCACATTATTGTAAAAAATATTGTATACGTGGTAGAGCCATCCTGCAGCTGTTATATCGTGGTTGTTACACGAACGGGTTGGCTCGACCGGGGAATAATAACACTCTCATAGAATACCAGCGTGAAATAGCAGCTTAATGATACTGTGATTCGTATGGTGAGCGTATAGAACTGGATATACTTTTTTCTGGCAACGAGGCATTCCATCTTAGTCCTCGAGGGTGATTTTTCATCGAGGACCGATGTAGTTGTCTATGGGCCACAGCATTCACTTATTATCTGGTTCACTGTTTGTTCGTATTTTACCCTTATTCTATAAAAGAAATTGTTACTGTGATAAAGAGACATATATTAGAAATTCTACAAATCTTTGCTACTGCAAAAGAAATTCCGAAATGAAACAGATCTTTTAAGGAAATATGTTGGTTGAATTTGTGTATGTGTATAACAAAATCAAAATAAGAAAACACGCTTCGCACCTAAACACATTGCTGCTGGAACTATACATATTATTTGTATTATTCAAAATTATTATAAAGCAACGTGGATTCTATCTGAGCATAACGATTTGTATGTGGACTTTCTGAAATGACGCTCCTTGTTTAATGGAGTAAATTTGTATTCGGTGAACGAGTTTGTAATTGTAGAATGAGTAAACTTAATACACTTTATAATTAAACTTGATACAGTAAATAATAATCAAAACCTAATCTCAAACTATCATATTCATCGTCTCAGCCTATCAAAATCCACTGCTGAACATAGGCATCCCCATACTATGGAGATGCCTATGTTATGTGCCCCATAGATTGTAATTGATATCAATAAACATATTTTATTTCTTTACAAAATATATCAAAAGTTATGATTTTGTAACACTAAAAAATATAAAATGAATAAGTCTCAGAATTTCTGTGTCATAAAATTCGTAACGAGAATATCCGCAGAAAAACAACACTTACTAACATAGCTCGAAGAACTGGCTAACAATGGAATTTTCAAGTGGCAGCCTTGTGTTGATAAGCTTAATATTATAATTAGTAGAATCAGGCGTTACTTTGCGGAAATCCATTATATAAAAGCTATTAGAAAAATTTACTTCGCAATTATCCGCGTTATAAAATAAAATGATGTGTCTTACCTAGTATGAAGAGCACCTCCCGCCCTCCCTCAATTGCGTGCACTATCCCCGTCACCACTAATCCCAGCACCGCTACTCCCAACACCACTACACTAGGCAAGACACACCACTGACGATAATACGACACGTGTTTCGCCTCTATACGAGGCATCCTCAGGTGATATAGACTCTACGGTAGTTAACCGCTAAGAGACTTAGCGGTTAGCTACCGTAGAGTCATTATTTCATAATTTTTTCTAAAAGCTTTTATAAGCTTTATATTGTATAACCTTCTACTAGATGGTGTGATGACGATGTGGCTCAGGAACGTGTTTTGTGCACATCTATGGGGGAAATTATATGCAGTTATGAACTTGTTGTTGTTGATGACGATGAATATTTTATGTACCTATATAAACTTGACTTATATGTCTGTTATAGGACAAAATGTGATTGATTTCCGTAAAATTTAAAATATTCCTTTTTATAGCGTTTGATATAAATTCTATTGCTCTCATCTTGTGTGTCGTTTTATTTATAGAGTGCCTTTAGGGACGGCACTGTCAGATGTTTTGATATTAAAAAGTCTCTATTATGTAGCTCTCTGAATATTTTAACAACATCTATTAAAAAGATTTTATCTAATATATAAAAATTAATTTATGTTTGTTCGTATTATATGCGTTCATCAGATTGCGGTAAAACTTTGTCAACTTATCGTTTCCACTTGCACGAAGGTTTTAGGCATAGCACAATTAACTTACAGTAGGTGGCGCGCGTATCGTTCACACCCATTTATTTGAAAGTTATATATTATTCAATTTCAATGAATGTCAATTCATTCCTAATTAAACAATATAACTGTTCCAAATTTAAAAAGATATTTCCATAATTTTTCTTGTTCTTTTGTTTAAAAAAGTTACCCCCACACTAGAATTTTCTCCTGTGTCGTGGAGGCAGTTTACAAACATAAATTGCACAAGGACAAACATCTAGGCCCGGTACAATTATTTGTAGGCCATACAAATATTGTTCCGTGCGGGATTCGAACCCGCGGCCCCCAGTGCAACAACTGATTGTTAAGCCACTCCGCCACGGAGCCGTCAAATTATTTCTTTCTAGGCAGCAACGCGTCGGATACCAGCTAGTATTGAATAAAAATTATTCTATTATATTCTGTTACCCGGCCAGCTACTCGTATTATTATATTATGTACAGGAATAACGTGTAACTTCGCTTGAACTATTCATTCTCTATCGACGCCATAGTACGTTTCAATAAATGAAAGCTAATTCTATTTCTATCGTCACTTTATATTAATTATAAATTTTTTATCAAAAATTGTTTATGAAAGGTGTATTTTAAGTATAATTTTCTTTTAACGTAAAATCTTATTTTAATTTTGGTTAACAATGAAACGAATAAATTTTAAAACACTTCAATTAAGAAACATAAAAAGTTCGCAAGATATTTATATGTTTTGGCATACAGTGATAAACCAAGAAATGAGTCAGATATTCTAAAGGAAAGATGTATGAGTAAAAAGTTCTAATAATTTAAAATTTTACAGACATAAGGGTGTCAAAGAAGGAAAGAGTTCACATAATTTATCGATTATGAGTGAATATGCAGATTCGTTGTCACCTCTGATGTCTATGTATGCTTCGTCACCAATGAAATAACCTGCGGTTCGATGCATTCACATTATGCTGCTATATCGCTCTGGTAAAATTCTAAAAAAAAAAGACGCGTGTCTTTCACAGAGATTTTTATCTTGTAATGTTCCAAGTAAATAATTGAAATCTGGTATTACTATATGTTCACGCCCTGAGTTGCCCCGACAAAGGTTGACTGGACTAGGGCCCATCAGTAATCAAACCGACGGGCAACAGAGGACGGGGCCCAACCGCCTATGGAGACTTATTATTCTACACAATAGATATAAGGCTAGGTAATTAATAAGAACGTACCTGGTTCCGAAGCTAAGACTGACCCCAAGGCTCGGTCAGGCGGTAGGTAGGTGCATGTAAGTAGTGTATTAGAAGGT
Source organism: Parnassius mnemosyne (assembly GCA_963668995.1). Taxonomy (NCBI): domain Eukaryota; kingdom Metazoa; phylum Arthropoda; class Insecta; order Lepidoptera; family Papilionidae; genus Parnassius; species Parnassius mnemosyne. The sequence continues at coordinate 17,031,807 of CAVLGL010000068.1, read as the reverse complement.
GTGTATGTGTGACCTGACCTAGCTAAGGTGATCGGGCAGCGACCTGGTCCGATGCTGCCCCACGATGTGGTATCACTCCAGCGGACGTCACCAATTGACAACTTCTGCCTTCATTTTACTATTTCAGTTTATCAACTTTATTGTACACTATTTCAATCCATCAACTTTATTGTACATTTAATTAACTTCAAACTCAACTAAATCCCCGTTAATCTTAATCACACGTGACACAAGGCACAACTAATGAACGGTCGATCAAAGTTCATCCTCCAGTTTCACTTAGCAACAAAATTATAACCACGAGCAAGAACGCGATCTCTTGTCGAGTCACAAAGTTCAGCGTTCCACCCAACAACTAGAATTATTTCGTACGATATTAATCGTCCATACAAGCAAAAATGCGTAAGTATTGCAAACGCGCTTCAAATGCAATCACTATACAAATTGACGTAAATTGATTGCAGCCAAAGGTAAGTTAATTTAATCATTCAACACTTAGACGGCCTCGTTATCGCGTAAAATGATAACTCAAAATAGAAGAGATCTTAAAGCGACCTCACGAGTCTAGCGAAAAAACTGCAATAGTAAATTCCACACGCATCAAAGACCGGACGTTGATCGCAATCAATATTAACTTCCAAAACAATTAATCGACCCGGCGTCTATTTTTCTAGACTCAACAAAACTCCTCGTCGTTGCATAAATTTGCTAACAAAAACCGACACTATTTAGAGGTTATACAGGACGCGACCACGCCGTTCTAGTAACTGCGCTGCATTGATAACTTCCGACGCGCCACGCCTGCAAACAACTCTGCTCGCGCGAACGTCAAACCGGTACGAATGCACTGCGCCGAGCGCCCTCTGGCGTCAATTCTTAAAATTAGCGTTTGGCGCGAACACTATAATTTGCGATTATACAAATATATAATCCGAATTTTTGACTAAGGGTTTCAGAAACTTTAGATTAGTTTTCCGACTATAAAAATACCTCAACGGATGGTCCCATGTAAATTTCGATAAAAATAATACTCCTAAGATTGGAAAAATAGGATATGAAGTTCTTAATATCATACGTTTAGACGACATTTTAGTTGTAATTAAAAACAGTGGTAGAGCCACGTGGCGGCTTTTGCTGTCGCACGGATGGGCTGGCTCGAAACGGAGTGGTATCACGACCTCACAGAATACCAGCGTGAAGTAGAGGTTTACCTCTGCGTTTCGCTTGGTGAGTGCAGGTGGCCGGAGGCCCTTTTTACTGGAAATGAGGCATTCCATCTTAGTTCTCACGGGTGACAACCATCTGCATTTTGATTTGTTATAGAGGATAGATGTAGATGTCTATGGGCCGCAGCAACCACTTACCATCAGGTGGACTGTGTGCTCGTTTGTCACCCTTTGAATAGGAATTTGATCTCTTTTTAATAGTAAAATGCAGTAATTTGCTCAATCGACCTTTACTTGATCTCTAAATTTTACAACGACGACAGGTACAACATTTTTTAAACATACCTACACACCTTACGGACTAATATTGGCATGAGAACTGCTAATATAATTTGACAGGCGCTTCAACATGCCCCCCGGCGTTGAAAGTCTACCTTTCAACCAGATTCTTCAGGTTCAGGAAGCGGACAAATTTTGCTAAATGATCGGCGAACTATACCAGTCGATGTTTTGATATCCGCCACCCTTGATACGCCGTCCGAGCCTGGATGGACTGCGACGATGCGACCCATCTTCCACTTTAATGGCGGTGAATTCTCCTCTTTTAGGAGTACCAGTGAATTTAACTTCAAAGAGCCTTTACAGGAACGCCATTTCATCCGCAGTTGAAGCTCTGATATATATTCCTTGCTCCATCTAGCCCAAAAATGTTGACGTAATTGTTCTATTCGTTGAAATCGGGTTAAAGAGCTTACGGAATGATCTTTATAGTCTGGTGTCGGCAAGGAAGTCAAGGGGCGTCCAATCAAAAAATGACCGGGCGTTAGTGGTAGCAAGTCTTCAGGATTCGTTGACAAAGGTGTGAGTGGTCTGGAGTTAAGTATAGCCTCAATTTGTATTAATGTGGTATTTAGTTCCTCGTAAGTCACATTACAATTGCCCAGCACTCTAACTAAATGATATTTAATGCATTTGACACCAGCCTCCGCAAGCCTAGCAAAATGGGGAGAATAAGGCGGTATGAAATGGAAATTAATTCCTTCATTTGCCATTACCTCAGATAAAGAATTACAATACGTCCTAATAAATTTTGAAATGTCATTGTATGCGCCTACAAAGGAGGTACCATTATCCGAATAAATATTAAGAGGTTTCCCTCTTCTAGACATAAATCTGCGCAAAGCTAATATGAAGGTATTGCTAGTTAAATCACCCACTAATTCAAGATGAATTGACTTAGTCGCGAAGCAAATAAAAATAGCTATATACACCTTTACAATTTTACAACCACGGCCATGGCGAGAAACAGATTGAATTGGTCCCGCATAGTCTAGTCCAATATTTTGAAATGGAAAACCAGAAAGGATGCGTTGGTGTGGTAGGTTGCCCATTATTGGAGAGATGGTTTTTCCTTTCATTCTATTACATCTTACACATTGTCGATAACAAGATCTGGCCAAATTACGACCTCTAATCGGCCAGTACATCTCTCTTATAGTGGCCAACATTAGCTGTGGTCCCGCGTGCATTAACCTTATGTGCTCATAATTGAAGAGCAATTTGGTAAAATAATGAGTGGACTGTATAAGTATGGGATGTTTTTTCTCATAACAGTAATCGGAATTTTCAAGACGCATTATTTTATTATCATCGAGAAATACATTAAATTTATGCAACGGACTTTTAGTGGGTAAACTTTTATTTTTAATTAACATGGTGTATTCCTCAAATGATTCACTCTGGGATATTCTTATAATAACATTGAGTGCGGTTTGCAACTCTTGATTGCTTAGAGGACCGTGAACGGATTGCTTTCTACAATTATTAATAAAACGCAGCACATAAGCAACGGTCCGATTTAATCTAGTATATTTAGAAAAGCGTTTAAATTCAATTAATTTATTCCCACCTAAATCTTCATTGTTGCTAGAATGAAGTATTCCGTGGAGGATAACATTTGACGATTTAATCTCAGGCAACTCGTGATTAATACTTAAAAAATTTGCAGGCCAGTGAGAGACCTCTTTCTTTAAAAATTCAGGTCCTGACCACCACTTACTCATGGATGAAATATCCTTACAACTCACACCGCGAGAAATATGATCGGCCGGATTACACTCTGTTGGGACATGCCTCCACTCGCAATTTCCAGTCTTCTCTAATATTTCAGCAACCCTATTTCTGACAAAGGGTTGTAGCTTGCTAGGTAACACCTTTAACCATCCTAACACGATGGACGAATCTGTCCAAAAGAAAGTGCGCTTAGCCTGTTGTCTCAGCGATGCTACAACCTTTTGGTAAAGGCGAGCTCCAACAAGTGCACCACAAAGTTCCAGTCTTGGGATTGTTATAGGTTTAAGCGGCGCGACACGACTTTTCGCCATCAATAATTGAATTAAAACCTCACCCTGATCATTAACACTACGCACATATAAACAGGCGCCATATGCTCGCTCAGAAGCGTCCGAGAAAATATGAAATTCAAACAAACTAGGCGAGTCACAAATAACACGACGTGGAATACGTAGAGTATTTAATTTAGGTAAATCGACTATTATCTCAGCCCACATCTTGCTGATTTCTGGCGTCAACTGCTCATCCCATGACAGCTTGAGCAGCCACAACTGTTGAAGAAGCATTTTCATCTTAATTACACAGGGAGATAGAAGTACTAGTGGATCAAAAATCTGAGAAATCACAGATAACATATCACGCTTTGTTCTACCTGAGAATAGCCCTCCTATAGGGAAACAAAGTTGGTCAGTATGTGATTGCCAACCAAGGCCTAAAGTTTTAGTCGGTTCAAAGCCACCAATATTCAAATCAAGCGGAGAAATATCATTTTCACTAACCAGTTGAGATTCATTCGACTTCCACTTTCGTAAAACCATATGAGCTGATGCAAGTGTGGAAGTCACTTTACGGCGCAAATCTGTAACCTCATTAATATCATCCCCTCCCGTTAGCAAGTCATCAACGTAAAAATCGTGAATGATCACTTGAGCAACCTTGTCATCGGTACACTCTAAGCCTAATTGTTGGAGGCACCTAGTTGCCAAAAAGGGAGCACTAGAGGTGCCGTAAGTCACGGTGTTAAGTTGATAAGCTTGAAGCTGTTCTGAAGGGTTATCACGCCAGACAATTTGTTGCAAATAGCGGTCATCGGGATGAATGACTATTTGCCGGTACATTTTCTCAACATCAGCTGTGAGAACGTATTTGTGTAGCCGAAAGCGTAAAAGAATGGACAAAAGGTCGTCCTGTACCACGGGACCTACCATCTGTATATTATTCAAGGAAACACCCGAAGAAGTCGGACTGCTAGCATTGAAAACGACTCTTAATTTAGTAGTAGTACTACTTTCCCGAAGCACACCGTGATGTGGTATAAAATGCATCTTACGTGGTAAATTATCATTCTCACATTTCTCCATATGACCCAGACTTTCATACTCTGACATAAATTCTTTATACATTTCATAGACCTGAGATTGACCTGCTAACCTGCGCTCTAGCGATAGTAAACACTTTTTAGCTCGTGGCCAAGAATCACCTAATACGTCAGGATTATGTTTTAAGGGTATCCTCACGCAAAATCGACCATTTGCCAGTCGCGTGGTGTTTTTTAAAAAGTGTTCTTCGCATAATTTTTCTTCGTTTGAATAAAGAGACGCAGGGCTTACCTCTTCGAGGTGCCAGAAGCGTACTAATTGTTTTTGTATATCTTCATCTAAATCTTTACTAGCCTCATCTTGAAATATTCTTGTAAAATTACATTTAATAAAGTTAACCCCTTTCTTTACATATCTATAATCTATCGGACCTGATACTAACCATCCTAAGCTAGTTTCACAAAGAATCGGCTGACCGTCCCCTAATTTTAATCTCTGCGTTCCTATTAAGTCCCAAAAGACATCAGCACCTATAAGCATGTCAACGGGAGCAGGTGAGTGAAAATTAGGATCTGCCAGAGAAATATTAGATGGAATTTTTAAGTTTGACAAATTAACATATCTAGTAGGTACATTTTGGGTTATTGATGGTAGGACAAAACAATGAAGATTACTAGAGAAGTTATCATTCAATGATTTTATCGATACCTTACAAATCTTCTTGATGTGTGCCGAAGCATTATTAATACCGACTACCGACTGATTTACATTTTGAGCGGGCAAACCTAGCCTTTGATATAACTCTTCAGTTATTAAACAAGCGTTACTGCCACTATCAAGAATAGCACGAGCAATATATGGACAACCATTCTTACCTATAACTTTAATTAATGCCGTCGATAACAATACGTCGCCTTGTTCACTACACGATGCAGTGCCTACCTTTGCGGATAATGACAGATGTGCGTTAGAATTGGATGACAACTGTGAGCCTGTCGAACTGTTTGTTTGTTCGAAATGACCTTGCATAACGGGCTTATTATTACCACTACTCGTGTTAGATGTATTAATATCTGTAATTGGTTTTGACTGGTAATCTGCGACGTGCACGAGAGTGTTATGCTTTCGGTGGCATATTTTGCATTCTGGCTTTTTGCAGTGATTTGCATAATGTCCTGAATTAAGACAATTGAAACATACTTTATACTCTGGCAGTAACTGTAGACGCACATCGTTACTTAATCCAAGAAACTGAGGACAACTGCTTAACTTATGGTCACCCTTACATTTAGGACACAGTTTGGCGGAAAAGGCCGAACCGTTTTTATTACCGGTATCCCGCACTGAAACCATTGCCTTAACTTTTGGAGCATATTTTATAGAAGAATTTAAACGGTTAGTAGCACCAGAATTAGACTTTTCTAGTGTTTCGATTAAATCGGCTCGATTTTTTAAAAACATCAAAAATATATCGAACGTAATAGGTGTATCTTTCTCCAAACGACCTTTAGACTCTTCCCATTCACGATATGTCTTAGCATCTAATTTTTGAGTAATAATATGAATGAGAAGTGTGTCCCATTGTTTAGTTGGCTCACCGAGAGATTCTAGTGCACGTAAATTTTTATTTATTTGGTCAATAAGACGTTTTAAGTTGACAGACAATTCTTTATTAATTGGTGCTATATTAAATAAGGCTGTCACGTGATTTTGAATTAGTAGTCTTTTATTATCATATCTATCACATAATATAGTCCATGCGACGGTGTAATTAGCTGCCGAGAATTCGATTGACTGTATTACCACAGCAGCGGGCCCTTCCAACGACGCTCTCAGATAGTGAAACTTATTTATGTCATCTATCTCGTCATTTGAATGTATGAGGCTCATGAACGTGTCATGAAACTCTAACCAATTATCATAAGAACCATTAAATTTAGGTAGTTGAATAGTGGGCAGTTTAACAAATTTATGATTGCCGGAATGAGAGCCACCGTCACTGCTTACGTCATCTGACTTAATGCAATCTGCTAAGATCCTTTTTGCTAGAGAAAGCGATTTAAAATACAGGGATTCAAAATCAGTTCGTTCTGATATCTGGGCGTCTATATTATCAGTATTACACTCGATGGATAATTGTACCTCATCATATCGTTCATACATTGACTCAATCCTACTAATACGTAATTGCAACTCATTTACCTCAGTAGCAGCCAATGAAGATACCTTCAGTGAATTTAAATAATTTGAAAAAGCTGTTATTTGTCCCTTGTAACTAGCTCGTTTCCTAATTTGCTCCTTATCTTCTGGCATGTTGGCTGGTATTGGGAGACTAGTGCAAATGCCTGAAATTTATACAAACAAGAAGTTTATATTTTATAAAATATAATTCATAAGTAGTTTTATACAATTTTGCTTATAGTTGTAAAGAAATGAAAACTAATTCCCTTACTTATTTTTCAAACTCTTAAATAATTAAACAAAATGGTACATGTACTACCTTTATATTTAACTTTATAATTAACAACAATTAAGGGTAACAAATACAATTCAGACCATCAAACAGCTTCACAGGTATGCCTTAGTATGTAATAAATAATATTATGCAATTTTTTCAATTATACACTCTCTTGACTTATTTTTTAAAAAACAGTTTAAACCAATAAAGAGAAAAAAAAATTATAATATCGTCAATATAATTTAACTAAGCTTTATAATTTGATTTAATCATGATTTGACGGTTATTAGAAACTATATAAAACAATATTAAATGAATTTTAGCCGATTAAATACTTTAAGTTATACGTAATTATTTTATAGGTAATTTGGTACTAACCTGATAAATTAGCAGTCGATTTACACAAAATACTACCTGATAATGAGTGCTGGGTTAAATAAATTAAATAATAGTCCAATATCTAAGGGGCTAAGACTCCAGATTTCTTGGTTAAATATCTTCACTCCCTCGGTGGTATTTCCACAACGAATATTTAAGACTTCCCAAGCGTATTCCACTAAATAATATCTTGTCCAATTACGTTTTTTCAAATCCGGCTTCGATTTAGGACCATGAATAGGAATTTGATCTCTTTTTAATAGTAAAATGCAGTAATTTGCTCAATCGACCTTTACTTGATCTCTAAATTTTACAACGACGACAGGTACAACATTTTTTAAACATACCTACACAGCTTACAGACTAATATTGGCATGAGAACTGCTAATATAATTTGACAGGCGCTTCAACACCCTTATCCTATAAAAAAAAATACGTTGTTTGCCCTGAGGTCTAAGATGGAATACCTTGTTGCCAGTAAAGGAGTCTCTGGTTCTCTACACTCACCATACAAAACATTATTATTAAGCTGCTATTTCACCCTGGTATTCTCTGAGAGCGGCTCCGCCGACTCAATCATGCTATAACTATATTCCTAGGCTGAACCGTCCCATTCATTCTATAACTATAATATAACTGCAGTGTGGCTCTACAACGAATATCAATAAGACTTTAAAAAAGTAAAACCAACTTTAAAATTGATTTTGAAATCAGTGCTGAGATAGTGTATAGAAGTATCAAAGCCAGGCTTTCGGAAAAGCTTTTGAATTATGTGAAAAGTATTTTAAGTTTTTTTTTTAAGTCAGTATTCCCTTTTTTGAGTTTAATTATTAAACAATCAATATCAAATAAAAATGGCTACTGAGTCTTAATCGCCCAAGACTTTGCGCCTTGGGCGATTAAGGAACATCACATTGGACATTATTTGGGGGTAGAAAGAAGTAAGAATGTGGTTCAAATCCAGACTGAAAAGGAAAGGGAAAAGGTGGATCCTTTTCTGGCTGGGAGTTTTCTCTACCTAAATAATTTAATATTAGCTGTTAATTTGTGAATGGGGTGGCACTTTAATTCGCGTGGGTCGGTTGAGCACGGGTCAAATGCTGTTTTAAACATTGAGATACGGCTTGAAGAACACTTAAACCTGTAGATGGGCACTTCAATATGGAATATTAAATTCGTCGCGGTTTCACTAAAAAATATCAGAATGAAAAGAGCTCTCAAAACTTTTGTGTGAATAACGGAATTATACATTTGCATTTATATCAAGATTTCATAATTATCATGACCTTTATATTCCATCACAAGACTACTTGGTCTTGCTCCACTTGCATCCATCGACTACCTGCAGTACTATAATACTTTTTTTTATATGAGGAAATGAATACGCGCACTAGCACTGACTAAAACTCTATTGTGTTCCACCTTCGCCGCATATTGGCAGGGCCATGGGAACGCTTTCGCACATACCCGCGGCCGCGCCAGTGGTGACCGCACCAGCGGTGACCGCACCATGGCAGCCCCTCCTCGGGGAAGGACATCTCCTCGCAATTTTCCTTCTCAGGCAAGGCGAGGACGAGGAACACAAGGCACGCCTTCCTTTACGGCCTCCAACTACACCAGCCTGACGTCCCTTCCCCCCTCCGAGTTCGATACGGAGGTCATAGGGCCAGGAAAATCAAGTGCACGATAGCGCCTGCTTTCCCAACCAGAGACGCGGAGGATAAGGCGAGTGACGCATTGCCATACCAACACTTCTCTTCGCCCGCGATAATATTACCAGTATTTACACGGTAGCATGCACGTACGTACGTAATATACGTCTTAATTTTCTTATTATTTACATTTACGTATGAAAATCTACGGCACTAATTATGTTGTCTCGACCGGGGTAGGACCATACTCTCATGGAATACCAACGTAAAACATCAGAATAATGCTATCTTATTTCGTACGGTGAGGATATAAAACCGGAGATCCCGTTTTGCTGGTAACGAAGCATTCCATATTCCTATTGGTTTTGGTGGATATTGCATACGGGCATCATACGGGTTACATACGGGTTGCATACTGGCATCATACGGGATGTATACGAGCACAGAACGCCGTCGATCCGTTCAGTGGGCATAGTAGAGAGTATCGTGTTGCTTTTCGGGTTAAAGACATTTATTTCTCTTAAAGAACACATTGTTCACTTTTACAGAGATTAAGTATACATACAAAATAATATGACCAGTATTTACACGGTAGCATGCATTATATAATTCTATTATGTTTATTCTTGTATGTATATCCTTAATTAATTTGTTACTCTTTTTCTTACTTAATGCAAACATATGTAGGTATGTATTATACCGTAATGTTTTTAAAATATGAATATTGTATTAATGCAATACTCATATGTTCAAAATTGAAGATATGCAGTTATGAAATTTTATCTATAATATATGATTTTAGTTTATTCTTAAAATGCTTAATATTATTACAATCTTTTACAGTATCCGGTAAATTATTATACAAAAGCACACTCTCATATATTATATTTTTATTGCCATAAAAGATCTCGTACGAGGCTGCCAGATTTGAAGTTTGTTTATGTTTCTAAGGTTATGCGTGGTGTAATTGGTGTGAATGTAATTGTTGAATGTATGTTTTTAGATATAATTTTTTTGTCTTTTCGTGCCTGATACGCTCCTAGCACGGTCATGGTATGATACGGTATAGTGGGCAGAGACCTTTAATGGATTAAATGTATTTCTATTCCTAGGGTAGTGAACTTAATATAACAGTACAGTTTTTTAGAGGCCTATATTCAAATGTAGACTGCTAATTATGCTGTTAATATACGTCTTAATTTTCTTATTATTTACATTTACGTATGAAAATCTACGGCACTAATTATGTTGTCTCGACCGGGGTAGGACCATACTCTCATGGAATACCAACGTAAAACATCAGAATAATGCTATCTTATTTCGTACGGTGAGGATATAAAATCGGAGATCCCGTTTTGCTGGTAACGAAGCATTCCATATTAATCCTTACGGACTTTTGATTCTGAATCAAGAATAGATATGGATGTCTATGGGCTATGGCATCCATTTACTATGTGGGTTGATAAGTGGTTGTATGTATTACGGAAAGAAGAGTTGTAAAAGACTAACTACAATTAATTACATTTCCACTTAGTGTCTTGTCATTTCAAATTTTGTCAGGAGTATAAGTTATGCTTTCTGTTGTAATAACTTTACCTCGCTCTTACATATCAAATACAATCACTTCCAGTGTAAAATACCAGCGTAGCACTGCTGTGTTACTTATAGGTAGTGAAAAGGGAATGGAGAATTAACTTTATCAAGTATGTACACATAAAAGTTTATTGATTGTATAAAAATTTGCGTACTTATAACCTTCTTAACCAGTAAATACAGCTTCGTTTTTGCTTCATCCATATAAACACAGTCTACGGTCACCTTGTCATGAGTGAAGCATTACTGAAGTACGTGACTTAATTAGTGAATGACGAGAGGCGCCTACAAGTCCAACGTCACTTGTAGGCAGAGCAGCCGCTCCAAGTATATCTTTATATATCTTTTTTATTGATAAATAATCAAGTTTGTTCTCTTTTAGAATTGAAACAAAATATATGAAATATCATATGAGTAAAAAGTAATGCCATCAAAAACATAACTTGTAAAAAACTAAGTCTCGCAACTCAGTTCTTCTACCGTAAAAAGTTGTGAGATCCACATGGACATGGATAATATTACATAATACCAAGTCGGTTAATTTATTCAGTCCCTACTTAAGGCTCCTTCTGTCTTAAGTTATTACGTAATTAGCTAACCTAACAACATCTTATAGTGACCACATCAATATAAAAATCTTTTATATTTTCAATAAATAGATTGACTTGGCCATCGCATGAAAACACAATGTATCTCTCAAGTAATACATATTATGTTAAATTAGATTGTTTAGTGCGATTGCCAAGTCAATTTATTTATTTAAAACATAAAAGATTTTTAATATTGATATGGTCACTATAAGATGTTGTACACGCACTAAAGTACAAAACGTTAGTGCGTGTTGGTACAATAAGTTGAGCATGATTTTGTCTTGGTTTTTACGTTAATTGATATGCACGCAGCGCTTGGTCTTTCTTTCTTTTTCTTTTTATAAATGCACGGTTTATTATTGCTTATAATCAGTCTGTAATAAGTAGTAACACAGAAGAAAATTAAAGAAATATATCATACTAGATTAGATCATTTCAAACATATTAATAGAAACCAAGCGTGACCCTTAAATTGGAAGAGGCCCATGGCCAGCTGTAGACTTAGACGGTTAATGAAGGGTGAATAGAAGAAACAGAAACAGATTCTTTGATTTATCATGACAATTTACTATTAATTACTATTACTATTAATAAATCATTAATATGTACTATAAATATAAATTATAAAACCATTAAGGACTTTTCTATATTTAAATTTAGTATTTTCCCACACATTAGACGAAAGATAATGAACAAGGTATTATTTTTAATGGGAAACAATTTTCGGAAACACATCCAGAAATAGCTGCTCCGCTCCTCCTTAACCCTTTCGTTGTCCCGTGCACTACATACCGAGTGACGATAAAGTTATCACATTACATGAAAAGACGTATCCTACATACATTTTTTAAACATACACAACAAAAAAATACAATTAATATTCTAGTCGCCGTAGCATTTTTTTTTTCGTTTTAATACTAAATAACATCATGTAAATGCATACAGATATCACCTGATGTATACTAGAAAGTCAAAGACCCATGGCATTTGAAGGCGAAGATACCTAGTTTAAACGTTGCCAATTCAACTTACTCAAATAAAGAAAAAATCAAGCAAAACAATGTACTCACGGCTAACAATTTAAGGTATAATTTTATGCGCGAAATTAAATACAAAGAGACCGCGCGCTGCGGTAGTGTGTAAAACAAGTTCAAGCGAAAAATTTACTTAAAAACTTATTAAAATTTACTTAAAGACTTAAGGCATAATTCTCTATGCGCGAAGTGACAAAAAATAGGACGGGGTGTCCAAATTCATATTTACCTCTGGCGCGTGCGACGATTAGTAAAAAGAGGGATTCACGCTTTTATTTTTTTAACGTCTTTACTTTTTTTTAAATTTGAAGATGCTTTGTATCACAATTTCACGTCGTCTGAATACACCGACATGATTTTTTTTTTCAAAATTTGATTTGTTTTGATTATTAATCTTGAGTGATTTCAAGATTAAAGTAATTATTTGGATAAAAACAATACCATGAAATTTATGATTCGTTGATAACATCGAATAAGCATCGCCCTACGCGTGCCTATTTACCTATGTATGGTCAAGTGTAGGTATTATAATTACCTATGTCGATGTCACGTGAGCACTGAGCGCTGTTGCCGGTTTTACAGGTCACTTCAGGTCAGTAAACTAATATTATCAAAGATGATTTATTTCTTATCAATTTTTTTACGCTATTTATTTTGTTTGAAAAATGCATTTTTTATTTTCTTTTATTATTGCTTATTTTATTATTTTATCAGACATATATCAACTTGTATTAACTGCTGTGCTATTTAACGTGATTATCTAAGCGCCACCCAGTATAGGTCATTGCTATTGTCTTACTATTGTGTCTGGAAACCGGACAGTGAAAGTGTTAATTTTTAGAGTGGTAACCTTTGTACTAATGGATATTTGTTGGGAATAAAACGCTCCGAGTGGCTTTTACGGTAAATATAATAACTAAATTTACATTATGCAGGTACCTACATCGGTTATAAATACACACGTAGGGGAAGAAAGCAAACGGCACACTGGCTATAGAAATCCCTGCGTTAGCGCCACCGCCTGCCAGGCCACCGCTCCTGCAGACGTGATGTAAGTTTAAGTTATCACCACCAGTTGTATGATCAGTACGGCTACCCTTATAGTTTCGCCATGTACTTCCGTCTGCGGTTTTGCTCAGAGACCCTAGGTGCTACAAATCTGTAATTTGGCATAGTTATAAATATTAATCACGCCTAGAAAACTGTGAAATAAAATCTTAAAAAGCATTTTTATTTTGGGTACTTCCCATACAAGTAAATGTAGGGAATTTACTTGTATGGGAAGTACCCAAAATAAAAATGCTTTTTAAGATTTTTTTTTAAATTTACCGTAAAAGCCACTCGGAGCGTTTTATTCCCAACAAATATCCATTAGTACAAAGGTTACCACTCTAAAAATTAACACTTTCACTGTCCGGTTTCCAGACACAATAGTAAGACAATAGCAATGACCTATACTGGGTGGCGCTTAGATAATCACGTTAAATAGCACAGCAGTTAATACAAGTTGATATATGTCTGATAAAATAATAAAATAAGCAATAATAAAAGAAAATAAAAAATGCATTTTTCAAACAAAATAAATAGCGTAAAAAAATTGATAAGAAATAAATCATCTTTGATAATATTAGTTTACTGACCTGAAGTGACCTGTAAAACCGGCAACAGTGCTCAGTGCTCACGTGACATCGACATAGGTAATTATAATACCTACACTTGACCATACATAGGTAAATAGGCACGCGTAGGGCGATGCTTATTCGATGTTATCAACGAATCATAAATTTCATGGTATTGTTTTTATCCAAATAATTACTTTAATCTTGAAATCACTCAAGATTAATAATCAAAACAAATCAAATTTTGAAAAAAAAAAATCATGTCGGTGTATTCAGACGACGTGAAATTGTGATACAAAGCATCTTCAAATTTAAAAAAAAGTTAAGACGTTAAAAAAATAAAAGCGTGAATCCCTCTTTTTACTAATCGTCGCACGCGCCAGAGGTAAATATGAATTTGGACACCCCGTCCCATTTTTTGTCACTTCGCGCATAGAGAATTATGCCTTAAGTCTTTAAGTAAATTTTAATAAGTTTTTAAGTAAATTTTTCGCTTGAACTTGTTTTACACACTACCGCAGCGCGCGGTCTCTTTGTTTTTAATTTCGCGCATAAAATTATACCTTAAATTGTTAGCCGTGAGTACATTGTTTTGCTTGATTTTTTCTTTATTTGAGTAAGTTGAATTGGCAACGTTTAAACTAGGTATCTTCGCCTTCAAATGCCATGGGTCTTTGACTTTCTAGTATACATCAGGTGATATCTGTATGCATTTACATGATGTTATTTAGTATTAAAACGAAAAAAAAAATGCTACGGCGACTAGAATATTAATTGTATTTTTTTGTTGTGTATGTTTAAAAAATGTATGTAGGATACGTCTTTTCATGTAATGTGATAACTTTATCGTCACTCGGTATGTAGTGCACGGGACAACGAAAGGGTTAAGGAGGAGCGGAGCAGCTATTTCTGGATGTGTTTCCGAAAATTGTTTCCCATTAAAAATAATACCTTGTTCATTATCTTTCGTCTAATGTGTGGGAAAATACTAAATTTAAATATAGAAAAGTCCTTAATGGTTTTATAATTTATATTTATAGTACATATTAATGATTTATTAATAGTAATAGTAATTAATAGTAAATTGTCATGATAAATCAAAGAATCTGTTTCTGTTTCTTCTATTCACCCTTCATTAACCGTCTAAGTCTACAGCTGGCCATGGGCCTCTTCCAATTTAAGGGTCACGCTTGGTTTCTATTAATATGTTTGAAATGATCTAATCTAGTATGATATATTTCTTTAATTTTCTTCTGTGTTACTACTTATTACAGACTGATTATAAGCAATAATAAACCGTGCATTTATAAAAAGAAAAAGAAAGAAAGACCAAGCGCTGCGTGCATATCAATTAACGTAAAAACCAAGACAAAATCATGCTCAACTTATTGTACCAACACGCACTAACGTTTTGTACTTTAGTGCGTGTACAACATCTTATAGTGACCATATCAATATTAAAAATCTTTTATGTTTTAAATAAATAAATTGACTTGGCAATCGCACTAAACAATCTAATTTAACATAATATGTATTACTTGAGAGATACATTGTGTTTTCATGCGATGGCCAAGTCAATCTATTTATTGAAAATATAAAAGATTTTTATATTGATGTGGTCACTATAAGATGTTGTTAGGTTAGCTAATTACGTAATAACTTAAGACAGAAGGAGCCTTAAGTAGGGACTGAATAAATTAACCGACTTGGTATTATGTAATATTATCCATGTCCATGTGGATCTCACAACTTTTTACGGTAGAAGAACTGAGTTGCGAGACTTAGTTTTTTACAAGTTATGTTTTTGATGGCATTACTTTTTACTCATATGATATTTCATATATTTTGTTTCAATTCTAAAAGAGAACAAACTTGATTATTTATCAATAAAAAAGATATATAAAGATATACTTGGAGCGGCTGCTCTGCCTACAAGTGACGTTGGACTTGTAGGCGCCTCTCGTCATTCACTAATTAAGTCACGTACTTCAGTAATGCTTCACTCATGACAAGGTGACCGTAGACTGTGTTTATATGGATGAAGCAAAAACGAAGCTGTATTTACTGGTTAAGAAGGTTATAAGTACGCAAATTTTTATACAATCAATAAACTTTTATGTGTACATACTTGATAAAGTTAATTCTCCATTCCCTTTTCACTACCTATAAGTAACACAGCAGTGCTACGCTGGTATTTTACACTGGAAGTGATTGTATTTGATATGTAAGAGCGAGGTAAAGTTATTACAACAGAAAGCATAACTTATACTCCTGACAAAATTTGAAATGACAAGACAATGACAAGAAATATAAATATAAAGAAATATAAACTAACTATATATATATATATATATATATATATATATATATATATATATATATATATATATATAATATGTTACGTAATTAACGCATATCCTCAGACACCCTAATAAGTATAATATTATGTTATAATCATTATACATACACTGACTTTTAATTTAAACATGTTTATGCCTTGATTATTTATTAAATTAGTTATACTAATTCCGGAACAATTTTGTGGTCACAGTATAAATCCACGAACGCACGCAGTCGCTCACGTAGGTATAGGTTTTGAGGGTCTTTCTATCACAGTAGGTACCTATTCGCTCGCGTTCGAGACGAGTTAACGCCGCCGCCGCTTGACACAATTGTAACTCTCATGCAACGTTGTATTTTAATACATTTTCAAAATGTCCACCACGGCTACGTGGCGCAGTGGCTTAGCAATTGAGTTGCAGCGCTAAGGACCGCGGGTTCGAATCCCGCACGGAACAATATTTGTATGGCCTCCAAATAATTGTTCCGGGTCTGGATGTTTGTCCTTGTGAAATTTATGTATGTACACTGCCCTCACAATAAAAGAGAAAATCCTACTGTGGAGGTTACGTTTTAAAAAAGGAAAAGAAAGAAAATAATTTAGAAATCAATTCAGTGTCATTTTTCACTATTCTAAAATCGTTGACTCATAGAATTAATATTTTAAGGTCCTCGGCACTTGTTGTCTCACTAAAATAAACTAATGATTTAATACGTATTAATCTATACATATAATAAATCTGTATTAAAGTCGTTTTTGGAATTCTAATATATTCTTGAAAAAACAAGTCCATGGGACTAAATAAAGGGTTCTGAAGCCAAATTAGTGGTTTTTAGAATTTTTGTCTGTCTGTCTTTCTGTCCGTCTGTCTGTCTGTGTATTCCGGATTCACGCAAAAACTACTGAACCGATTTACATGAAATTTTGTATGTAGGTAGTGAGTAACCCGGGGCAACTTATTGGCTACTTTTTACCCGATTACCGAACTTCAAAAAAGGAAGGTTAAGTATTTTTATTTCCTTTAGATGTTAATTTTCTATTATATCTTAGTTATGGCCGGGATGACGGGTGTTTTTCAAATAAACACCATATTTGTAAATAAAGTTTAAAATATAGTTATAATCTAGGTAAAATAATTTGAAACTACACCGATTTGGTATTTAAAGCAGCGCCATCTATCATCAAATGGAAAAAGTAGTATATTATGCCTTCAGTTACTAATAAATGAAATAATATAAATAACTTACATTTATATGATTAAATGATTAGATTTTTAAAATTATTAAAAAAACTGTAACGTTTAGTTTTTTAGTATTTTTGTTATTTTATGTTAGAAGTGTAATAATTTCAATAGATAATAGTGACGTCTATCATAAATATATGAAAATTGATAAGGTATTTATTTCAATTACTAATATATATGTAAAGTAATTAAAACTGGTCTGTCTGCAATTGTTGCAAAATTTTCATTATCATATAATTTTATTCAAGAGATTTTATGTATGTCGTGGCCAGATCGTAGAATTGATCATATATTATAAAGTAGTCTATCGTTTCGTGAAATGGTGTGGTCATTTCGTGATGTT
The DNA here is from genome assembly GCA_963668995.1 of Parnassius mnemosyne. Classification (NCBI taxonomy): domain Eukaryota; kingdom Metazoa; phylum Arthropoda; class Insecta; order Lepidoptera; family Papilionidae; genus Parnassius; species Parnassius mnemosyne. The sequence continues at coordinate 17,013,998 of CAVLGL010000068.1, read as the reverse complement.
TAATACTATTTGTTGACCATATCATGATATAGCTTGACCAAGTCAATGAATAGAAATCGTTTGAAGATATTAATAACTAAACACAACGTTGCTATTTCATAATATGGTCATATGACGATATCATTAAATCGTTTTTCACCACTAGCGGCGCTGATAGCGTATTTTTTAACAGAAACAGAACTTTTAAGAGAATTGACATCACTTTATCCCTTATTGATATAATAAATAAATGTTCGCTTCTATTGCTTATATTACTAGATGGTATGGTTTTGGCCAAGTTTTGGCTTTCATTATTTTATCTAATATTAGCGCCACCTACTTACTTCTAAATAAACTAAAATGGCAAGTCATTAATAAAATGAAATAATACAATGCTACTGAATATACGATATAAATAATTGAATCATTAACATTAGATTCATCCCGCGTTGGAATCAGCGCAGCGAACATATTTTGGCCAAAATCTCTGTGGCCTGTGCCCATTAGTAACATGTAAGTTGCTACTTTTTTACTTTTCATGGGGTCATATATGCAGTTTTTATTTTAGTCGTATTTTCGAGTATGTTGCTTTTAGTTTTCACTCTACAGTAAATATTAAGGCTTGCAAAGATGAGGGTAAAAGTAAAAATGCCGGTTGGCAACCGCAGCTATTATTATTTTGATCTGTTGTCAAGAAGATGATGCAGCCCATCCCATATCCAGTTTGTTTTCCTATGTCGCCTCTTATGACGGTACGATATGAGGTGGTGGATTTTCTTTCACCGCCCCAACAGTGCGAACATTTTTCGAACGTTCACGGTCAATAATATTTATAAAGAATAAAACTAATTTTAAGGATTTTATCGCGATTAATTTTAACTTTTTAAATTCCCTATGTTTTAGACACTTTACAGCACCCATGAACACGGAAGGGGCGGGAGAACTGAGGTGTTTGACGACCTGATGTCATAATTAAAATAGAATAGAATAAATGCAGTAGTAGTTTGTATTTAATTTTATTAATTATGGGGTCCCTAGCAGATGGTAGCACTCAGCCATCTTCCCTATTAAAATTAGGATATTTTTAATTTCAATAGCCTCGCGAATTATCATTGGTAGGATTCGGTGTTCTATTGCAAGGATTTGTTGTCTATCAGATCCGATATAATGGTTGGGACGATACTAAACATGTTGACATACTTTAGACTTCCCGGAGCTTTGGTGCTTAACATCAACGATATGTTCTTTTACTCTGAACTTTCATCCAAGATGCGTAAAAAAATCCGTAACATTAGTTTTAATCCATGTGTAGTATTCATTATTATAGAACTGAATTTATGAAATTTTCAAGTCTACTCGAAGTCAAAAAAAATATCTACATCTATTTTATGGTGCCAATCAATATTAAATAGGACCAATGATATGAATGAAATGTCTCAAATAAACATTATAATACTTTGTTAAAACTAAATTAACTTTAACTATGAATAAATGTAAAGAGTAAAATGTAAATAATAATAATACATTTTGATTTCAAGACTATTTACCTTTCTTATGGATACATCGGAATGGGAAGACATGTCCGATATAAAAAAAATCATCATCATTCATCATCATTACAGCCCTTCACAAGTCCACTGCTGAACATAGGCCTCCCCCAAAGAATGCCACAAAGCACGGTCCTGAGCCACTTGCATCCATCGACTTCCTGCATGTCTTACCAGGTCGTCACTCCATCTCGTGGGGGGACGCCCTATACTTCGCCTACCGGTACGAGGCTGCCACTCGAGAACCTTTCTTCCCCATCGGTTGTCGGTTCTTCGAGCTATATGGCCGGCCCACTGCCACTTCAGCTTACTAATCCGTTGGGCTATGTCGGTTATTCTGGTTCTACTGCGGATATCCTCATTCCTAAGTTTATCACGCAGAGAAACTCCGAGCATAGCCCTCTCCATAGCTCGCTGAGCGACCTTGAGCTTCCTCATACGGCCAGCAATGAAGGACCACGTCTCAGTTCCGTAAGTCATCACTGGCAACACGCACTGGTTGTACAATTTCGTTTTAAGGTTTTGAGGTATGTCTGACGAGAAGATGTGTCGTAGCTTCTCGAACGCTGCCCAGCCGAGTTGAATCCGTCGATTGACCTCTCGGTCGAAGTTGGACTTACCTAGTCGGACTATTTGTCCCAGGTAAACATACTCGTCAACAACTTCTAGCTTAGTGCTCCCAACAACTACCGGCATAGGTGTGACATGGACATTAAACATGATCTTTGTTTTGTCCATGTTCATCTTAAGACCTATCCGTTGGGAAACACTATTGAGGTCATTGAGCATAGTGCTTAGGCCCTATATTTATTATTTTATAAAAAAAATAGTAGGAGTTTATAGACATATATATTCACGTGTTTCTGTAGCATGTTACCAATCATCTACGTCTAATAGTATTTTAGAATGAAAAAAAATCTTTGACTACATACAGACATAGACACCGAGGTGACTCTAAAAGTGATCGAATTTTTCTAAATTTGGCGCGGAACAGCATTTAATGATGTTCCTAAATTCAAACGTACGTGAGCGAAGCCGCGGGTAAACAGCTAGTATTTAATACGTGCGTAATCAGGTGATCTGGGAGGTCAATGGCCCGGCCGCCGCGACCTTTATAAGGTACTCCAAAGTCTGTATTTGTAAAGACTTTAACATACTTGAAATAAGGTTCAATTTTCTTTATTTTGTATTGAATGACGGAATTTGTATTAATACAAATAACACTGCACTTTTAAAAGTCTTATTGCCTTGAGTTACGGTCCATTTCAGTTTGTATTGACTGTACAGGTTTAGTCTGACTGTAAATTACGTAGTTTAAATTATTTTTGGATAAAAAAATTACCTATATTAAAAATGATAGAAATCGATTCAGTAAACGATTCTGAACAAACTACTTTCTCAAAGTGCGTTAATTATGTTACGTGTTGTATATATATATATATATATAACTACCACTCAGGGACTAACTATAACGATATCTCAGGAACTATAAAACATACAAACTTGAAGTTTGTAAGGTAGGTTCCTTTTATGGCATAGAGATCAGTTAAGAAACGTTTTTGAGAAAATCTATCGCTAAGGGAGTGAAATGGGAGTTGGAAGTTTGTATGAAAGTCCTACGTTTTTGAAGTTAGAGACACGAAAATCGGCATTAAAGTTATAAGTTTTCAATAATAAAATCCTGAATAAGCTGTTTTACGAAATCCTAACTCTAAGATGGTGAAATTGGGGTAAAATGGTTACATGCAAGTACTATATTTTTAAAGTATAGATATGAAGATCGACATTTACTTTATTAGTTTTAAATAATAAATACTTGCATAGTTAAGCTTTACCTATATAGCCTCTTTATACTTAGGTAAGACTTTTGCAGCGGGAAAATTTCAAAATCTCATAGGAAATCAGATATTGTACGCGGACGAAGTCACGGGCGGCCGCTAGTTACATAATATATGTGTTATGTAATTGTGTGATAAGTACATTTTTTCTTACCAGTCCACTTTTTCCGGTGGTTATTAAAAAGCTTGTGATATCTCCACTTAATTTTGGTTTTTCAGGAAGAAATATTTATGATTCCTTTTTGTGGAAAGATATTAGATGCTTCCTTAAGCCTGAAGTGTTTCTGTTTTTCATTTTTATTTCAACCTTTTTATGTTGGCATAATTTACACAAAGCAATTTGGGATGCATGAATTATGTCGAAAAACTCATCAAATTTGCTTTTATGTCTTTTAGATCTATAACTCCAACTCTCACTACTCCGACTAGAACTATTCGACTCTTCGTCACTCATGTCAAATTGTAAACTTATCACTCCGAGAACAACAAGGATTAGAGTAAAAACAATTAATACATTAGACTCGAACCAAAGCTCAATTGGGAATGACTGGAATTAAAATAAATACTACTATTTGTAAGTACACGCCGAAAGACCGACAAAGGAAGGTTCGGCATTCTTTGATAAAAATAACGATTCTTCAGAAGATTAATAAAGTAGATCCGTTGCCAGATAGGTATAGTGTGGCTACGTAAAAATGAAATGTAAATATGTAAATAAAATTGTGTATATTATGTTCTTCTTGTGATTGAATTAATCTACGTTAATTACATTAAATTTGCCTTCACTCGTTTGAAATTCTAAAATTCAAATATGTTTTATTCAAGTAGTCATTAAAAATACACTTTTGAATAGTCATATAATCACTGTTTTCCCCAATTTTTTCTTTTCCATGTCCAGGAGTTCTGATTCTACTGAGAAGAATCATGGAAGAAAGTAAGAAACTCAGTAGTTGCTCTTTTCAAAATATTTTTACAATAGTACTATAATTATGTAAAGCGATAAGTCAAATATAAAATGTCAAATGTATATGTAGGTACCAAATCGGTTTAGAAATTTCTAGTTAGTCCTGTGTAGTACGAGAGGTCAGTTCCAAGCATTTTTTCTGACTTAAATTGAAAAGGTGAAAGATCTAACATTTCTTTTGGAATCTTATTATAAAAGCGTATATCGCTACCCAAGAACGCATTATATACTTTGTGTAACCGGAAAGCAGGTATTGTGATTTTATTTTTATTTCTACTATTAAAATTGTGCAAATCACTATTATTTACATCAATTCGATGCAATCAATTTCTTTAAACGGTTCTCTAAGAGATACTCGGGCTCCTAAAAAGTACATAGATCTTATTTTACGCCATTTATTTAATATGCACACTTTTTATATTATTCGATTAGCATTGTACAAAATGTTTACACGTTTCAAGTGTGTTAAAAGTGTCTACAATATTTATCAAATAGGTGACGACATATTCGAACACTTTGTGTTCAAAAACACACACTTCCAAAAATCGAGATTTGTAGTGAACTTATTGAACCTGTTTATCTATTAGGTAATAATAATAATAGTAAGTAATAATTATAAACCCATATAGTTAATATTATAATAATTACTTACTAGAATAAATTATTATGGTATATACCTATCCTTACCATTATCTAATTACAATATTCCTTGCGAGATCAGCATAATGTATTCGTGTCCATTCTGAGCACCCGGAAACTTATTTTATTCTTTGGAACATGTACTCTGTGGCGGCATTCAAACAGTGTCAAATGTAGTGCGTGCGGCGCGGCGGCGACGATTGAATGCGATATCAATAGAAGCCGCCGGTGGGTGCGTGTATCTTGACTGATACTTCCGAATAGCTGCAAAATTTCTTTGACAGGTCAGTATTCGACCTTTGATGATGCCGATAACAAGACGCCGCGCACTATCAAAGTACCGATGGTCAAAACTAGGGATGCAATGTTTTTTCTTTTAATGGATATTTTCATCCGCTATGTATGTTTATGGTATTGTTCGTAATGCGCATAAGTCCAATTTTCCAATTTTTTTTAATATATTTTTTGCGTCTCATAGACTCCCTAAGCGTATATACTCCCTGAAACGACACTCATTCCTAACTGCAAGACGCAAGAGTCTCGCAGGCTTAGTCTTGTTCTTGCTCAAATCTTGCACGGTCAGTCTTGGTCTTGGTCTTGCTAAAATTAGGCGGTCTTGTTCTAGGTCTTGGTCTTGCAAAAATGCAAGAACAAGACAACGACTGCAAGACCAAGACCGATTTTGGGCAACACTACATTCGTGTTACAATTATATTACTAATATAACTGCAGCATGGCTCTACCACGTATAAAAAAAATAATAATGCGCCGTCACAATACACCTCCAAATTTTAGTGACAATGTGGAGTGGTTTTTAGTGCCTAGAAGATTGCAATGCAGTGGACGATATGAAAGACAAGCTCGTGGAAACTGTCCATGCAGTTGGAGCTAAGTTTAGTAAGACCCGCCTTGCCGCGACCGCGCCGCAGAAAAACACAAAACTCTCCGATCACACTCTTAATCTTATGACTGTTAGACGGGATAGGAAGCTGCAATCTTCTATAGATTTGACAGCATACAAGTCACTGAACAGACAGATCTCTTGGACTTACGCAACTGCTCGTATTGAAGAAGCGATCGAGTGGAACCAGGGCTGCAAAGTCTTTGCTAGAGATCTGTCTGCCGGAAAGAGCCAACTGTCGAAGCTGAAGACCGAGTGTGGCAGCGTCATTTCCCGGACACCTGAGATTTTGAGTGAGATTGAGAGGTTCTATGGGCAGCTGAAACGACAGCCAAAACGGCAAGGCCCCATGCGAGGATGGAATTACAGCGGAGTTTCTGAAAGCGGGTGGAAAACCGGTACTTGAAGTCCTTCAGAAGCTCTTTAATTCCGTCCTCCATGGTGGCATTACACCGCAGGCGTGGAGCAGAAGTGCGGCGGTCTTGTTCTTCTAGAAAGGTGACAACGCTCTCTTGAAGAAGTACAGACCGATTTCCCTTCTGAGCCGCGTCTACGTGCTGTTTTCGAGAGTCATTACGAATCGTCTCGCGCGCAGACTTAACGACTTCCAGCCTCCTAACCAAACCGGTTTCCGAAAGAGCTTTAGCACCATAGACCACATACATACCCTTCGGCAAATTGTACAGAAGTCCGAGGAGTACAATTTGCCACTATGTCTGGCATATGTAGACTATGAGAAAGCCTTTGATTCCGTCGAAATGTGGGCACCGCCCACCGTCCCTCCAGCGGTGCCAAGTTGACTGTCGGTATATCGAAGTGCTGAAGTGCTTGTACAGTAGGGCTACGATGGCTATCGCAGTACAGAACCAGAGTACGAAACTGTAGAGAGGTGTAAGACAAGGTGACGTTATATCCTCGAAACTCTTCACCGCTGCATTGAAAGACGTTTTCAAGCTTCTGGACTGGAAAGGATACGGTATTAACATCAATAGCGAATACATCACTCACCTTCGATTTTCCGACAATATAGTCCTTACGGCAGAATCAATGGAGACCCTAAGCACTATGCTCAATGACCTCAATAGTGTCTCCCAACGGATAGGTCTTCAGATGAACATGGACAAAACAAAGATCATGTTTAATGTCCATGTCACACCTATGCCGGTAGTTGTTGGGAGCACTAAGCTCGAAGTTGTTGACGAGTATGTTTGCCTGGGACAAATAGTCCGACTAGGTAAGTTCAACTTCGACCGACGGAGTCAACTCGGTTGGGTCGTCAGGTATACCTCAAAACTTAAAAACGAGACTGTACAACCAGTGCGTCTTGCCAGTGATGATTTATGGAACCGAGACGTGGTCCTTCACTGCTGGCCGGATGAGGAAGCTCAAGGTCACTCAACGAGCTATGGAGAGGTCTATGCTCGGAGTTTCTCTGCGTGATAAGCTTAGAAATGAGGATATCCGCAGTAGAACCAGAGTGACCGACATAGCCCAACGGATTAGTAAGCTAAGGTAGTAATGGGCCGGCCATATAGCTCGAAGAACCGACAACCGATGAGAAAAAAAGGTTCACGAGTGGCGGCCTCGTACCGGCGGACGATGTGTAGGGCGTCCTTCCACTAGATGGAGTGACGACCTGGTAAGACATGCAGGAAGGCGATGGATGCAGGTGGCTCGGGACCGTGCTTTGTGGCATTCCTTGGGAGACGCCTGTGTTCAGCAGTGGACTTGTGAAGGGCTGTAATGATAATAATGATGATGGTGTGGAGTCGTTAATATATAATTTTAATACTTTATTTTTATCTGTTCTTTAGTCTTTCAAACTGCTACAATACAGTATATGATATCAAATTCACTCTCCGAAATGGTCGTCGCCAAGTCGCCATCATTCTTTCAACCACAACTATCCCAATATGATTAGTACATTATCATTGACTTGTTCAAATTATTGTTTATTATGTTGTTAATATAGTTCTCCGTCAATAATTGTTGACTTCCCTTTTTGGAACGATGTTCTTTATCGGACGGTACGGATTTGGCGGATGAGGGTTAGGCGACAAAAAGTGTATGAATTTTCCGTAGATTTAGTAAAATAAAAAACCGAGTGTTCCACGACATTCACGCATGTTTTTTAAAATTAATTTATCACATCACAGCCTCTCAGCAACACCATCCTCCTTGCCTGCACCAGGAGAATCACCACAACGGACAGGACCACGACTTTATCTTAGCACGCGTAGAATGACTTCACTCGTAAAAAGACTCAAGACTCAACTGTCGCTCTGGACCTACACTGAACTTTATACTGCACAAATGAGTGGAGGGGGGGGGGGGATTGGGCAGGGACCAAGGGGGGGTTTCTCTAAATACCCTCAATTTAAACCCGCCACCATCGATATGACGCACCACTAGAGTGACGCAACCTCTAGCTCACTCTCGATCCAACTAGTATTTTATAGACGCGCCTACACGGCCAACCCCGACATACGATCGTCCTCGGACATGTGACTTCATGAACTCTTGGGATAAGCACTATTAATCACCAATTCATCCGCTCGTCTCTCCTGACATAAGTATTTACACTGTTCCTATCTTTGGACATTTACGCACACATACGCAAGACGATTACGTCTGACTTCGTGCAAACTAACACTAGCTAAGGTGTCCATTCGATCAGCCATCATCTCCTGTGATGACTAGAATCGGATAACGTAGCCCTCGTCTAGTCATTATCTCATGATGACACCTAGCTCAGAGGTCGACAGCGTCCCATCGGCCAGTCGTTACCTCATAAGAAAATTTGAATCGGACAACTGGCTCTTTCCACCAAGCACACATAGATACACAGCTACACACATAGACATACATCTTCTTTTATTGGGACAAAAATAGCAGTTGTTGCAAATGTTATACAAGACAATTAATTTATAAAGGAGTACTTAACGTGTAAGTAAATAACACCAATGCACACAAAGTAAAATTATATGCTTAGTTTTATGTTTAACCGAGGTGCTCGCACTGCGCGCCGAATTCTAGTTCTCTGTACAATATAATATAACATATTGGTGATATAACTATAGTCAAACCTGTTATTACACAACCCATGCAGCTTCATGGTCATAATAAGGGATAGTCTAGATTTCAAACTTAGTAGTTACTAATGTTTTAATAATTGTACGTATCGAATTCTGGAATTGTTACACTTATAATAGATACTGCGTGAAAAATTCTTTTGGACCATTTCCAATTTAAGAAACATTTAATAATTCTCACCAATTTGTGCTTTGAATTTATAGTTGATTTACAAGCAGCGAAGGTGTTGAAACCGCATTTTAAAACGATTTCCCGTAACTTATTTAATAGATCACTGCTGCAGGAAAGAGGTCAATAGCATTGTGACACGCTTAATATCGGTGTCCCATTTTCCTGTAAAATCAGTACAATCTGTATGTGTTGAATATATATATATATATAACATAATAACAAGTTATATTTCGTAACATTTCTTAACACAAGTTTGTTCTTTTTATAAAAGTAGTAGTTTTCCTATCACATCCTAGAGCAAACCAACCACACTGCCCCAATCCATTTTCTCGGACTTGACATGTCATCGATCAGACATCTACATTTATCCTCAATAAAGAATCAAAATGCAGAAGCGTCGTTACCCGTGAGGACTAAGATGGAATGCCTCTTTTCCATTAAAAGGGTCTCCGGTTCTCTACACTCACTATACGAAACACAGCAGCGTTAAGCTGCTATTTAACGCAGGTATTCTGTGAGAGCGTGGTCCTTTCCCGGTCGAGCCGACCCATTCGTGCTACAACTATACTACTAATACAGCTGCAGCATGGCTCTACCACGTACAGAATGTGGAACACCAGCGTTGATAGGCTTGAAATCAGAGCATGTACCGTCTACTACTAATACCTTGATGCTCCGATCAGCAAGGAAACTGGTGATCCATTTGCACAATTTCTCGGGAAGCATATAGGAAGGAAGCTTCGAATGAAGCGCTTTGTGCCAGACCCGATCGAAGGTCTTCGCCATGTCCAAACAAACGGGCAGTGCCTCCCCCTTGGACTCTACTGCCCGAAGGTAGTAGAGTCCAAGGGGGATGCTACTACTAATACCTCATAGATGGGCGGACCTATCTGTGAGTCACGTACACCAGAAGATCACCAGCTGATCGACCCCGATGAAAACCGTACTGGCGGTCACTAATCAGCTGGTTATCCTCAAGGTACCCTATAAGCTGACAGTTTATAATTGATTCCATTATTTTGGAGAACAAGGAGGTGATGGCGATAGGCCTGTAGTTGGTCGGGTCTGAGTGGTCGCCATTTTTAGGGATCGGGTGGACCAGAACTGTCTTCTATGAATTCGGGACTACGCCTTGGGAGTAGGAGTACCGAAAGAAAGCACAATTGGAGGGACTCCATCAGGCCCACTCGACTTGTTTACGTCCAGGAAGAGGAGTGCTTTGCGAACCGAGCTTTGTGTAAACCACACATACGGAATGGATCACTCATCGGCTCAGTCGGCGGTGTTTTTTCCCCGTCATCGAGAGTCAAGTTGGACGCAAAGTGAGAGCCTAACAAATCGGCTTTCTCCTTTGAGGCATAGGCCAATAAGACGTCCTCTTTGTGTAGAGATGGAAGAGATCGCTGAAAGATGTTCACTTGGACCGCCTTGGCAAGAGACCAGAATGCACAGATTCTCACAGGAAGGTGAACTAGCTTCACGCCAATTCTGCCGATGTGCTCAGACCTTGCCTTGACAATGACCCTTTTAAAGGGCCTGAAGGCAGAATTATAAACACACAAACACAAACAATCACGCCTATCACCCCGAGGGGTAGGCAGAGACTACGGACTTCCATTTGGCGCGATCCTGACACACCTCTCTCGCCTCCTTTACATCCATATATCTACGCATACACGTTCGTACACGTACTAATCTAGCCCATTTTCAATGTATCGCCGATTTGGTCGATAAATCTTTGTCTTCGGCGTCCCATCCCGACTTTGACGTTCACTTCTGAAACATAAATTTGCTTTGTCACTCTTTCCTCGTTCATTCCTTTTACGTGACCAAACCACCGAAGCATTCCTTTTTTAATCCTGGTCACAACGTTATCTTGCAAACAACACTTTTCTTTTATCACACTATTCCTCACACTGTCATTCAGATTCAGCCCTAGTATACTCCTTAATGACCGCATTTCTACAGCCTTTATTCTACTCTCATGCTTTGTATGCCAGACCCAACTTTCACTAGCATACATTAAAGTAGGGACTAACACAGCATTATGAATTGCCATACGTGCCTTCTTTGACACATTCTGACTGTTCATAATAGCCTGTAGAGCCCCATTCACTCTATTTCCTGCGTTCACTCGTCGTTCTATATCCTTATCATATCTACCATCCCTGCTAAATAAACATCCCAAGTATACAAACCCATCCACTTGCTCAATCAACTCCCCTTCTATTCTTATTTCACATAACGTTTTACTTTCTTCTCTTTCAAAAACCATCACTTTCGTCTTACTTGCGTTCACTTTCTTACCCCTTTCTTTTAATGACCAGTTCATTAAAGTAACCATCATTTGCAACTCGGCCGCCGACGATGCAAATATGACTTGATCATCCATTCTCAACTCACCCATTCTCAACTCAGATTCTTCAACTTTCAAAGTTTGCAAACAACTGTCCATAAATAGGTTAAACAGCCACGGAGCCACAGACACCTTTTAGAATGCCAAACCAGTCCGAGTAGACCCCGTTGATCCTGACACAAGCACTAGAGTCCCTATAAAGACATTTTAATGACTGTATTAACCCAAATAAGGTCAGTGTTTGCCATAACACGTTCCTGTCCACTCTGTCATAAGCCTATTCCAAGTCCATGAACGCACAAAACACTTTCTGGTTTTTGGCCAAAAATTTCTTCGCAATCATGCGCATGGAAAAGACCCAAATCCCCTTTCTAAATCCAGCTTGCACATCCCACATTTTTCTATCAGTTTCTTCCATAACTCTTTCAATCAACACCTTAGCATACAGTTTACTCACAATGCTAAGCAAGCTGATACCACGGTAGTTTCACACCCTCTCCAGCCCTTAGCATTTCGAATGATACTCTATCATATCCGGCTGCCTTACCTGTTTTCATGCTTTTCATTGCTTTCATTATTTCATCTACACTTATCTCCGTACCTCTCTCCACTTCTTCCGGAATTTCTATTTCACTTACTTCAGACGACTCTTCACTCTTAAACACACCTTCAAACTATTTATTCCATATCTTTAAATTCGAAACTTCATCATTCAGCATGCAGCCATTCTCGTCTCGTATAGAATTCATTCTAGGCTGTTTCCCCTGGCAGTTCTTACGAGCTTCCAGAACATTTTAATATTTGCCTGGAAGTTATCAGATATCCTTCTATTATTCTTATCTATCCTTTCTTGCTTTTTCCTTTCAACAACTTCTTTTACTCTCTTATTTATACGTCTAAAGTCTGCCTTTTTTCTTTCAATCTCATTAGTCATACTGCCAGAATGACCAGCTTGGGTTGCTTGTAAATCTAGCCATGCTCTCTTCTTTGCTTCAACTTCCATCCGTACCTCATCATCCCACCACAACGTATTACTTTTCCTTTTATTCGTTCTCTTACTTACACCACATACTTCGGTGGCTTTATCCACCAAAACTTTCTTAACATTATTCCATACATTCTTCAAGTCTAAATCATTCATACATAATACATTTAACACACTTATATTTTCCCTCAGTCTGCATTTATACTTCTCTTTCACACCTTCATCTTGTAGCCTTTCTATTCTTATACGCTGTAACGCAGTGTTAGACATAGATGTCCGATGCCGCCAACGCTTGAATAGACCATTAATTCGGCATAAGACCAAGTAATGATCCGTCCCTACGTTGGTCCCACGGTAAACATTTGTATCTACCACTGCGCTCTTCATTCTTTCATCCACAATTATGAAATCTATCATGCTTCAATTATCCCCTCTTTCCCAAGTATACATGTGAATCCTCTTATGGCGAAAGAAAGTGTTCGCCACAAAAAGATTATTTTCTTCAGATACGGTGAGGAGGTCTTCACCATTCTCATTTATTCTTTCATCCCCAAACGTTCCTAATATCCTTTCATAACCAGATCTCTTCACCCCAACTCTTCCATTAAAATCTCCTAACATAATATTTTTTTATTTTTCTTACATTTCGTCAACACCAGCCTTACCATGACCCAAAACTGCTCTCGGATATAAGTGGGCTTAGACATATCTGGGACGTACACCCCAAGCACAAACAACTTCTTTAAGCCCACTTTCATTCGTATCCACAGCAGCCTTGGTCTTACACATTCATACTCTTTCACACATTGACCCTTTCTTTCTGAAAAGATGATACCGACTCCCTGGCATGCCCGCTCGGTCTTGTCTACACCAGACCAGTAAGTGACATCTCTTCCCTTTCGTTTCGTCTCATTCACACATAACACATCTATTCCTCTATCATTTATCATTTCGCATATTTCATCCATCTTATCATTCATTGCTCCACATACATTCAGCGTAGCTAGACGGGACTCCGCAATCTACTTTTCGCCCATCCGGGAGACAGGACGTGACGGGTGGTGAACCTTGTCGCCGGTTTTCTTCCCGGAGATTCTTCGCACTCCTGCCCCATTAAAGGGGCGCCGGGAACTCGGGGCCATTTCTTTTAATTGTTGGCTCATTGTGCGACTGAGGGGTAGTAGATTTTACGCCGCTACCATATGGCGAGGAGCCGAGTCTATCGTTTCGGCTTTGTCGCCCAGGCCTCCTGCTTATAGCATGATGCTATTTTACAGGAGCGATCAAACCATGGCTGGGATCTGCCACCGATAGGCACCACAGAGGATGGAATAAAAAGTCCCGTACCCTGAAGTACCATATCAGCTACAAAATCTGCAAAAATGTTGGGATCGTTCGGTGAGAAGCACACCTACCCCTAAGCGTAAAATGCAAAAAAAGACCGCATCCTATCCTAATCGGTCAACCTATAGTGCCATTCACGACGGCTGCGTGCAGAATGCAACTGCGACGTTAGTGTGAGTAGCACCGTACTCTGGACAAGACAATGGTCCTACGAGCCTAAAGGGGCGTTGACGGAAATCTAATATCCGTCCGGATGAGAGGTCAGCAGAATGTCCAACAGGAAAGGTGAGTGATCCTCCGCATGTGGAATTAGAGTAGGTGAAGTGACCAGCTGTGTAAGACCGTATGCCAAGGCAGAGGCATAAACAGATCTCTCCACATGATCTGTTAAACGTGAACTGAGCCATTCAGCATGGTGGGCGTTAAAATCGCCAAGAATCACGATCTCGGATGGGATCTGCTGTAGCAAGGAATCTGTAGCCATTTGGACGTGGTCGATGAGTCGGTCTGTTTCGGCATTACGGCTATGGAACCTATAGAGGCACCCGTGGACGCGGGGATGGTTGTCACTGTCTACGTGCAGCTGTACGATATACAGGTCCGTGCCTTCAATACTACCGAGTAGGTGAAAAAAGATGTCCTCTCTGACCTGCCCAAGGCACAAAGGATTGTTCTTATGTTTACCCCGGCTAGAAGAGATATGCCTATATGTATCAGCCGTAGAGGACACCTGAGTGTCGGTTAAAAATAGCGAGGCCGGTTTCGTCATCTCCAGATGGTAGTGGACAGCGTTAAGGTTGGAATGAAGTCCCCTAATGTTGCAAAAATTGCAAAAAGACGGATAGCTTGACAGGGGTCGCCATGGTCTTATTGCTCCGTTTGCCTCGAGCAGTTTTAGTTGCTAGCGGAATATCCATTTATGTAATAAAATTCCCTTGTCAAATGTATGATGATCACCCGACTTAGTGGTCGGATTACTTTTTATAGAACGATGGAAAACGAATACGCAGCCCATCAGATGGTAAGTGGATGTTGTGGACCATAGACACCTAGATTTATTCTCGAATAAAAATCAAAATGAGACGCATTGTTAACCCTGACAACTAAGATGGAATGCCTCGTTTCCAGTAAAAAAGGATCTTTGTTTCTCTACATGCACCATACCAGACACAGTATCATTAAGCTATTTTACACTGGTATTAAGTGAGAGCGCGGTCCTTTCCCGGTTGAACCGATAAATTCATGCTACAACCATAGTACATCTATCACGTGAAATAGTACTGCTTCTGAGACGTGCTTCTAATAGATTAAAGCGATGAGGAACTCCGGTTGCGTTCCGAATAGAGATTCATAGATGCATCATTCTCGAAATGTACGAGGAGTATACGCTGAAGGTGGCTACCGTGGAGTTTGAGCCTGTAACCCCGTATAACCTTTCCGTGGCCCTCGGAGCAGAAGGTATCCATGAGGATTTCCCCACGAAGAAAGGGTCTCATTAAGTTAACAGAATAGAATAGAATCATTTTTATTCAATAAAGATTACAATACATAATAAGATTATTTTATACACACGAGCTACATGTGTGTAGTTAAATAAAACTTTATAGTAGTGCAAGGAAATGTTTCCTGTCGATTTAGTTTTACAAACATTGTTTTATATTGATAAAAGAAACCCATGCATACATATTGTTAACAGTCAATATTTACATATTGTTAACATTGAATATGTATGTGACGGCACCTGCACCGTTGTAGATGCGGTGGCGTCGGTCTAGCTAGACAGAATTCTTGTAAACGACACGTGTGCCGCACACCTGCGGCATTGCACCTGTGTTGCCGCCCGTCCTGCTTGTATAAAACGGACGGAGCGGCCGCCATTAAGACAGTCTTGGCTCTGACGTGGAACGGTGCGCTTGTCGTATTCCGTTACTAGTTTATCCTCGACTCGTTGGATAATTAATTCGTGTAAACGAATTAATTATTATTCTTAACTACAAAATCAGTCTCTGTACTATACCCACTATACTTCCTACATCAGAAGTGGGATAAAGTCCCCCTTATTGCCCACATGTAATCTTCGAATAGTATGAGAATTATTACATTTGTAAAGGCTATAATGCATTTCGCATTGATGGATCTCTTTTTATGTTAAATACTGTAATGAAATTTGCTGTCCTACTTACGATATTGTCGTATCATTAAAGTGTAGAGAAAATATAAAGTGAAATTATTTAAGCCAAAAGATAAATCCTTTTGTTCGATTTGTATTAAAAGTACCCTCAAGTATTTTCATTATTTCTGATGTACCTAAATATGTTAACAAATGGAAGAAATGTCGGAGGCTTTCTAGACGAGTCATCGTTTGCATTGAATGAAAAATTAACTTATTCAAGTTTTGTTGTAATTTGATAGTTCATGCGAAACATGATTATCATCTGTTATATTTTGAAATTCAAAACGTTTAAGCGATGTACCAAAATAAAGGATTAACTTTAACATGCTAGGAATTGAAAATGATAAGTAACATTTTTTTGTTCTATTGTGTTGATCAGTGTTGCAGTTTGCTACGAATACTGTGTGGTCGACAAGATTGGGGTTTGATGTCGAGAGATTCGTAGAAATCTCTACATCAATGATCAATTAGGAAGATGTTGTGACGGCTAATCGAACATGGTCAGGTACGGCCGAGCGCTAGTAAAATTGAGCCTACACCGCTACAGTCTATAACATAACATATCGGCTGATCTTACGGCAAGGCAATTCAAGTGGCCGCCGAACAAATGGTGCTTTGGCGCTGTAAATGGACGTCTGAGGCTTGTACGGCTTTCGTAGATTTTGCGCAGTTGCCTCCTTCCCTTTCAAATATGTTGTAGTATTTGTCTCCTACACATAGTTTCCGTTTTTTGCAATGTTTTCAAATGGCATACAGTTGCCGTTTCTTAAGAGAATCTCGAAATTCCATGGTTCGCAATACATTTATCTCCATTTCTCTTAATTTTTAATTTTGTAAAGCAGTGCGACGATTTGCTAGCGCCAGTACGGCTCGCTAGCGCGAATGTGGCACGAACCCAACAGAACGGAAAGTTGGAGTGCGTTTGCCTGGAGGTAGCCATATCGGCGCGACCATGATTTAAATGAAGTCTCGGATGGTCGACTGTTGTAATATTTAACAAGAGCTGTTAGCAGGTGGTGACAACTGATAGACCATATGCTGTTCACTGTCAACCGCAAGAGGACGTGCGACAGTCAGAGGTAGCCGTGTCTGTGCATCTAGAAAATACTAGAGACATTGCAACACTCTAGCGAAGTAATTATTCTAGTGCAGGAAAGGAACATGAAGTTGCATGGAGGCTGGTCTGTGCTGCACTGGGATATGTGTTGAGTTGCTGTTGGTTTACATACTTAGGTGTTATCGTGTCACTACGTCCCTCACGATACACTTTTGTGTGATTGTGACGGGGACATGTTTGCGGTATGGTTGGTCTGTAACTGTTCTATACTGAATTGAAAAAAAAGAGAGTAAGAAAAAAATGTGGTTCTTACTATCATTGCAGGGCGTTTGCCGGTCCAATGATATAGCTACAGGGAATAGTGATTCCGGACTAGCATAAATAGTATTGAAAAAAAAGAGATTAAGAAAAAAGAATAGTTCTTACAATCATTGCAGGGCTTTGTGCCGGTCCAGTGATATAGCTATAGGGAATAGTGATTCCGGACTAGCGAAAACAGTACTTGAAAAAAAAAGGTAAAATAGAAAAAGCTACAGACTAATCATTCCGATCTAGCATAAAGGTGATAAAAGTTTTGTAGGGCTTACTGCCGGAACAAAACTGATTATCATCAGAGTCTGAAGGGTCAGTATAGACCGGACCAGACGCTGTTTTGTCAGGATAATCGAACGATGTTTTACAGATTACTGTTGTTACAGATAACTAAAATTGTGATGGAGCGCGTGCGAGGACGCACGCATGTCAGTATGGCCGTGACGGCACCTGCACCGTTGTAGATGCGGTGGCGTCGGTCTAGCTAGACAGAATTCTTGTAAACGACACGTGTGCCGCACACCTGCGGCATTGCACCTGTGTTGCCGCCCGTCCTGCTTGTATAAAACGGACGGAGCGGCCGCCGTTAAGACAGTCTTGGCTCTGACGTGGAACGGTGCGCTTGTCGTATTCCGTTACTAGTTTATCCTCGACTCGTTGGATAATTAATTCGTGTAAACGAATTAATTATTATTCCTAACTACAAAATCAGTCTCTGTACTATACCCACTATACTTCCTACATATGCATGGGTTTCTTTTGTCAATATAAAATAATTATAAACGTTAATACACATTATTAAGCATAACATAATTACATCATATTATTATGTAATTTCTGTGTAAGTGTTACACACATTTACTCACTATATGTATATAGAAATACTTAAAAATATTGATTGAAAAAAATTACACAATTCTCAAACGATGTAGATGTGCCTTTTTACTTATGAAGGCAGGCAGAATTATATAAATAAGTATCGATTTACGCTTGTGTGTTGTGTGTTGCCCGGATAGTGCTTTGAAAGATTAATAACACACCACCGATTGAAGTAACAAACATCTTCTTTAAGTTTAAAAATAATAATTATAATAAATTTATTTACCGTTTAAGAATATTAGTCAATTTTTACCATCCATTAATTGTTATACCACCCAAGCATACCACTGCATCATATGGCAAGATCTGTCTTTTTTTTTTATAGGAGAGGGGGTAAACGAGCATGCGGCTCACCTGATGGTAAGTGACTACTGCCGCCCATGAACAACTGCAATACCAGGGGAATCGCAGTTGTTTTTAAATATTCTAGTATAGTGTGTAATTAAATAAAATCAAAACAATAATAGTTAAAGACACAGGTTCTTTATTAGGTGGAGTATCCTTGATGGGCGTAGATAATTGGTCGAGGACATATCAAAATAAAACAAATTTGTAAACACTGTTACACATTTTAATGAATAGAGTAGGTACAAGATGTTTTAATAAATGACTACCTATCATTTATTAAAACAATTATTCAGAGTCTGAACCAGATTCACCAGAGCTGTCATCGCTATCAGTCACTTGTATGACAATTTCATTCTGTATAATGGTGTCCACCCTTATATCGCGTTCATAATCTTCTGTTATTAGTTTTCGAGTCTTTTCGACGACCTTGACCCAATCTTCTTTCGTTATTTTGCTGCAAGCATCTTTTAATAGACCCATCATTTTATTAGTACTGAATGGCGGAGTCGTATTATTACGAGCTGTGTAACCTGTAATGTAAACATTAAATAACGTTAATTTATTACATTAAATAAACGAAATTTTACACAATTACCTACATGTAAGGGACATGAGATATTTATTTCTTAGTTATGTATCTTTTTACTTATATGCTGAATATTGGATGTTATAATAGTACAAATTATTCATATTCATAACTTATGCGATAAAAAACAATACCTTTGATTTGTGCCCATATTAGCTCAATGGCATTGTACTGGCAGTGATAAGGCGGAATTCGAAGTACCCGATGTCCATGTGCTAGAGCTATCTCATCTACTTCATAACGGACTCTTGATGTTTTATTTTCGCGTACCAACTTTACTAAGTCAGACTTTAGCATTTGTAGCCATGCTACGAGATCAGCTTTCTTGTCGGCCTGAGTAGGCGCTTTATTCACTTGTTTCGAGTGATATGAAGCGTTGTCCATTATTATGATAGAAGGCTCTGGCAGGCTGGGTAATAATTGATTTTCGAACCAATTCGTAAAAGTGTCTGTATCCATCTGCTCGTGGTAATCGGAAGTACTTTTTGACGCGAAAGCCAGCAGTCCATTTTCAAAGAAACCACTTCCAGCAGAACCGGCGTGACAAATTATCAGTCGCGATCCTTTTCCAATTGGAACCTTTGAGGTTGATGCTTTTGTTTCGTCAGTCCAAGAGCGTGACACAGTGTGGTTCGCATTTAACCATGTTTCGTCAACAAAAACGACGTTGTCCCAAGACTCGATTTTTCTGGCTTCTCTTAAAAACTCGCTCCTTTTAATTATTAAATCAAATCTTTCCATTAATATTTTCCTTTTATTCGTTTTTTTATATTCAAACCCAATTTCGTGCAATAGTTTTGACAACGCCGTTTTACCGCCTTTAAACAAGCCAGCTTCTTTTAAAGAGACCAAAAGCAAACGTCTAGTTGGAAACTCGTTCCTACTATAATAACCATATATGTGGTTTCTTATTGCATCTGCATCAAAAACATCAACACCTGTCACGGGCTTTTGTCTTCGTTTTTTCTTAGGAGTGCGTAAAACATTATCTTCACTTCCAGAAGCACCAAATTTTTCTTTATTTATATTATATAGTGTTTTTGCACCAATTCCAAGAGCTTGTGAAACCCGATCTTTCACTTGAGTGACAGGAATCAAAGGGCCGCCATTTTGTGACTCACGCTCAAAGTAATCCTGTAGCTTTAGTACAAGCTCACGACATTGACTATTCAATGTTTTTCCTCGTTTCGGCATTTTCAACAAAATTACCAAACACAAACAAAATTAGTCCAATAAAGCGCAACGATAAACAGGAGAAAGCCGAGTCAAAAAACAACGGTTACACAAGAGAACGTAGTCTGTGCGCACGAGAGTACGGAAGACGACTAAACAGATTAAAATAGCGGTGGTAAGGGTGTTGCCAGAATAGTATCGCCAATTACTTAAAAAAATACACCTATAACATTGCTTAATTGAGGTAGAAAATTATATTTATTAAATGTTGTTTTATATATTATGAATGTTAAAAATTATACATAATCATTTTAATTGTATTTATTTTTAAATCATAGAAAACAGTATTTCTGCCTTTGGATCACACATAAATCTTAAAAATCATAGAGATACTGGCAACACAGTGCAATTAGGAGACGCAAAAAAATGGTAGCATTATAGTCTGGTTGCTCGAAGGAATAAGTAAAATAAAAATATCCAAATAAAATAAATATCATATCTATTCCAATGAATTCGGACCGAATACTATCAAGCACATCACTATGAAAACTAGACGCACGATGTAACTTTGTACAAGCGCGCCAAAGAACAAAAAATAAATGTTTTCATATTATTTACGAACTATTTTAAGTTTTGAAACAGAGTTTATTGGAAAATTACTTGATTCTGACATTTTGACATAAAGTTTTATATTAAAGAGGTATTCTAAATCATTCGGCAAATGTGTCGCTCGTGCAAGGTTATATCGATTAATTTAAGAATAATCTGTCAAATCGGTGATAACTCAGCGGCCGTACTATAATAATGATGAAAAAATAAGTTGTATTCCTGACATTTAAAATATATAATTTACGTGTTTTAAAGGAGGTGAACTTGGTTCCATACAAGGTTGGGCCCGTCGTAAACAAAGTTGAAATATATCTTGTTTTGAAGATTTAAACATTTACTACTTATAACAAAAAATTATATTTTTGTGTGACCTGGGGTTTTCTTTTTATTTTGTTTTATTATTTGTAGGTTATATAGTAAAATCACTCGTTATTGTGATAAGTTGTTTCAATAAATTAAAAAGAACACAAAAGGATGCAGTTTTTAGTTATTATTAAATAAAATAAAATACTACTCAAACTTTTGTAATTGTGTAATTATTTTCTGCAACTATTAAAAAAATTCCATCTAGAAAAGCAGCCTGCGGCTGTACATTGTCTATTCTATGCTTCTCAAAACCCAAGTAACACATCATTGTCATTATTTGGGCGCATCATCGTTCATTATTTGGGGTCAAGGTAAATTATTTCCCAAAAATAAAAACAGCAAATATACATACATACACAACAACAATACCAAATGCGCATGACAAGTTTAAACTCGAAGTTACCAAGTTAAGGCGGAAGCGCCAGGGTAACCCGCGAAATTCAAAATTTCTCACGTTTTTTGCAATTTGTAGATCAGTGTCAGGTTGTATGTTTAACAAAATATGATTCGCGACCGTAACGAGTAAGTATTTACAGAATTATAATCATTATCATCATCAATACAACCGTCTATGTTTGAATAATCCCATTGTATGGCTATTTCCGGAAAAACTCATTCAAAGGGATTATATGAACTTAGAGGGTTGTATTGGTGACTTTACTGATAATAATTTTATAACCATCGTCACAAACAAGTTTGTAACGAATGCTATGTTTGTTTTTAAAGTCTTACATACGTGTAATAAAGGACTGCGGCTGTGTGTGCTGGAACAGTTAGAGATATTAAAAAGTAACAATAGTACCGTTGCATTGCTGAATGAACAAACAACGTTACTAACTCACCTCTCTTAAATATCTTTAAGCCTGCTCTCTAATAATAGAGAGCCTCGCAATATGGCCGTTTGTCACCCTCACGGTGATCGGCGATTGGTTGCGTGGTTGGAGGGTGGGCGTTGCGCGGCGGTTTGTTTTTAATTTGACAAACGGCTGCGTAAGTCCGGCGGTGATTGGTCGCATGTTTTATCGCATGACGCAGTCGCCCGCTCCTTAAGTAGAGAGCGGTTGCGTTATCGGTCTGTATAAAAGGCACTTGTTTTGGCTCGCCGCTCACTTAGCGGTTAACCACCGTAGAGTCTATATCACCTGAGGATGCCTCGTGTAGAGGCGAAACACGTGTCGTATTGTCGTCAGTGGTGTGTCTTGCCTAGTGTAGTGGTGTTGGGAGTAGCGGTGCTGGGGTTAGTGGTGACGGGGATAGTGTACGCAATTGAGGGAGGACGGGAGGTGCTCTTCATACTAGGTAAGACACATCATTTTATTTTATAACGCGGATATTTGCGAAGTAAATTTTTCTAAAAGCCTTTATATAATGGATTTCCGCAAAGTAACGTCTGATTCTATTAATTATCTTATGACAAAAATTGATAAGGGCGTGCTTCGATGGTTTGGGCACGTTGAGCGAATGAGTGAAGACCGAATGGTGAACAAATATATAGCGCGAAAGTAAACATTAAAAGGTGTCGAGGTAGACCGAGACTAACTTTCGAAGACTATGTGAGCAAATTGCACGAAGAGGGGAGGGTCAAGAGTACTCGGATACCTAGACGTGCATGTATGAAGAAGATAATGAATCTGAAAGAAGTGAAAGAGGTCACAGTGAACGAGTGAAGCCGGCCACAGTCGAGCCATTGCCTGCTGTACTGCCATATGTCAGAGGTGTCACTGACAAGATTGGTTACATCTTGAAGCGTGCTTCGATTAAAACATATTTCAAGCCGCCGAAGAAGATTAGTCAGTTTTTACCATCAGTCAAGTGTAATATTCCTCTGCAAGATGCAGGAGTGTACAAGCTGGTTTGTGAATGTGGTCTCTCTTATATAGGACAAACTAAAAGATCCATAAAAACCCGCGTTAAAGAACACATAGCTGATGTGAAGAATAGACGCACCGGAAAGTCTGCAGTCTGTGAACATGTACAGGAACGCCCCCGTAACTACATTAGATTTGATAGACCACAAATCCTCGCTAAAGAACACCGATTCCTTCCAAGGATGATTCGCGAGGCTATTGAAATCAAAAAACATCCTAATTTCAATAGAGAAGATGGCTGGGTGCTACCATCTGCTTGGGATCCCATAATTAATAAAATTAAATCCCAACCCAAGCATACAACTGCAAGACTTCATGATACTGTAAGTTCATACTGCGTAGATCGGAACAAAAATTAATAATTTTTAATCTGGAGGTAGCCGTGGTTAACTATGACATTGGGACGTCATACACCTCAGTCCTCCCCGTGACCATGGGTGCTGTAAAGTGCTTGAAACGTTGGGAATGTAATATAAGTTAATATACGCGATAAAATCCGTAAAGTTAGTTTTATTTAAAAGTGAAAGAGGTATGTAAGGATCGTGACACTTGGCGATCTGTTCTCTCTGGCTACCCCGTCAGGGATTGTGCGTGAAGATAAGTAAGTAAGTAAGTAAGTAAAATGATCAGAAGAAGAACTTGAAAGTTGACCAGGAGCTTATTATCGAAATGTATGTATTAGAGAATGATATCTATATGCCATTACTTTACTTTCTTTTGAAAGAAAATCACGGAATTAGTAGGCATTACTGACATTACCAAGGGCCAATTTTTCAATCGTCAGATAAAAATTATTGATCAAATAGGTTTATAACCTAACATAATGTAAAATGGAAACAATTGATCTATTTTTTTCATCAACTGTAATGCTTAATTTCCTTATATTGTATTATATTCGATTACTGTGTATTATACATAGATATATACGTGATTAAAAAAATCAGCTCTTAATCATATTTTGAAATTGTTATACGTCTTATAGTCTCATCAATCTGGTTCAATTTTCTTTTTTAAATTAAATTAGACTTACATTTATTTTATTTGAATACAAGAACGTCATTTGCTACTGTTCTTTAAAAAAAATCATTTTGACAGCTCCTAAACTTTTTATTTATTTGTAAACTTAAACTGTCCCAGTTATAGAGAAATTACATAATCATCACCCAATTAAGCGCTTATTACATTATTCAATTTTTAGAAAATGTAATTAGGAACCTAAGTTGGAAGCTAGTGATCACATTACACTCAATTGAATTCTAAATCATGACGAAGCACATTCGTAAAAGAAGCATCGACGGGGTTGCACGTTTGATCGATGGCGCCGTATTTATCAAAACAGCAGAAAATAGGATTTGCCTAAGCCGTGGTGGGAACAATGGATATTAAAAATAGATAAAAGAGAATATGCTGGGTTAAGGAATACTTGTCATTGTATTTGTAAATATTTAACAACACCTTGAAGCCCTCTTCACGCATTGCTTTCTTTAAATAGTTTTCATCATTTTTATTATACAAATAGGGCATTTACCCTATACAGGTCTATAATTTGTAATAACACCTCTTTTTCTGTGGAGATGCTGCCACACGAACCACTGCTCAGTTCTGTCGGTTCACTCGCCATCGCAAAAAAATGTCGCACGCGCAGTCAAGACATCCACTCAGGTCGAAGCGCGGGCGCCGACTGGTCGTTCTAAATCGTAACGTTGCGATTACACTGTCCTAAATTGTAGACAATTTAGAAAGTAGAGCGGTCGGGACCTCCAACTTTAACTAAATCGGATCCTAACTGTTCTAACTATGATTACACTTTTCAATTTCCTAATTAGATTTCCTAAAAATTTAATAATGTAATAAGCGCTTTAACGACATAACCACCAACGGCGATGTCGACATTTTCCATACGGATAACGTATCACAATTTGCTAAATTATGTAATAAGTATTTATAACTCTTTCTATCTTCTTCAAGTTTAGCATTAGTTTTTTTTGTAAGCAAATTACTTGTAAATTTATTAATAATATTGTTCTAGTTAAGTAAGTTAACAACTGTCTTATTGTAGCTGCACTATTTTTGCGAATGTTGTATATACCTTTAAAGGCAAATCACTTTGAACAAAACCAATTGTGTTATACTTAACAATGTCTAGTGATAAGCCAATGGTGTATCTGTTAAAATAAATAAAAATATACTTTGTGGAGTGACTCCGCGACGAATAGAAATAGGTGTGCTGAGTTTGGGCTCGTTTTGATAGTTATCTTGACACCTTTCCTCCGGAATTGATAAGTGACTGAAGGTGTACTTCGGTGAATGCTACTGGAACTCCTCGACGAATAGAACTAGGTGTGCCGAGTTTGGGCTGGGTTTGATAGTTATGTTGTGAGACCTTACCTTCGGACTTGATGGAATGACCTGAAGGTGTACTTCGGTGACTGCTACTGGAACTCCTCGACGAGTAGAAATAGGTGTGCTGAGCTTGGGCTATTTTTGATAGTTATCTTGACACCTTTCGTCCGGACTTTAGAAGTAACCGAAGGTATACTTCGGTGAAGGCTACTGCAACTCCTCGACGAATAGAACTATTTATGCCAAATTTGGACTCGACTTTACTTCCGGGCTTGATAGAGTAACCTGAAGGTGTACTTTGATGTATGCTGCTGGAACTCGTCGACCAATCAAACTAGGTGGGTCGAGTTTGAGCTCGTTTCTTAGTAATGATAAGAGCTTACCTACGGACTTGATCGAGTGCCTTGAAGGTGTACTTCGTTGACTGCTACTGGAACACTTTGACGAATAGAACTACAATTTACAATATTTTTAAATATTTTGCACGATCATATGAGCATTATGAGTAGAGCACTTTTGTATTTTCCAATTTTTTTTATTGATGTTTGACATAAAATTATCGGAAAATTGGAAGTATAGTAATAAGGTTATTAATGAAAACTTATTTGTATTTAAACTCCTTTAAATAAATTACGGATAACATGAGCGCTTAAGGTATGCAGATTTGGATTTAGCAAAAGTTGTTTTTAGAATAGAATAGAATAATTTTTATTCAATATTGATTACAAGTAATTCTTATTGAATGTCAATTTTTTACTTTACTATTGGTTCGGAAAAAACCCTCTGTCCTTGGAAGAACCAGCAAGAAAGTCAGCGAGACATTTTTTTAGATAAATTTTACAATAAAGGTTGTACATAGCTCTTATGGAACTCTTTTGCAAAACAAAAATAGTTTCTAAATCAGCCGCATTTCCCTATAGAAAAATCCCATAAGACTTAAATCTGCTATGGAAATAACTGAAATAACCTAATCTAGCTGTCTCGACACTAGTGAGAGCACTAATCTCTTTTACAGCATAAGCTGCAGCTTAGTCTGCTGGCTAGTTTAGATATACGGGAGGCTCACTGAAGCTTTGCGTCGAGAGCGATGCCAAGAAAACTGAGGATTCAACAGGGCTCAGTTCTTACCCATTTAAAACACATTGGTATTCAGATTTTTAAGATTTGTTGTTGTAAATTTAATACATTCAGTTTTATTGCCGTTTAAATGTAGATTATTAACGTTAAACCAAAGCACTAATTTTGATATAGCACTATTCACTTCATTTAAATTATTGACATTTAAGTATAAATATTAAGGAAGTATCATCAGCAAATAATACTATATCATGATTGTTTGCGCCAAACGCTAAAATTTAATATTACTATAACGGAGACGCGTTAGCGCGCTTCTTCGATGTAGCTAGCACTGGCGGGCACGCGGCTCGCAGGCGCCTCCCCGCACGCGCTGAGCACGGGGGAGATCGGGTATTTTTGTCGTCAAGCGGCGGCCGGACAGTGCTTGCTGTGAGTCGAATCGAGCCGCGTGGTTGCCTCTAAGAGCGCCGATTTTGTTAACGGATTTGTGCAGCGACGAAGAATTGTGTAGTCTATAACATTAGACGCCAGGTTGCCTAATTATTGAGAAGTTAGTGTTTAATTGTACCGTTGCGTTAAGCGCCTTAAAAGGTCGCGTTCGGTTTTCGAAATAATTTGTTGCGGAGTGAACGAAAGTGAACTTTGACCCACCGGTCATCCGTGAGTTACGTTTTTGGATTATAATTAACGGAATTTAGTTGCGTCTTGAAGTTAGTTAAATGTACGATAAAGTTGATAGACTGACATAGTGAATTGAAGAAAGAAATAGTCCATTGCTGCCACCGCTGGAGAATACCACGCCGGGGGGCGGTACCGGAGTCAGGGTGGCTGCTGATTAAAAGGGCTAATTCAGGTTACACAGATATACACTTCTCACACACTACTCACATTCACGACAATTACGCCTGAATGAGCCCTGGGAGCCTTCTTCGCCTCTGAATAGGTACGTACTATTTATTCACCTAGCCTTCTCCCTAATTTATAGCAGGATAGGACATTTTCCATAAGGCCAGTTGGGTCCCGTTCTTAGTTGTCCGTCGAACCTGACAGCTGTATGGGCCCCTGTATGGTAGACCTTTGTAGGTACAGCTAGGTACGTGAACATTGCTGGTAGCAGAGCGTGGTTGATTGGTTCTACAATCGCCCGGCCGTAATATATAATATAAAAATATATGTAGTATAAAAATAGTACGTAATAAAAATTACGTATAAATATTTTTGTTGTTGGCGGGTAGAAGAAGGAACCACGCCCGTAGTTTGTTAGGGCTAGGTACGCGTCAGGTATTTTGACCAGGTAGATAAGGTTATCAAACGTAATCGGATAATTGTCGTTGGCGTATAATTATAGTAGATTAATTGTCGAAGGGTCGGTTGTTTGAGCGAGGCATTTTGCTAATTGACTGTAGTGTGTACCTTTAATTGTAGTGTAACTTGTATTTAATTTAATAAATAGTAATTGTATTTGTGTAATTTGTATTTAACTTGATTTGATCGTTCTAGTATTTGTTGTTTGTTTATTTGATTTGTGTTTTTTTTGTGTGTATTAGTTTGCATTAAGTAGTGATGCCATCGCACAAGCTACTGATTCGTTGCCTGAGGGCGAAGCTGCGCTGGGCCACTAGCGCCCATGCTTTGATAAGTCGACCGGATAGGGTCTACAACTTGAGGAAGCGGCTCGAGCAGGTGGATGCTAGAAGGGCCGCAGTGGAGGAGGCTTACGCTGAGCTCGAGGACTCGGAAGTGGAAAAGGGAGTCCTGGACTCCTGCCGCGCGGACTACGAGCAGTTCCTTTCGCTCACGGACGATTTGATCGAGGCGGGGGCCAAGGATGTGGAGGAAGCGCGTGAAGCTAGGCTGAGGGGCCGGTCCGAGTCTCCTCGGAAGCAGCCTACTCAGCCGGAGCTGTTAAGAGGACTCCCGACTCTGGACCTGCTAAGGTTCTCCGGGATCCTCTCTGAATCGCTGACGTTCGTCGGTCTGTTTGACAGCCTAGTGGACGCCCGGAGGGACTTGACACCCAGCCAGAAAATGGGGTACCTCCTAGCCTCATTAGAGGGGGAGGCCCTGGGCGTCGTCAGCCACCTGAAATTGTCGCACGACGCCTACCAGAATGCTCGCGACCTCCTCGCCGGAAGGTACGCCAACGTTCGGCGGATTGCGGATGATTACGTTGGGAAGCTGCTAAACCTCCCGCTGCTTAAGTAGCGGACCAGACTACGTACGGACATCGTAAATCCAGCCGTGGTGGCTTGCAACTCATTGAGGCGGCTGGATTTACCGGTGGACGAATGGTCCTTTTTATTGCTCCACATTGTGCTGTCTCGCCTGCCTCTCGACCTTCGGCTCCATTTCGAGGAGAGGTACGGCGGGAACGGCGCCTCCTATATTCCTCCCTTCAGGGACCTGCTGCGGTTCTTGGAGGAACAGTGCAGGCAGATGGAGAACGCAGCAGGCGCCGTCGAGGACCCCCAGGTTGTCGCCCGAGCGGTGCCCAGGGATAGGCGTAATCCAACGAGCAAGGCGTCGCCAACCCCCCTAAGGCCGAGCGGAGCTCCCGCGGGAGGGCGCCGCCCCCTACCCTCTTATAGCGGACTAGCGGCCAGGGAGGCGCGCCCCTGTTCCTATTGTCGGGCATCCGAGCATCGGGTGACATCCTGCCCAAAGTATCTGGGCAAGCCGGTCCCGGCGAGGCGAACCATCGACAGGGAGCGCCGCTGGTGCTACTCTTGCCTGGAAAGGTACCTCCTAAGGGACTGCCAGCACTAGTGGACCTGTCCGCACTGCCTGGGCAATCACCATGCCGTTTTGTGCCTGGGTGCGAACGGCACTTCCTCTTGGAGCTCTGCCGGGCCCTCGTCTCCCACGGGCGGGGGCGCTCAGCCGCGCCCCGTGGCAGGCAACGCTCGGCGCTCGCCTGCCGGCCACCGTGCCCCTGGGTTTGAAAGAGGTCCCTTCCCCGACCAGTCGGGGGGTCGCTCCCCCAGGGGCGGGGGGGTCGTCACTCCCCCTCAGCGTGTTGAGAGGAGCTTCGCGGCCACTCAGCGGTCAGCTAGACCCGCCTCACCCCCGTTAGCTGAGCGGCCGCGACTGGAGTACCAACCTCCTCCCTTTGGTCGATACCGGTACTACCAGGTTCCTGCGACCTCAAGACTGTCCCGGGCCCCAAGGCCGAGGTTCCCCGAATTTCCCCAGGTCGGCCCATTTGGTGAGTGGCAACCACGGGTCGTTGAGATGCCGCCGGAATGCCGCTTTCCGGACCCCCGGTTCGAGGGCCGGTCAGATGGAGGCAGCTCCAGCTAGGGTAGCTGCCGCCCTAGCTCTTACCACGGCCGCCTCCACTGAGCCTTTGAGCCGTCAGCAGTCCACCTGTCAAACTGTTCTATTGCCGACGGCCTCAGTGAATGTGTACAACCCGAGTGGCGACTGCTTAACGGTTCGCGCTCTACTGGATTCGGGTTCACAACGCAGTGTGGCCTCCACTTGGTTGGTGGGAAGACTAGGGCTCCCCTGGAGCTCTGAATCACGTCCGATGGTAGGTATCGGAGGTGCCGAGCCTCCTGCTCCTAGGGGACAAGCAGAGTTGGTGTTCAGCCCCGCCAGCGAACACCTTCACATTTTAGTCAAGGTAAATGTCCTCGATGACATTGTAGGTTTTCTCCCTAACGTCCGTATAAACGACAGCGCGGTTCGTTGCGCGTCGGGTTTGAGAGTGGCAGACTCTCAATGGTCCCAACCCGGGCCTATAGATTTATTGCTGGGGGCCGACGAGCTGGGGTTCATCTTGTTAGGCGAGATACGAGCCCTGCAGTCCGATGGCTTGTCGGCCGTGTCCACTGTATTTGGGCACAGTTTCTTTGGACCGGTTCTGTGGTCTCCTTCTCCTCAGACGGCCAACCCGCTCTCTGTTGTGGGCGTGTCCCTTTTGGACGTCGTCCAGTGGTTCTGGGAAATTGAGGAACCACCACATGCGGCTCGAGTCAACCCTCTGGACCGTGAGTACGAGTTGATCTACCAGAACAATACCGGCCGTCGTTTCGACAGTCGTTTCGTCACTCGCTTACCCTTTCTGGACTCACGTCCCCCTTTGGGTCAATCTCGTGCACTGGTCGAGAAGAGTTTGCTTTCCTTGGAGCGCCGCATGCGGCGCGACCCAGCCTTTCGCGACAAATATGTCGAGTTCATGCGCGATTATCAAGAGCTGGGTCACATGTCACCATCCAACTTCGAATGGCGTTCACAGGAGCACTACTTCCTCCCTCACCATGCGGTCTTGAGGACCCCTGAGAGTAAGATTCGGGTAGTTTTTGACGGCTCCGCCCCCACGTCAAATGGTGTGTCCCTGAACCAGTGTCTCCACTCTGGTACTAAATTAATCAAGGACATATCCGATATTTTGACCCAATTCCGTCGACACCAAGTGGTTTTTGTAGCCGACATTCGTATGATGTTTCGACAATCAGTGGTCCATCGTGATGACCGTCGATATCAGCTGATATTGTGGTGCGAGAAGCCCAGCGATTCGATACAGGTGTTTGAGTTGAACACCACCACCTATGTACTTCGGCCCAGCCCGTATATTGCCATGCGAACCCTCCTCGAACTAGCTGAGAGAGAGCATCTAAGATACGCTCAGAGAGCTTCTATTTTGGAGACTTCGGTCTACATGGACGACATTAGCACGGGCGCCTCCACCGTCGAGGAGGCTCTTGTATTTCGAGACGAATTGATGGCCATCCTCAAGTCCGGAGGTTATGAGTTGCGAAAATGGTTGTCGAACTCCCCTCATATCTTGAAGGACCTCCCAGGAGAGGATCAACAAGACCCTCATCTATTCGAGCACCCTGAAAATCCTAATTTGTTGACGGTGCTGGGCATTCAATATCAGCCTGTGCAGGATACCTTCACGTATCGAATCAAACTCGATCCCCCTCCTAAAGCATGGACCAAGCGCTCCGTCCTGTCTACAGTAGCAATTCGAGAGACTCGTCCAACCGAATTTCTGACTCCGTTTTGTCCCCTAGCGAGCGTCGTGAAGCTTTGATGCATTGGACCCGTATGGTACAAGCGGAACATTTTGAGCCCGTGATTGAAAACTTGAAGCTGGGCTCCGTTGTCAAGGGCGCTCTGGCCCGTCTGAGCCTCTTCCTGGACCACGCTGGGGTGCTGCGCATTGGTGGACGTTTGAGAAATTCCCAACTGCCGTACAGGTCTCGACACCCGTTACTGCTCCCCAAGGACGGCGCCTTTGTCCGGTTGCTGGTAACATACCATCATATTAAGAACGCTCACGCTGGGTGTAACGCTCTTTAGGCTATTCTGCAGCGGGAGTTTTGGATTTTGGCTGGCCGACGCATTTTAAATTATCAAATTCTTATTATTGCTATAGATTGCCTTTATTGTCGCATTCACTAATTTAAATTAGTTGGAACTGATTCCAAATTAAATGTCAAATGATTATACTGCTCAATAAAAGCAGTCTTGGTAGCCAAAAACTTGGCTTAGTTAAAATTTAAATAATAAGATAGCGCATTTGCTATCACTCTTAAATTCTATTTGGATAATGTAACATCACTCTCAACCCCTCTCTTTTGCCTTTGTCTTTCTTTAGAATCTATATCTATAAGATATATAAAATGTATCAAATTTAAGTGACCAGTATATTAACCATATACAGTGAACCCCCGGTAATCCGGCCCCTGTGTAATCCGACATGGTCTATTATTTAATATTAGATATTTTTTTGATAATCTTCGCAAATGGATGATTGAAAAAATTATAACTTGATTCATAATTTTTTGATAATTTAAGTATGTACATTTGTTTGTACACAATTATCTGTAAAGTTATTGCATATATTTTGTAAGTTCTATAGCAATAGTGACGTTAATTTTATAATAAAATGTAAGCTCGCTATTTTGTTGTTTAATTTACTAAATTTGACATACATGATGAAGTATAATTTGTATTTCAGAGTACATATATAACATATAGAATCTTAGCATTGGGTCTGGAATTTGTCGGATTACAAGGTACTCTTTTATAAAAAATTCCGGACTATCCCCTATAGTACGGAATTTTTCTCTAGTCTTAGTCTTAGGCAGTGCTCTATAATCCGACTAATTCGATAGTCCGACACTGCCCTGCAAAATGTTTGTCGGATTACCGGGGATCCACTGTATTTATCTTTCTAAAGGTTTAAATATAGGCCGTTTAATAAATTTATGGCGTGATCGTCTTAGTCAGGACCTTCATTTGCATTGTGTTTGTATAGTAACTTAGTTTTCTTAGGTGTGTCTCGAAAGAATGAATATTCACTAGAGCAGCAGAAAGCTGTTGGTAGCGTCTTATAAGGTAAAGAATCCTGTTCATGGAGACCGAGCTCAAAAAAGGTTAAGAACAATAAATTCTTCCTATTCCACTTTTATCAAGTTCACAAATGTCAATCCGTTATTAATAAATCCCTACCCGCTTGAAAAAGGCTCACAATATTTATATCAAATACCAGATTCAAGTGCTTCACTCTCCCATATTTAAAAAAAAATGGGGGAGGCACACGCCGTGTGCGGTGAGCGATAACCAATTAACGCGCTCCCCCCGTAGGGGACGTTTAATTGGGAACTGGACCGTATCCCACAGCAAAAAAACTGGCGAACCAGTAAAAGAGGGCTTGGCCCCTTGGTAGTGTGTAAGCACAATCATCGACCGAAGTTGCGCATGTCAATGCGTCTAATCGCCATACAGAATACGATCAAATCCAGCGACAGTGAATGTACATCACATGGATTAGGCAAAAATAGCCACACTGGCTATAAATAGCCCTCCGTGAGCACCACCACCTGCCAGATCGCCGTCTCTGCAGACGTGACGTAAGTATAAGGCATGGCCTACAATTGCATGATCAGCACGACCAATTGGCCGCAGAGCGTGTCATGAGTCTACCGTTCATTTCAAGGGAATGGGGTCCCGCGTTGCGTGGCTTTCGGCCGCAGCCTTGAGAGCATCCTCAGATTCTCCCTCCAGCTACCACCCGCATAAGGTCGACACTTATGCTCCCCTAACCAATACTATGGCAGATATAGCCAATAGGCAGTTAAAAGATAATAGTAATAATTCGCCATCAGAAAGGGTTTGTGTCACTGATGTTTAATATATTCGCTTTTCGGTCATGTTTGTCTCACCCACCAACAAGTTGCCATCAATCATTCAAAGGTGGGTACTTTACTGAGATATATCATTATGTTGTTACATAAAACATCATGGAGGTCAGACAGTCTGCAGCCCTGTAATGAAGGGACCCGACTTGGGCAAAGCTATTAAAGTTGTGAATCAAACCAAGACGCAGAGAGCGCAATTGAGAATAGCGACCCCCCAAACAACCATCGCAGGGACGCAATGTTGCAGAACGCAACAAGCAGCGATACGACTATCGTCGGGCTTACACTATTCCAAGGTCCTCCATACAGTCCCAGCAGACACCACCACCCGCATACCTCCATCAACCAGAAAAACAAGATGCGTCGAATCAAGCGCAGGACACACGCAGATCCATCACAAGACGCAATACTGCAAGTAGCAGTAAGTATCAATGCAACCATCATACGTATGGCGTCCTCTCACAACACACCCACATGATCCTTATCGAATTTGGTAACAAAATTGATAATGTTGTTAACTAAAAATACTACTCACGTATCATAGTAGCACGGTACTAAGACGTTAGTAGCCGTAACTCCACGTATCATAACGCTATTGCACTAAGACATGGAGTTGACAATGCTTGCTGCACTTTAAAGTACTAATCAGAAAGATAGCCGACGTATCATAACGCAATGCGCTAAGACATCGCCCACAAACGGTAGGGGTGTGCGATGTCCACGGGCAAGTCATATTGCTACAACATACCCGCTTAACACCGGCACTAAGATGATATGTCTAGGACACATTAGTTAGCGAGTCCAAGTTTACCTCGGTCTCGGACGCTGTGAAGCAATCTACACGCATCGGCGGCAATCGCATGGTACTTCAAAAGGATTGTTATATCGATAACAATCCTTTTCAAGTACCATTACTTTCAATATAATGCTTTTACATATGTAAGACATTCTACATATTTGCTTTAGTAAAGTTACTTATACTACCGATAATTAATTATTATGCAGACATGTGTTAACTGGATTTAAACCAATATCTTCTTAACAAGCTACGAGTAGCTTTCTCAACAACTGCATCAGATACATTTTCAGTCTTCGTAATCATAATCATATCTCTCACTATCGCTCTCAATTTAAATGTTACGTATTAAACAGAAGCATGACTCTAAAACTTTGCTTGTCCTCTTCTCTATTTCATTATCGCATGATAGAATTCGGTGTTTCTCGTCTAATAATAAAATAAGTATTTTACATTTCATAAAATTTGTTGATAAATCATTCACCATGTAGGCTGCACTGCTCCGGAACCCTTTTCCGGAAGACGTTATAAAATATCTAATAAGACTTTTTCTTAAGAATATATATATATATATATATATATATATATATATATATATATAAGAATATATATATATATATATATATATATATATATATGTATATATATATATATATATATATATATATATATATATATATATATATATATATATATATATATAATTCTGATGCTCAGTGCGTGAGATCCGAGAAAATATGTCTGAGTGGACATAATTGATTAACTTGAAAACCTTTTTGTTGTTAGTTTTGGTTCCACCTCTCTTATTTTTCCACAATCTCTAATTTTTACAATATTTTGAGATGTACTGCAAAATAAAATAAAAAAAAAACTTTTATAGAATAATTAAAAATTAAAAATTTTGTACAACCGAAATTGACTAAATTTATATGGGACCACATGAGAAGCACCAGCTTTTAAATGAAAAAAGAATCATCGAAATAGGTTTACCCAGAAAAAAAGTTATCATGTTACACACATAAAAAATGTACAGTCGAATTGAATACCGTCTCCTTTTTGAAGTCAGTAGAAAAGCAGACAATCGTTTCTGAGCCCACTAGAAATTTTAACGTGACTTAATTTTATTACGCATAAAAAAAAGTTGTTTTGATATTCGTGTTCTAGCTAATCTAATATGAAAAAATGCATGTAACGAAGAATGTAATATTAATTTTTTTTCCATAAATCTTAAAGTACTTATAAATACTGAATGTACCTACAACTTTGTTTTATACTATTAATTATTGACCAGTCCACAATTTTCACTTATAATACCTGTGAAAACTACTAGACAATCGCTTCTATGTTTTTAGGTTATTGTGATATTCATACTTTAATTGTTAATTTCTTGGTATTCCCGTTACATACTTGTTAGATTATAGAACATTAACTCCCCTATAGATTGTCTCATGGTGGGGATATTTTCCATGCTTGGTGGAAGGGTTGGCAACTGCAGTTTTTTATTCTTTTTTTGTTATTTTAGAATACGTTGCTACACATTTCCTGGTTTATATTCCTATGTAGCCTTTTACGAATCCCACGGAACCAGAAATGGTAGTTAATATTCTAACAACGCACTACACGGTAAAGTAGTAGTGTAAAAGTATAAAAGTAACTATGTTATATATACAAATAAATAAAATTGAAGTGTTTGTAATATAAAAATTACAGCTTTTTACTAAATGCATATGAAAGTATATACGGTACTAATAACAAAAATACAATTTTTAAAGTTTTTGTCTGTCTGTGTGTCTGTCTGTTTGTCTATCTGTCTGTCCGTCTGTCTGTCTGTTTGTTCCGGCTAATCTCCGAAACGGCTGGACCGATTTTAAAGGGATTTTCACTGACAGATAGCTGATGTCACAAGAAATAACTTAGGCTACTTTTATTATAGAAAAATAATTAGGGTACTGTGCAAAAAAATTAAAACTCCAAATTACACGCGGGCGAAGTCGCGGGGAACAGCTAGTTAAAAAATTTAAAGCGTCTACAGGTATCATCGGATCTGGTAGAAATTTAGACGGAAGCACTATGAAAGCAAACTAATGAACTGAATTTAGAAATATCGCGTTACATATTATATTATAAAGATTTATTAAAGGAATGAAGCAATAAGAATTTCAAGTCTCAACTTAATAAAAGTACAAGAGTTTTATTTATTATCTTCTTGGAAAAAATAACATTGTATAATACATTGTCAAGTATATTTAAAAAAGAACTGTTTATGTTTAGTTATATATTTATATAAATATTCAATATTTATATTTATTTATTATATGTATTTACAAAAATGTAAAACTTACCAACTAGCACAATTTCTATATAATGTGACTATGTATTTATTTTTCATCATGTTGAGTCAAATGTACTACCATGTACTGTCCTATAGCAATAATCAAACACTTCTGTTTGATGATTTGATCATTATCAATTCTCAAATTAACCTTAAACCGAATCCCCCACTTTAATGGAAATCTTCCGTCTCTTTTCAGCTTTCTTTCTCTGTCCTTCACAAACTTTAATTTCATTAAAATGTACTAACTACTAATTGCTATGAGAAAAGCGTATAAAAATGTATTATACGGTTTAATCACGTAGTTTCGTAAAAACTTGATCGTGAAAATGAAAGAAAAATTTGTGGGACCTAGGAGCATTTTATATATAAACAGCAGCAAATTATTATCACAATTAGTAATCCATCTACAGAATGTAACGGTTATAGAATCTTTGGGAGAGGTTAACTCCTTAATATAAGCATATAAATTTTAATTACCACATCACGTTAGCGCATGGACAGGTATTTTATTTATTTATTGTTTATCGCATTCCATAAATCAAAAGAATACAATGGGCGGACTTACTGCCTTGATGCACTCTCTACCAGTCAAGTATCTTTCCATATGTCGTATATTATTTATATAAGATAATATAGAGGTGTCCTATTAATAGTAGTCCAAAATAAATGTGGGGAGAGATGAGATCGTGCCCTATGAGAACAGCCAAAAATGTTTTAATAAAACTGTTACAGTTTTCAAGATTTTTTGAGTGTCGTGATTTTATCGAAAATGTATCACCTTAATACTTATAATTTATGACATTCTACTAAAATAACGAAAGTTTCCCTACAAGGTGAACAGTTTCTTTAGAAAAAAATATTAAAGTTGCAAATTTCTACGAGACAATATTTTTCATCCAAGTTAAAGACACCGAGGTGTTAAAAAAGAACTACATCCTTGATGCCCATTGGCTTGAAAAATAGTGCAATGTATGAAGATTTGAATACAATAAAGCAAGGAACAAATTTTAATAAAACAAAAATGTTATTGCTATTTCATTGCTGAAGGGCCAAAGAAGACAATTTCTTTTTCTATGGAAAATGGGCCCACCAAAACTTGTGGCGTAACTTAATGAGATAAATGTCGATTTATTTCTTATAATCTATAAATTACAATCTAACAAGTATGTAACGGGAATACCAAGAAATTAACAATTAAAGTATGAATATCACAATAACCTAAAAACATAGAAGCGATTGTCTAGTAGTTTTCACCGGTATTATAAGTGAAAATTGTGGACTGGTCAATAATTAATAGTATAAAACAAAGTTGTAGGTACATTCAGTATTTATAAGTACTTTAAGATTTATGGAAAAAAAATTAATATTACATTCTTCGTTACATGCATTTTTTCATATTAGATTAGCTAGAACACGAATATCAAAACAACTTTTTTTTATGCGTAATAAAATTAAGTCACGTTAAAATTTCTAGTGGGCTCAGAAACGATTGTCTGCTTTTCTACTGACTTCAAAAAGGAGACGGTATTCAATTCGACTGTACATTTTTTATGTGTGTAACATCATAACTTTTTTTCTGGGTAAACCTATTTCGATGATTCTTTTTTCATTTAAAAGCTGGTGCTTCTCATGTGGTCCCATATAAATTTAGTCAATTTCGGTTGTACAAAATTTTTAATTTTTAATTATTCTATAAAAGTTTTTTTTTTATTTTATTTTGCAGTACATCTCAAAATATTGTAAAAATTAGAGATTGTGGAAAAATAAGAGAGGTGGAACCAAAACTAACAACAAAAAGGTTTTCAAGTTAATCAATTATGTCCACTCAGACATATTTTCTCGGATCTCACGCACTGAGCATCAGAATTATATATATATATATATATATATATTCTTATATATATATTCTTATATATATATATATATATATATATATATATATATATATATATATATATATATATTCTTATATATATATATATATATATATAGTGCGTGAGATCCGAGAAAATATGTCTGAGTGGACATAATTGATTAACTTGAAAACCTTTTTGTTGTTAGTTTTGGTTCCACCTCTCTTATTTTTCCACAATCTCTAATTTTTACAATATTTTGAGATGTACTGCAAAATAAAATAAAAAAAAAACTTTTATAGAATAATTAAAAATTAAAAATTTTGTACAACCGAAATTGACTAAATTTATATGGGACCACATGAGAAGCACCAGCTTTTAAATGAAAAAAGAATCATCGAAATAGGTTTACCCAGAAAAAAAGTTATGATGTTACACACATAAAAAATGTACAGTCGAATTGAATACCGTCTCCTTTTTGAAGTCAGTAGAAAAGCAGACAATCGTTTCTGAGCCCACTAGAAATTTTAACGTGACTTAATTTTATTACGCATAAAAAAAAGTTGTTTTGATATTCGTGTTCTAGCTAATCTAATATGAAAAAATGCATGTAACGAAGAATGTAATATTAATTTTTTTTCCATAAATCTTAAAGTACTTATAAATACTGAATGTACCTACAACTTTGTTTTATACTATTAATTATTGACCAGTCCACAATTTTCACTTATAATACCGGTGAAAACTACTAGACAATCGCTTCTATGTTTTTAGGTTATTGTGATATTCATACTTTAATTGTTAATTTCTTGGTATTCCCGTTACATACTTGTTAGATTGTAATTTATAGATTATAAGAAATAAATCGACATTTATCTCATTAAGTTACGCCACAAGTTTTGGTGGGCCCATTTTCCATAGAAAAAGAAATTGTCTTCTTTGGCCCTTCAGCAATGAAATAGCAATAACATTTTTGTTTTATTAAAATTTGTTCCTTGCTTTATTGTATTCAAATCTTCATACATTGCACTATTTTTCAAGCCAATGGGCATCAAGGATGTAGTTCTTTTTTAACACCTCGGTGTCTTTAACTTGGATGAAAAATATTGTCTCGTAGAAATTTGCAACTTTAATATTTTTTTCTAAAGAAACTGTTCACCTTGTAGGGAAACTTTCGTTATTTTAGTAGAATGTCATAAATTATAAGTATTAAGGTGATACATTTTCGATAAAATCACGACACTCAAAAAATCTTGAAAACTGTAACAGTTTTATTAAAACATTTTTGGCTGTTCTCATAGGGCACGATCTCATCTCTCCCCACATTTATTTTGGACTACTATTAATAGGACACCTCTATATTATCTTATATAAATAATATACGACATATGGAAAGATACTTGACTGGTAGAGAGTGCATCAAGGCAGTAAGTCCGCCCATTGTATTCTTTTGATTTATGGAATGCGATAAACAATAAATAAATAAAATACCTGTCCATGCGCTAACGTGATGTGGTAATTAAAATTTATATGCTTATATTAAGGAGTTAACCTCTCCCAAAGATTCTATAACCGTTACATTCTGTAGATGGATTACTAATTGTGATAATAATTTGCTGCTGTTTATATATAAAATGCTCCTAGGTCCCACAAATTTTTCTTTCATTTTCACGATCAAGTTTTTACGAAACTACGTGATTAAACCGTATAATACATTTTTATACGCTTTTCTCATAGCAATTAGTAGTTAGTACATTTTAATGAAATTAAAGTTTGTGAAGGACAGAGAAAGAAAGCTGAAAAGAGACGGAAGATTTCCATTAAAGTGGGGGATTCGGTTTAAGGTTAATTTGAGAATTGATAATGATCAAATCATCAAACAGAAGTG
Source organism: Parnassius mnemosyne (assembly GCA_963668995.1). NCBI lineage: Eukaryota > Metazoa > Arthropoda > Insecta > Lepidoptera > Papilionidae > Parnassius > Parnassius mnemosyne. The sequence continues at coordinate 16,973,364 of CAVLGL010000068.1, read as the reverse complement.
TTTGATTATTGCTATAGGACAGTACATGGTAGTACATTTGACTCAACATGATGAAAAATAAATACATAGTCACATTATATAGAAATTGTGCTAGTTGGTAAGTTTTACATTTTTGTAAATACATATAATAAATAAATATAAATATTGAATATTTATATAAATATATAACTAAACATAAACAGTTCTTTTTTAAATATACTTGACAATGTATTATACAATGTTATTTTTTCCAAGAAGATAATAAATAAAACTCTTGTACTTTTATTAAGTTGAGACTTGAAATTCTTATTGCTTCATTCCTTTAATAAATCTTTATAATATAATATGTAACGCGATATTTCTAAATTCAGTTCATTAGTTTGCTTTCATAGTGCTTCCGTCTAAATTTCTACCAGATCCGATGATACCTGTAGACGCTTTAAATTTTTTAACTAGCTGTTCCCCGCGACTTCGCCCGCGTGTAATTTGGAGTTTTAATTTTTTTGCACAGTACCCTAATTATTTTTCTATAATAAAAGTAGCCTAAGTTATTTCTTGTGACATCAGCTATCTGTCAGTGAAAATCCCTTTAAAATCGGTCCAGCCGTTTCGGAGATTAGCCGGAACAAACAGACAGACAGACGGACAGACAGATAGACAAACAGACAGACACACAGACAGACAAAAACTTTAAAAATTGTATTTTTGTTATTAGTACCGTATATACTTTCATATGCATTTAGTAAAAAGCTGTAATTTTTATATTACAAACACTTCAATTTTATTTATTTGTATATATAACATAGTTACTTTTATACTTTTACACTACTACTTTACCGTGTAGTGCGTTGTTAGAATATTAACTACCATTTCTGGTTCCGTGGGATTCGTAAAAGGCTACATAGGAATATAAACCAGGAAATGTGTAGCAACGTATTCTAAAATAACAAAAAAAGAATAAAAAACTGCAGTTGCCAACCCTTCCACCAAGCATGGAAAATATCCCCACCATGAGACAATCTATAGGGGAGTTAATGTTCAGCAGCGGACTTTAGATAGGCCGTAACGTTAACGGTAACAGTAACACTGCTACTAACAGTTAGATAAGTTAAAGTGGTCCCCCACCAGATAGTGACAACCTGATAAGACTTGCACGAAGTAGATGGATACCACCTGGCACGGACCGTGTTTTGAGTGCAACATTACGTCAAAAGGGGGTTAGACATATGGGACAAAATAATTGTTTATCTGCCCTTTATAGTTCGCCACACAATTTAATTTGCATGCATGCATTTCATTGTTTTCTAGATATTTCGATTTATATAACTGCTGAACGAATCCGCGGAGGTAATGCGCCTTGATGAAACTAAAATAGTGGATCGGTCTATATTTTTATCCATTACAATAAAATCTTTGAATTAAATTATAATATTAAAACTTCATGCATTGGGTATTTTCAAAAAAACGATGATATTTCAAAAATTATGCATGCCCGGTTGTTTCTAGAATTACACAATAATTTCTTATGTTCAAAATGTACAACTTAAAGGAGTATTTTGCAGAACCATGGTATTCATCGTGCTGATGTCACTGTTAACACGGGGAACCGAGCTGATCGTCTGTTTTTTTTATTATTTATTTTTGGCCTGACTACACTTACGCTGCCTTATTACAAAGGATCGCTTATTGATATAATCCGGTTTAAGCTAAGGCTTCAAATAGTCCTTCTCAAGAACGAAGTAACAACACAGTCGTCGCAAAATTTGTCATTTGCTAGTCAAATTCCATACTTTACATTTTATTTCGTATATATCCGCGTGGCTTCTGGGTGAAACAGATTCTGGGATGAGCCTGAGAATAATTATATTCACTTACTATATTTTGTACAATTATGGACAGTAATAATTCAAAATTAATTCAGTTAAATGCAAATCTGTATAAATAATAAGAGATTTATTTTCAATAGTGAACTTTTACAGTATTATAGTATTCCGTACTCTAGTCTTCCTACTTCCTAAATTTAAAAGTAAAATAGCTGAATGTTTTCTTAGCTATTTTTTATTTTCTTGTATACGATGTAATGAATATTAAGTTATTTTTAGGGTAGCTAAAACTCAGAGACCAGCAACACTGTCAACGAAATTCATCAAGACGTTTAATGAACATTACACAAAAATGATAGACAAAGCAATAGAAAAAAACAAATATATCGATCACCCACTTACAAAGGACAGAATCAAAAAGGTTACATATTGTTACTTTTCCATATTACTTTATAATTTAATGATTTATCTATATATATCTGTGATGTCGGGGAGAAACATGACAACTCCAATTTGGTCGAATTTTAGTTAGGTACTACAATGACATTAAAATTTTCCAAATTTTATTTTAGTTTAACCCAGGTAACTCTAACGTGCATAGAAGCGGTAGAAATGTGATGGTTACATTCTGATATCTCTACATTTTACTCAGAGATTTTTGTCAAAATATGATAAAATAACTTAACATGCTATTACCTATCAGTAAAATTAAAAGGATGTGTAAATTTATGGTCATTTATTGACAAGTAACATATGTCATCTTGTTACCAAAATGAAAAAATCAAAACCTGTATATTTTTTGGTACAAATGTGTAAAGTTTTATTTTAGCTCTGGCTCTGGTGTAGAACGGCAACCTAAAAACAATAATACACAACTACCTGGTTCACTTCGTTCAACTCACTCATCTAGTCCGACTCATACACCTAGTCTAACTAAGGTAGGTGAGGGTAATATGGTCCTTAGTTTTGTTGCCGTATAAAACCAAAACTAGAAGGAGGACAGAAACAAAAACACAAAGTCGTATACTATAACTAATATATTAAGAAAAAATACCAAACAAGCTTTGGCAATAATTAGGAACACTTCGAAAAATCTACTTAAAAAGAAATAACTATACTGCACTATACTAAAATCGACTTAAATATTTACAACAATTTCAACTGTCAAAATGTTATTATTATACTTTATTATTTGAATGACTGAAGAAGAGCTATTGTATCACAAAGCCATGTCTATGCAAACAAAGCTGTAGTTTTTGAGTTCTAACAAAGTGATCATATTACTCTCACGTACTATAGTCCTGTTTCTAATGATGGCTTCACTTATTTAACTAGAAAAAGAAAGAAAGGGCGCGATCCCTTCCAGAGAAAGATACGAAAAGAACGCAACAAAAAAACGTAGAAAAGGCGAAGAATATACAACTGCCAAAGGTAAATACATATCAAAAAGACACTCCGGTAGTTTCTCAGATAATTGCAGGGCGCAATGTCAACAAAAACTTGAGGTACTTGATTTAAGACTACTCTAAAAATACTACAGGAACTTGTCATCCAGAAATGTGCAAATACAAGACTTACCAGGTCTTATTACTATTAAAACAAAACGACGTATTGCGAATCGCAATTCAAGTAACAAAAATAAAAGAGAAGTCACAGTAATATACACAGTAGATGGAATAGAAGGTGTTTGTACAAGCTGCTTCATGAAAACTTTTGGTGAAACTAGTTTTTATTGATGATGTCGTAAATAATAAAAAAATTGCCAACAAAATGCAGCCAACAAACGTTCTAATGCAGATATGAAATATGTTGAGGACTTTATGAACAAATTTCTTACTTACGAAAGTCATTACTCAAGACGTTATACGACAAAAAAGTATTTACACCAGGATTTAAACATAACATTATTATACAACCTGTACAAAGAAGATGTTGCAAAGAAAAACAGTGAGGTACGTTTTTGTGTCCAGTGAGTTGCTGTTTATTTCGGAAAGTATTTAAGTCACAAAATATAAAATTTAAAAAACCTTTTAATGATATCAGCAAAACCTGTGATTATCTTATTCTTCAGATTAAAAATTGTGAGGACGAATATAAGAAAGAAAACTTAAAAGAAGAATTGAATGCACACCAGAAGAAAGCAGAATTACATTATAGTGCAAAAAGAGCAGATAAAGAATTAAGTAAAGATAGATGAAGGCAAAATTATAGTTACTGCATTTGATCTTCAAAAATGTTTAGCATAGCATAGCATTTTGTCTGCGGGAATATCATTTTACAAAAGAAAATAATAACGAAAAAAAGAAACGCGCTGTTTGGTTTGGTATGAGAACATTGCGCAAAGAGAAGCCAATAGACAAGGTTGCATTTGGTCTGTGGCATTCATCCAGACAGATAGTTTTTAATTCAAATACTTGCCTAAGTCTGAATCGTAATAATATTCTACCCATAGATAATACACTATATACCAGAAAATTGTACCTGTAATGTTTGAGCTAGCCGTAAATCCTAAAACTAATTTGATAGAAATAGTCACAAGTTTTTAGTGCCTGGCCATATGCACTTAGAACGTGACAGTGATCACGCAGCAATAGAGATTTTTGAAACACCGCAGAGTGACATTTCAGTGTCCCAAGATTGGGTAAATGTTATACAGATGTTTATAAAAATGACAAGGTACAGATACATAGTCAAAATTATGACACAAGAAGATTTTTTTGGCTTCTTTCAATTTTAAAATCCACATTCATGAAAAGAAACATTAATACAGAAAAACAATAATTTACATGGAACTGTGTTTTCTGACTTCTGTTTTTGAAAGTTTCAAAAAAATGTGGCATTGTAATTATCATTAGAGACTGGTCAAACAGATTTAAAAATATAGGTAACTACTTAAATGTCTTTGAGACTAACATTTCAGATATTGTGTGTAATAGTGTGCAGTTACGTGGTCACTTGGAAGGGAAGGCCAAATTGGCCTCTAAAAAGCTTGGCGTGCTCAGCAGGGCGAGACAGTATTTCATGCCGGCACATCGCTTGCAACTTTACAAAGCGCAAGTTCGGCCCCACATGGAATACTGTCCTCATCTCTGGGCTGGGGCACCCCAGTGCCAGCACCTTCCACTTGACCGCATCCAGCGCAGAGCGGTTCGAATCGTCGACGACCGAGTTCTTTCTGATCGGCTCGATACACTGGCACTGCGTAGAGATGTTGCATCTCTTTGCGTATTTTATCGCATCTATCACGGGGAGTGCTCTGAGGAATTGTTCGGACTAATTCCAGCCGCTCAATTTCACCATCGCACATCGCGACAAAACTCGCGTTACCATCCATACCATCTGGATGATTGGCGGTCCACCACTGTGCGATTTAGAAGAAGTTTTCTCCCTCGCACAACTTCCTTGTGGAATCAATTACCACCAGCGAATTTTCCGGACCGATACGACTTAGGATCCTTCAAGAAAAGAGCTTACACCTTTCTAAAAGGCCGGCAACGCATCTGCAATTCCCCTGGTGTTGCGGTTGTTCATGGGTGGCGGTTGTCACTTACCATCAGGTGAGCCGCATACTCGTTTTCCCCCTCTTCTATAAAAAAAAAGATAGTATTATTTTTTGAAACGAGGTAATAAGACCTTACTGATTGACATACGCTCACCTCAAGCATATTTCAGACCATTGCCAATATGCTCAAAAAAAGTATAATGACATAATGAGTCTTCTGCCATATAGATAGAGTATATCACGATTTCTATATGAATTTTATAACGACCAACTCAAATTCAGACACTGTAAGCGACATTGATGGAAATTATAAATAAAAAGATGATCTAGTTAGATAAGTACTAGAATTTTCATTAATTTCTGCTGAATTTAATTTGGTACATCTAAGATAAGTGCATTGTTTTTCGTTTTTCTCGAAAATAGTCATGTTGTGAGTAAAATTTGTAATTGTCATAAAAACTTGACTAATAAAACTTAAAAAATACAATGATTGTATTTTCTTTTATTGTTTAATAGGTCACAATATCGGTATGTATCTAATCAAAATCTTTAAAGTGCCATACTGAAAAAAGGTGTTTTTGTACATATCATGTTTCTCCCCAACACCACAGATATATATATTTCTAATAGAAGGAAGAGACAATGCAAATAAGAACTATAATTTCAGATGTGTGATCATTTTGTACTCTTCAAATTTCCATTACAAGCAGAATTTTTAATCTATGCTTACGAATCATTGGAAAAACCTGAAAATATAACAGAAGGATGTTGCAGCAGGCTTATTGCTTAGCTTGTGTCTCAGAAACGGTACGTTCTGTTTTCATTAATATATTGGTAATGAAGCTCAGGAGTTGCTCGCTGTAATCACCGTACGCGAACAACTCGGATCTGATCCCAGCCAGCACTGATGAAATTATTAATTGCATAACCTGCATTTTACACAACCTGCCTTTATAACCTCGAAACCTGCATATCTGAGTGAATATGCACTGAAGCTAATTCCTCCACAACCCTTTCTGAAGCTTGTTTCCAGTTGTGGTACGTATGTAGGCTGTAACTTTTCTTTTATATTACGAATGAAATTCGTAGTTTAAAGTAATTTTAATTTTAAATTAATTCCTCTGTAACGACGTGCATAATTTTGACTGTGGAAAAGCGGTAAGCGTGTTTTTTATTTTACAAAACTTTGACACCTTTTCTTTTCTTACGCGCGGACAGTGCACTTTATGATAACTGCCGCGGTTCATACACGTCTGTTGCGTTGTCACCCCTGAGACTAAGATAGAATGCCGTCTTACAAAAAAAATGGGTATCAGGGTCTGGTCACTTACAATGGAAAACATATCAGTGTTATGCATGTTACGCTGGTTTGGTAGAGCTTAGCACTTTCTGGCGGCAGGATCTATTCTCTACCAGGCATACAAATGTTTGTTCTGAGTATACGTGTTAATCTATGTGCACTTGTCTCCACGATATAAGAGAAACTCAAAGGCGGCATTCAGGCCGGCAGTGCACGCACTGCTAAGTTCCGGCTTGAATTGTATGGAGAGCCAGTTTAATTACAGGTTGTGAGGTATTCCATCTTAGTACTCAAAGGTCCTCAAAAGTCCGCATCTGTAGCATTCTTTTTAGATGATGGTTGCAGACGTCCATTTGGGCAGCCACTTACCATCGCGTGGACTAGTTTGTCACTTCAGTTATATAAAAAAAAAACTTAATTATCATACTGTTTGTGTGGTGGTGCGACATGTGGTGACAGCTTAATAATCGTTACTACTTATTTTCTTTCTCGGTAACAGAAAACAATGTAGCAGACAGCGTAATACATATTCAAAGCAATCAGACCTAAAGTGGTTACGTAAAAATGAGACACACATTTGTGTTGCGAGAAATTTTGCACTGCGTTCGCAATGTATTGCAATATTATAGTTATACCAGCAACTTAACTCGAAAGAGTCAGTAATTCCTTCATAGGGCTATGTATACGCTTTTACAACAAATTTCCAGGAAATATGCAGACCTTATCTATCTAAACTTTAAATAGATAAGGTCTGCATATTTTCATTTTTGCTTAATAAGTATTTTAAACCTTTAGATTCTAAAGGTTTAAAATATTTATCAAGCCAAAAATATCTAGTAAGGGTTATTATACTACTAAAGAGTACATGATTGATAATAACACCTGGGAATGAGATGAAGATCGAATCGAGAGAGAATAATCGCTACCATGTTAGAATAGAATAGAATAGAAAAAACATTTATTCAGCACAGGCACATGTTGTTTCTAAATGTTTTCATAACAATTGTGTAAATAATAATATTATATTAAAAATTATGCTTTAAAAAATTTCTTGCTGGTTCTTCCAGGGACAGAGGTTTTTTCTTCGAATCATTGGTAAAGTAAAAAATGACTTTCAATAAGAATGACATGTAATCTACATTTAATATAAACGATTCTATTCAATTCTATTATGTATGCTAAAAGAATTTATTTATTTATTAACTCCTTTTTTAATTTCCCATACCAAAAAAATATAAAGGGCCGAATTAATGCTGAAATCATTTTAAATTGTAAACAGTAATGTTGAATAAGAATAAAAAATTAATGTATCATATGTAATTACAAAAAATTATGTTGAAATCGCAAAAATATATGAATAAAAAATATAATTATGTAAATAAATAATAGAACAATAGTATAACAAAGATATTGTTAAATCCAATTGGGCATACCTTAAGCGCATTAAAAAAATTACGTATGACATGATTATACGGAAATTTTAAAGTAGTTAGTTACTCGAAGTTTAAAGTAGTAAATACATTTCGACAGCACTATCGTCTTCAACACACTCGAAAACCATGAAAATGACACCCAAAATGAAAAAATTGGAACCTACTTCAGCCGCCATCTTGGATTTACATTTCGACAGCACTATCGCCTTCAACACCCTCGAAAACTATGAAAATGACACCCATGATGAAAAAATTGATACCTAATTCAGCCGCCATCTTGGATTTACATTTCGACAGCACTATCGGCTTCAACACCTTCGAAAACTATGAAAATGACACCCATGATGAAAAAATTGGTACCTAATTCAGCCGCCATCTTGGATTTACATTTCGACAGCACTATCAGCTTCAACACCCTCGAAAACCATGAAAATGACACCCATGATGAAAAAAATTATAGCTATTGCAGCCGCTACCTTGGATTTACATTTCGACAGCACTATCGGCTTCAGCACCCTCGAAAACCATGAAAATGACACCCATGATGAAAAAATTTATATCTATTGCAGCCGCCATCTTGGATTTACATTTCGACAGCACTATCGGCTTCAACACCCTCGAAACCCATGAAAATGACACCAATGATGAAAAAATTGATACCCATTGCAGCCCCCACCTTGGATTTACATTTCGACAGCACTATCGGCTTCAACACCCTCGAAAACCATGAAAATGTCACCCATGACAAAAAAATTATACTACTTACTTTTAGTACATACTACTATTATTTATTCTCTTCTTTTAAAATATTGTAATAAAAAAATCTTTTATTATTATTATAATCAAGTATTTAAGAAATTTGGTTATTCGAATATTGTGTATTTGTGCAGCGATCTTTTTGAGCCGCCGCAAAAAACCGAAATAATGTCCACTCACGACGGAGACTGAAGCCGAATGTGAGCCGAACTAAACTACTCTGTGGCTGTAGCTCCCCATTTACAGAAATAATTTACATACAAGGCTACCAAATCAACGAAAATTTCGCCATTTTGGAGCCGAAAATTTAATTATAGCTAAACAAAACAAAATTACACTGCCATTTACATTCAGTGGCTTCCCACATGATAGATGAAGAGATTAAAAAATAAATTGAGTTAAACAATTGATATTTTCAAAAGTTATCGTGTTGACAAGCCACAAGGACATGATAAAGCCACTAAAACCCTTTTTTATTTAAAAATAGCAATTAATCGATTTAAAAAAAAATATTAATAAGTTCAACAATCATTTATCTTTCTAACAATGTGCTTTTTATATTATTTATATGTATAATATGATTGCTAGATACGATTTTATTCGATAAAACGTTGGAATCTTAATTTTTAGGCGATAGTAGAACAAACCTTGCGCTTTCGCTTAAGGTATGCAATAGTAAAAAAAAAGTTGAGCACCGATGCAGCTATATTATGGCTCGGTTGGGATAGAACCACGCTTTTACAAAACACCAGCGTAAAATAGCAGCATGTTGCAATATTTTGCATGGCAAATGTAACAAGTCAATTTATCTTAATCTTCAGGGGCGATAACGCATCTTCATTTTGACTCTTGATCGAGGATACAACATGTGGACTGTGTGCTAGTTTGTCACCCTTATTCTATACAAAAAATATGTGTTTTAATTAATTACTTAACTTAATTGAGAATAGAACCAGGAGTCTAAAGAGATAGTATTCACTTACCATCAGGTGTACTATGTGCTCGTTCTATAATCTGAATTCCGTTATTTAATTTATTTGTTATACGTATATGTAGTGTAGTGTATATGTGTAATGGTGAAAACATTTGTATGCATTTTACATTGTATAATATTGAATACTGTTACGTTAGTCCTTTGTTAAATATTCATTGACACCCACGTAAGATCAGTGTCGAAGGACTCTGTTAGTAACTATACTGAGTTGGTTACCATTTTTGTAACCATTTACCAAATTTAAAATATATTGTAAGCAAATTGCTGTAACGTGTTACTAAATTATCTTATTTTCTTTTTATTTTCCTTCTTAATTGTATAATAAATTATAAATATTTTTGCCCATTTTTGTTTTAGTTTCAGACGTATTATTTGATACAGGATGATGTGTATGACAACAGTAAAATGCGATCAGGAGTATCTAGCTGGCATTTGCAACCTGATGCTAGCGCATTGGCAATGAACGACACTTGTATTTTGCGATGTTTCGTCAGTGAAATCCTGAGACAAAATATTAAGGAAACGTTTTATACGAAAGTTATAGATGTTTTTAATGAGGTTTGTAGCTTTATTATTAAAGAAAGATCCGATTTTAAATGAAATAAAAATGGTTCAAAATATTCTGTCTACTCTATCAAATTTTATAATTGATAATTATTTGAAAATTTGAGCTTGTCGGAATCGAATATCGAAAAGACAGAACGTTATCGCCTTCGAAAGATGCGATATATTCATAATCTTTCCTATGTGCCAAATGCTTGTGTTTAAATTTGGAGTAGGACTGCCTTTGAGCCTAGGAGCCCTCTGGGTAGCTATAAACCCGAGGTGACAAGGCATCTGTAGCTTTCTTTGTTTGAAGTTGGTTGCAGGTGTCCTTGGACTGCAGTAGCCACTTACCATTAGATGAACTGAAGTTTGTTTGTCACTTCAGTTTTATAAAGAACTAGCAACTTGCCCTGGTGTCTCCTAGGTATCCGAATTTTTTTTTTCAGATAAAATATACCCTAGTTCACTCCTGGTATCGCCTCTAACTATGACTCTATCTATTCGAGAAGTTTCATTACTATCTGTTTAGCCATATCGAAGATAAGCGTGGACAAGACAAAAATCATAAAAGTGCCTATTCATGTCTTAATGGCATGCAAATGTTGTTATTAATTATATTAGATTATTATCGCAGCTCAATAAGAGGCTGTTATTTCGACAGACAGACAGACACTTTAAATTTTATTTAAATTTATAGATGTGTAAAACCAGAGCGACGGTGAAAATCAGCAAATATTTTGATCTGAGATTGCTTATTCGCCTACCAAGTGTGACAATTAAGACGAATTATACCTGCATTCCGAAAGAGCAATATCCAGCAGGGGAGTGTTGTGGACTGATAATTATATGATTAATTTAAAGAAGAAAGCTTGACAATTTAAATAATCAATATTTGTTTCTTGCAGATGTACCTCATAATGGAGATGGAGCAAGTTTTAGATTTATATTTAGCCCAAACGAGAAACTATGATGATTTCACGATGGAAACTTATGATAAAATGTGTTACATGAAAGCTTCATATTATTGCATGAACTCGCCGACTTTACTAGCGTTAATTTTGTGTAACAAGGCGAACGAAGAATCTTTTAAGCTGGTGCTTGATTTGTGTAATGACCAGATGACAGATTCATGTAAGCTGTATCAAATAGTTATCAATTATGGATCTTATTAGTTATTCATCGTCATTCATCATTGGAAGTCTATCAGGGTACAATACAATTCAAATAAGAATAGGAACGGCAATGACCTCGAATGACCGCGATCTGCTACTGTCACTTGAAAAGTACCGCTTGCAAATAAAATTAATTTGCATATTTCCAACTTTATTTTCCGCTTTATTTACTGAGTCCCAGTATTACGAAATCTATTGAAGTCATAAATATTTTTATAAATTAATTTAAAATAATGATACTAGTCGGAGGAATATTTTAAATACCTACATAAATCCATGTTCTATTATTATAAGAGAAAGCAGCAGAGATGATAATTACGACAATGATGACTACTCAGAAATTGATGAGTATATCCTCAGCATATTTTACAATTTACTAATCTATGCATTATTCCCTTTTGTTTAGTTTATGAGTCTTCTTTCTGCTTCTTAATAAATTCATAAAAGTCCATTTTAATGGTCTTCTTCTATTGCAAAGGCTTTGATGTAATCGCCAAGCTTAATAGATGGATTGCAATACCATGTTACTCCACTTTGGTGCTGCTTGTGGTTACCGGTCTAGTAATATACCAGCTGATAATTTATTGGAGTCGCAGTCACCTATTATAATACATATGGGACACAATTAGATGATGGATTCTCATTCGAATATAGCATAAAATTTGAACTATATTTTTTTACCATTACCATTACCTCCTCCTTCATAGATTACTCCATAGGAAGTATAATTGCTATAGTTGCCACGCTTGATGAGCGGGTTGGCTAACGCAGTTTTTCATTTTACTCAGCTGTTATCAGGAAAACGCTGCTGTCGATTTCAGTCGCTTTCAGATTCCCCTGTCGCATCTTCCCGCTGGATGATGTTGATGTTCTAGCAGTACCAATGCACGGTTAGTGAAGTAGAAGGTAGCTAAGAGTATCGTTTGGCGTTACTAACATTATACTTAAAATAACTGTGTTTGAAATTAATACCAAAGAAATTGTAAAGTGGAATTTTAAGTAATGATTTACACCGTGCAAGTTGCCGCTCGACTGTGAAAGAAAACATTGTAAGAAAATCTGTATGACTGAGAAATAAAACAAATGTGGTGCACTAACTACTCCATAACTATTTTAGTAACAAGGGGAGGCCTGTGCCTAGCAGTGAGACATTTATAAGCTGTAACATTTATATATGTTATTTTATCTTTTTAGAATGACTTTACGGAGTGTTTTGACGTCGGTGAGTCAATGAGTAGAAAATCCGCTAACGACATTGAAAATAATAAATTAACGTGGACGGCTGTGGTCGCATTACAGCACTTCAATAGCGAGCAAAGAGATATTTTTAATGAATGCTATGGAAACCCAAATCCAGAAAAAATTAAGCGAGTTATACAACTGTACGAAGAAGTAAATTTGCGGCAACTGTTCAAACAAGAAGAAAGTGCTCGCTATAATAATTTTCTACGAAAAGTTCGCAATTTACCGGCGAATGCTACACCTTCTCCGGATTTTTTTATGAAAATTTTTGAATATTTTAAAAGTTACGCCAGTGATTCATCCAGATTTTACTACGCTTAATGACTTATTCTGAATCTGGTTTTAGGCTTTGGGATTTTTTTACTTTATAGAAGTTTATGAATAAAAGCATTTATTGAATATAAGACTTATTTTTCAAAGAGTATCCTAAATTAATATTTAACTTCAATATATATATATATATATAATCCTGTAATGATGATGATGATGAATGATATTTCTATATTGCAGTTTTTGAAAATACGAGTAATTAAGGCTTCTAATTTTGTTTGAAATTATTCTAAATTGAATGTCATTTATGGGCAACAAAGCAACAACAACGTTTTTGCCGACCGAGCGACTCTTACAAATGTGTGCATGTGTAATAAAAATGACATAATTTCTTTTAACTAATTTTTCTCGTCGAACGTTATCTCTTTTGGGCGTATATTCCAAAATGACCCTGTATACTTTGCGAGTATGCGCCCAAGCTGTAGCACAATGTACTTATAAGAGCAAAAGAAAATAACTTTTAATGAGAAGTAAATGCCGACTTCAAAGAACTAAAATTAGTTTAATAATTTAGTATTCTGAAGTCGGTGCTATGACATACTGTATATAATAATTAATGTTTATTTATAGTTTCTTGCTGGTTCTTCCCAGGACACAGAGGTTTTTTCGAACCAGTGGTAATTAAAAAATTTGTGACTTTCAATTAGTATTACATATAATCTATATTGAATTAAAAAAAATCTGTTTCTGTTTCAATAGGTATCTGAATATTTTTCGCAATATCCTAAAAAGCTGAAATCGTGGTCTTGTTTAATACATTTTTAGTATACATTTGCTATCGCAGTTTGGTTTTAGTTAGCAACTTTTAATTTATATACACGTCATAAAACGGATATCACTTTTAAATTACAGCGTTTCTTTAAGCGAATTTATATTAACAATTTTCAAATTTCATGTATGAACTAAATGCTAGGATCCCATTGCTGTCTCGGGAGCCATCTGGGTAGGTATTATTTTCTTATCTAGTACCGGTATAAATATCGGCCGTAGGGCATTCCATCTCAGTCTGTAGAGGTGACAACAATCTTCTTAGTTTGACGTTAGCTGTAAGTTTTCATGGGCTGTAGTAGCCACTTACATGTGGACTGTAATTTCGTTGGATACTTCAGTTTTATAAAAAAAGAAACTTAAACTAATAAATCCTAATAAAATTAACATTTCTTATAACATATATTTTTGGAATGTCGAAAAAAAGAATATTCTGAATTACGTCTGTTATTGGATCGCAGACACGATATTTCAATATTTATTTAATTAGTTTAGCTATTCAGCGAGGAAACCCAGCTAGCGTTCTTGGAACGATACTACAGAGAGTAAGATTATAATATAATAATTTAAGTTTTTAGTTTGTTTTTCTTGTATATATTTTCAATAAAACTACTTTTACGGATTTTATCGCGTTTAATTAACTTATTTTGCTTATTTTTTATTAATTCCCGACGTTTCGTGTGCCACGGGGGACTAAGGTGATTGACGTCCCCATGCCCGTGTGTTAACCGTGTGCTAACGTCGGGAATTAATAAAAATAAGCAAAATAAGTTAATTCAACGCGATAAAATCCGTAAAAGTAGTTTTATTCAATGGGTAGTGTTCGCGTAAATATAAGAAATCATTGTATATTTATTTAAATATTAAAAAAATACATACGATATATTACATACAATAGTATGTGTTACGGCTTACAGCTGCCCCTGCAAAGATCATCTTGGCTGGGGCCCATAGCAGCTTCCTCGACGGGCAGACGCAGGTCGGGCTCAATGGCCATATGGAAGAATTTCCTATAATACTAAGCTATATGGGAGAAGGCTAGGGAAATATAGTACGTACCTGTTTCCGACTCTTAGATCGCCCCAAGGCTCGGTCAGGCCGTAAGTGAGTGTGAGGTGCATGGCAAGTAGTTTTTAGTGATGTGTAAATGTCTGAGACCTGGACCAGCTTAGGCGACCAGCAGCAGCCGAGTTACAGGCTGCCCCACAATGCTGCATCGCTCCAGCCGGCTCCACCGCTGGACCATTTCTTTCTTCATTGTCACTATTTCAGTTTATTTGCTTCATTGTACATTTAACTAACTTAAAGTCGCCTAATTCCATATTCATCGTAGAATCGAACACGTGATACCCGATACAGTACGGACAGTAGTTCAAAATTCGACATTCAACGTCCCGGATTCACTTATCACAATATTATAAATAAGGAATTAACGCGGTCTCTTAATGAGTCATACGGTTCAGCGTTAAACACAACTAAGTTCCTTCATTCGACACCAAAACACCACGTCGCGAAAAGAATTCAAAATACGCCTCGTTGACACGTAAAATAACAAACCAACCAACACACAAAAAAGGGAACTTAACGCGACGGCACAATTATAATGATTTCCAGACAATCAACCGGGAGACGCTCTCGACCAAGGAATGCGTGGTTCGAATCCTAGACCGTATATCTACTCGACGCGCGCGTGCACAATTCCGCATCACCCGAACAAGTTAAATATTGCAAAATTCACATATCCACGTAGCGAAATAATACGCACTAAATCTAACTATCTGGACCCTACACGGTCGCGTGAACTTCGGCCGCGATAATCGAGATACGCAGATTCACCGCATCGAGGCCAGCGAGCTACTGCTTCTTCGCCCACGCGTCCAGCCACACAAGCCGCACACCGCCGCTCCACCTGGTGGCGTTTATCTCACCTACATACCATCGGGTGACGCGCCAGCTCGAACGCAATCGGATGGCATTCAAAATGATCAAATTTGGGCATAAAAAACCCCCGTCCCGAACATAAGTACTTATATCCGCGATCAAACCGACAAGCGGGACAGGGTCGCGACGGCAAGTTGCAAGACCGAATCTACAACCAAAACTAGGCCACCTTAGGCACCCCATCAGATCTTGCAACCCTAGCCACCTCCTCAAAAAGACAGCCCCAATGTGGGCAAGCCGGAGGGTCAACCTCCACTGGATGCCCCTCCTGAGCATCGCAGCACCTTAAAAGTCCTGTACTGGACAGAAGTCCGACGACCTCTTTCAAACACCTATCTGTACCCCTATGATTCGTTCCGCAATCCGACCGGATCAGGTCTGGAAACAGCGACGCGACACGAAGCGGCCCAGCGTGGCCTCCTAAGCTTCAGTGCAGAGAGCACCCACAAATTCCACATGAACGTCGTCTGTGGATAGCCAAACGAAACGCACAGATAGTCTCTAGTAGTGTTGCCCAAATGCAAGAACAAGACGAGACTTAGCAAGTCTTGGTCTTGGTCTTGCGCCAATACACCTAGTCTTGGT
This sequence comes from Parnassius mnemosyne, assembly GCA_963668995.1. Classification (NCBI taxonomy): domain Eukaryota; kingdom Metazoa; phylum Arthropoda; class Insecta; order Lepidoptera; family Papilionidae; genus Parnassius; species Parnassius mnemosyne. The sequence goes on along the minus strand of CAVLGL010000068.1, from coordinate 16,956,993 downwards.
CTTGTTCTTGGTATTGCGCTCCCAGTCTTGGTCTTGGTCTTGGTCTTGCAGCAAGAGTCTCGCAAGTCTCGCAATGACCTATTAGCCTATTACTATTTATTAAACGTTACTTTAGATCTTAGAACAACTTAACAGAGTAGGTACATATTGAGCTTGAATTAACATAGCCATAGTAAAGACCAACCATATTAATAAATGTCTAAACATTTAATGAGAAATTCGAAAAATCAACTGACACTTTTGACAAAGCATTAATACAAAGTAACCATCTGGCTGACTCATCACTTAACCTATATCTATGTTTTCTAATTACTAATGATGCTTTAGAAAATAATCTCTCAGCAGGTACTGAAGTTGCAGGTATTAAAAGAAAATCACGGGCCATCTTCGATAAAATCGGATATTTTGTCTCATGCGTCCTCCACCACTCTAAAATGTCTTCCGAGATGACGGCTCTGGGTTTACCTAGGTACCTCTCCAACTCCTTAATAACTAAGCCTTGAAGACAAGATTCAGATCCATTTTTACACATTTCAAGTGTTTTAAAAGTGCTATGGTGTCAACCATATTTATCAAATGTGTGACGACATATTCGAGCACTTTGTTTTAAAAACACACACTTGCAAAAGTCGAGATTTGCAGTGAACTTACTGAACATGTTTATCTTTTAGGTAATAATAATAACAATAATAGTAAGTAATTATTATAAATCCATATAGTTAATTTTATAATAATTACTTACTAGAATAAATTATTATGATACCTACCTATTATCTAATTACAATATTTCTTGCGAGATCAGGATAATGTATTCGTGTCCATTCTGAGCACCCGGAAACTTATATTATTCTTTGAAACATGTACTCTGTGGCGGCAATTAAACAGTGTCAAATGTAGTGCGTGTGGCGCAGCGGCGACGATTGTATGCGATATCACTAGTAGCCGCCGGCACGTGTATCTTGACCTTGTACTTTCGAATAGCTGCACAATTTCTTTGACAGGTCAGTATCTGACCTTTGATGACGCCGACAACAAGACGCCGCGCACTATCAAAGTGCCGATGGTCAAAACTAGGTCAAAACAAAATGCACTCTTTTTTCTTTTAATGGATATTTTCATTCGCTATGTATATTTATGGTACTGTTCGTAATGCGCATAAGTCCAATTTTACAATTTTTTATTATATTTTTTGCGTCTCATAGAGTCCCTAAGCGTATACCCGAACTTCTATACTCCCTGAAACGACACTTAGTTCTAACTGCAAGACGCAAGAGTCTCGCAAGCTTAGTCTTGTTCTTGCGCAAATCTTGCACGGTCAGTCTTGGTCTTGGTCTTGCTAAAAATAGGCGGTCTTGTTCTTGGTCTTGATCTTGCAAAAATGCAAGAACAAGACCAAGACTGCAAGACCAAGACCGATTTTGGGCAACACTAGTCTCTAGTATGAATTTTCAAACAAGCAGGCATAACCAAGCCATCCAACATATAATCCTTTACTCAATAGTGCGGCAGCTGATTTCAATCTGCTACCACTACTTAGTAAGATTTTTGAAAAAATTATTCTTGATCAAATGTTAAATTTCTTTAATATTAATAATTTACATCATTAAAATCGATTTGGTTTCACAAGAGGTCGCTCGACAACTGATGCCGGTGTTGAGCTAATTAAATATTATATCTTTAATGCATTGGAGAACTCACAGGATTCTTTGGGTATATTCTGTGACCTATCCAAGGCCTTCGATTGTGTTCACCGTGAAACATTAATCAGGAAACTTCTACACTACGGCGTAAGAAGTGATGCTCTTAAATTAATTATTTCATATTTAAGTAACAGAACGCAAAAAGTTGTCACTAGCCGAATAAGCTCTTCCGGGTTGATGGTACAAATAGCTGTGCCTCTAGGCTTAATTCTCGGTCCCTTTCTGTTTCTTGTATACATTAATTACTTGCCTTACATAGTAGAGGATAACTATAATATAGTATTATTTGCTGATGGCACTTCTTTAATTTTCAAATTTAGACGACAATAACTAAAAGATGATGAAGTATATAATGCTATATGTAAATAAGTAAATTGGTTCAATATTATTAACTTGCATTTAATTGGCACTAAAACTAAATGTATGAAGTTCGTGACTCCAAATGTCAAACAATTAAATACTAATGTAATTTTAAATCGGGAGGAACTGGGTCTTGTCGATACCACCATTTTTTTGGAATTACGCTACATACAAAGCTTCATTGGAGCGCCCGTATATCAAAACAAGCAAGCATTTTTATTTCTGCAGCATATGCTGTAAAAATATTAAAATTCCCAGCAGTTTTGAAACAGCTAGACAAGTTTACATTAGCTATTTCTATCTCATAATGTCGTATGGTGTTTTGCTATGGAGGCAAGCAGCTGACACTGAAATTATATTTGTTTTAAAGAAGAGGGCCGGCCATAAGAGCAATTTATAATTTAAAGCCTAAAGAGTCGATGCGATAAAATTTTAAGGAAATTAATATATTAACTTTGGTTTCTCAATACATTTATGAAAATGTAACATAGTACACAAAAAACTCGACTCGTACTCGACTCCACCGAGTCAGTAATTCATTCTTGGGGCGATGTATACGCGTTTACAACAAAATTCCAGAAAATATACAAAATTTGACCTGGTCAAAGTTCAAAAACTTTATTAAACTAAGTTTTTATAAAAAGGGTTATTATAATTTTACAGAATATATGGATGATAATAACCCCTGGGAATGAGGTGATCGCTACCAAGGTATTTCTAATTAGTTGCGTTGTTAATTGTGTAACATACATGATTGTAAGCTGTTTTTTAAAGTTTCTTGCTGGTTCTTCCCAGGACACAGAGGTTTTTTCGAACCAGTGGTAATTAAAAAATTTGTGACTTTCAATTAGTATTACATATAATCTATATTGAATTAAAAAAAATCTGTTTCTGTTTCAATAGGTATCTGAATATTTTTCGCAATATCCTAAAAAGCTGAATTCGTGGTCTTGTTTAATACCTTTTTAGTATACATTTGCTATCGCAGTTTGGTTTTAGTTAGCAACTTTTAATTTATATACACGTCATAAAACGGATATCACTTTTAAAGTACAGCGTTTCTTTAAGCGAATTTATATTAACAATTTTCAAATTTCATGTATGAACTAAATGCTAGGATCCCATTGCTGTCTCGGGAGCCATCTGGGTAGGTATTATTCTCTTATCTAGTACCGGTATAAATATCGGCCGTAGGGCATTCCATCTCAGTCTGTAGAGGTGACAACAATCTTCTTAGTATGACGTTAGCTGTAAGTTTTCATGGGCTGTAGTAGCCACTTACATGTGGACTGTAATTTCGTTGGACACTTCAGTTTTATAAAAAAAGAAACTTAAACTAATAAATCCTAATAAAATTAACATTTCTTATAACATATATTTTAGGAATGTCGAGAATATTCTGAATTACGTCTGTTATTGCATCGCAGACACGATATTTCAATATTTATTTGAAATATCGTGTCTGCGTGCATCTCTAAAATAAGGTAACAATAGCTGAGCAGCAACTGGAGTTGATTTGGGAGGTGTAGTTAAAAAAAGAAACCTAAAAGACGTGCGTGGTTGCTTGCGCAAGGGAAGGGGTCTACTTCACAGAATACTTTACTCCTAGCGGAGAGTCTACTTGGTTAATTATCTTCGAAGGAAATGATTCAAATAATAATGATCGAACTTCGCTTTGAAGTCTCCAGTCATTAATATTATAATAACCCCTTTTATAATTCGTTTAATAAAAAAATAAATTAACTTTGGCAATACACATACCTTGTATGCTATATATATTCTATACGTGGTGGAGCCTTGCTGCAGCTATATTAATAGTATGGTTGTAGCACGAATGGGTCGGCTCGACCAGGGATGGACCACGCTTACAGAGAATACCAGCGTGAAATAGCAGCTTAATGCTTCTGTGTTTCGTATGGTGAGTGTAGAGAACCGGATACCCCTTTTACTGGAAAAGAGGCGTTCCATCTTAGTCCTCACGGCTCACAACGCATCTGCATTTTCAATTCGCAAACGAAGATAGATGTAGATGTCTATGGGCCACAGCAACCACTTAACATCAAGTGGACTGTGTGCTCGTTTGTCACCCTTATTCTATAAAAAAAAAAGAAAAAAATATTGGACTTAGTTCTAAAAGCGTATGAAATACGTTGCTCCAATAATGAATCAGTATTACTGCGGAGTCGAGTAGGTAAGTGTGAAATGTTAAATATTATATTGTTATGGACAACAATTTTATGTTTTAGTAAATTAAATATATTTTTGTTACTTATTATGAGCCAGTGCTTGACCACAATCCCTATTGGTGGTAAGTGGTGATGCATCACTAGATGGTAAATCGCGCTGTCTTAGCATGATAAAAGCCTATTTACTCTTGCCTTGAAGACGCTCAGACTATTCTTATACTATAACATATATATCCTTTAGTCGTGATTTGCGTTAGATTGGAAATGAAAGATTACAAAAACTTATTTTACGTGCATTACATTGCATGTTTACATACTATAACGAGATATTGATGAGATAAAAAGTTGCTTTATCTTTGGTTGAATTATAGCATGATCGACTTGATAACGACAATATTACGCTATTAATTTTTTTTGTTTCTTTTATGGATAAAATATTTACAAAGCAAGGCAACACAAGTAATCCTTTTTAGTTTTAGTAATTCATTCATCATTTCGGATTGTGTGGCGTTTTTAAAAGTCTACAGCGGTTATCTTTAGCAGGCGGGTTGGCGACCGCTGTTTTTATAATTCTGAATTATTATCTATGCTACTGACCAATTAATTTCTCTTTATTGTCATAAATGATATCCATAGGATGATATAGTGAAATGTTACAACAGACAGGGGTTAATCAGTCATTGACATTCTACCCCACGAAACTGAAATCACATCCCATTGGGTTCGGGAACAACGAGGTGGGCGTGACCCCCGTGAAGGAGTGTCACACAAGGACATCTGTTGGCCTCTCTTAAAAGAAAGGTTAGATGACTAAGATTACGGGTTCCTTTGGAGTGGTCCGGTCTTGACGTCCATTCAGTGGACTGTACTTTCCTCTTATTAGAAGGTGCAGTAGGAAATTAAACAGCAATTTTATCTTCGTAATTTCCCCATAAGAGTGCAACGTCAAAACTTTCACTACTTTTCCTATCACTTCCCTATTGCCTTCTCTCTTGCTTTAAACTGTAAAACTGATAGCTGGTTTGAATGCTTCGTTAAATACCTTTTGATAAAAGTAAAAATGAAAAAATTTGCTAGCGTCATTTTTGTCTCATTTTCATCACAAACTATCATAATCGGAAACTGTTTCAGCGAAATCACTTTATCTACAGTATCCCCACTTTAAGTTATAGTTAACTTACAACCTCAAAACTTTAGTTTGGTGTTAACGCTTGGGATAACTTAATTACGTATCACCGAACTCTATCGCTTCGAGACATGTTCATTATAATAGACAAGTAATTTTGTTTTAAAGAAGGGATGGTATAATGGTTGGGATGAAGAGTATATTAAAAAGAATAATGTAAGAAAGATGCAGTAAAAGTTACTGTAGAACTCGAAAGAGTTACCTTTTGATCTATGTACAATTGTAATTCAATTGTACTATAGTATAATATATACGTGGTAGAGCCATGCTGCAACTATATTATGGTTGTAGCACGAAGGGGTCGGCTCAACCGGGGAAGGACCACGCTCTCACAGAATACCAGCGTAGAATAGATAGAACGATGCTGTGTTTCGTATGGTGATTTTAGAGAACCGGAGACCCTTTTTACTGGAAACGAGGCATTCCATCTTAGTCCTCACGGGAGACAACACATCTGCATTTTGATTCGTAATCGAAGATAGATGTAGATGTCTATGGGCCACAGCATCCATTTACCATCAGGTGGACTGTGTGCTCGTTTGTCACCCTTATCCTATAAAAAAAATCTTATAGATTTTATAGCGTATAATCAAGCCTTTTCATGTTCCCAACGTTTCGAGTACTTTGCAGTACCTTTGGTAACGGGTGACTGATATATTCAACGTCCCAATATTATAGTTAACCCCGGCTACCGTCAAATTAAAATTATGAATTTTTGATCCAATATACACAAAAAGAACCTATAGCATCTTCAAGTTTTGCAGCATATGTTTGCGTAAGGATTAAATTTATTAATATACGAGATTAATTATACGAGAAGTCTTCTTCGCCTCAATCTGACTGTTTTCAAGGCAGGCTTTACGCTAGACGCAGTGGAGGATGGCCATACGGATCGTGCGAGGATACCGCACGATATCCTTTGACGCGGCGACTCTCCTGGCTCGCTTCCCACCTCTGGACATACTGACGGACATGGATGCGAGGGTGTACGACCGGACGCGTGTCCTCCGCCAAAACGTCGGTAGTGAGCCAGATGAGGTGTTCGAAGGGTTCAAGCGGCAGGAACGAATTAACGCATTCGTAACGTGGCGCGCTCGCCTCTCTGAAGAGCGTTATGCGTGCAAATGCGTTGTTGGAGCAATCCTGCCGCACTTTGAAGCCTGGATGCATCGAAGAACAGGAAGACTCACCTACAGACTTACACAGATAATGACCGGGCGCGGATGCTTCTGTGATTATTTGTGTAAGATTGGACGGGAAGCGACGGCGAACTGTTTCCACTGCGGTGGGTAGGAACAGGACTCCGCATCTCATACGGTGGCAACATGCCCAGCGTGGGAACGGGAGCGGATGGTCCTGGTAAGCCGGATCGGTCAGAACCTCTCCCTGCCGGCAGTCGTGTCGGCGATGCTGAGCAGGAACTCCGCGTGGAGGGCCGTAGACACCTTCTGTGAATTCGTTATGATCCAGAAGGGGGATGCTGAGCGGTGTCGGGAGAGGACAGATCCCGCTCGAAGACGACGCCGCCAAGGCGTTTGTCAGGGTCCTCCCTTGATCATCATCAAAGAAGTGTTCCCTTACCAGAAACGGGGCCTCGGGGGTTACGGGCGCTCGGGGCGGGGTCAAGCGTCTAGTGATGTAACACTTGAGGAGGACGGTGACTCGAAAGTGGTCTCGAGCACCGTGATAGCATTGCGAGGGTGCTGGGGGTAGTAAGGACTGCCCCCGGGACGTACTTTAATAGAGCAAAGCGTGAGAGGGGCCCTGGTTGTGTTCCGAACGGAGATCCCGGGACCCCTCATATACGCTGATGGAGGCCACCGTGGGGTTGTGGCCGGTAGGAGTCCGGTATAACCTTTCCGTCGCCCCCGCAACAGAAGGTATCCATGAGGATTTCCCCACGATAAAAAAAGGCTTTACGCTAAGACAGTGAGATTTACCATCTAGGTCTGGCTTATAATAAGTAAAATATGTTTATTTTTGATGTATGCTTGACTACAATCCCACGTGATGATAAGTGGATAGGTGATGATGAAGTTGAAGGTAAAGCGCACTGGCTTAGTTTAACAAAAACCTATTTACTAATGCCTTGAATAAACACATTGTATTTTAATAGAAATGTAAACGACCTTAAAAATCTTTTCTCCCCTAAGTACGCATTACGAATGACAAGAAAGAAAATAATTAGTTAAATTTTATTTTATTGATATTGCAAGAGTAATCTTTAATTCTTGTGTAAAAATAAAAAATAACAAAGCCTTTAAACTAAGCAAGTATAGTATATAAAGTAAGCATTATTTACGCCATTACTCGTACAATTCAAACAATAGAACTAACAGGTGATAAGGATAGTGAATTTGATTAGAAATGTAAAACTTTGTGTGTACTATTGCTATATTGTAGTACTTGATTTTCTCAGCTTTTTAAGCAGTAGTATCACATCTTTATACATTTCTGTATATGATTTTTTATCACTGATCCCTTCGTAAACGGCTGGACTAATTTTAATGAAATTTTTGACGTGAGTACGTCTTTAAATTTGCTTCCATAGCAGGAGATAATTCAGAAAACTGATGATAACAAAATCGGGGGATACAGTTCGGTGGTGCAGCTACGTATCTATTATATTCATTCAAAATTTATTTACACCACATGATAGCTAAAGGATCAAAAATTCGTTACGGTGAGTGTGACATCGCGCGTGGTGGAGAGTGGAGCGCCGTTATTTTGAGGTCATTTCGCTCCATGTATTCACGTTAAACACACGGCCATGTCCACTACAAAGCCACATCCCAATATTTTGTGTGTGTTTGGGTGGGTCCCTGGATAGTTTAGATTTACAGTTGAACCCGGTAGGTGGTGCTGTTGACGAAGCTTGAGCGGATTGCTGTGTTTTTATATTTTAATAAACAAAAGATGTTATGTATAAGAAACGAAACCTCACAACAGAAATTACCCCTGTCAATACCACACAAAGTGGTATTGACAGGAGTAATAACTATACTGTCTAGTTATAGAAATGAGTAATAGTAATTACTTCTAACAAATTTAAAATACAAAATGATTTCATTGCAAATATGTCTCTGACTCATCTTTTATCATCATCGTCTTTACATTCCATCACAAGTCCACTGCTGAACATAGTTCCTCCATCTGATATTTTTCTCAGTATTAGGTAACCTTCTGTATCTGAAACGAATATGAACATGCACGGACACTGGCACAGGCCTTCTCTTATTTCTGAAAGGGTTTTAGGGCAAGGAAACGTCCACCGCGCTGCCACAATGTGTGTTGGGGAACTTCACATGTTCTCGATATTTCTTCTTATTCCTCAGACATGCAGGTTTCCTTACGATGTTTTCCTTCACCGCCGAGCACGCGTGCAGTGTGCAGTGCTGCCGGGATTAAACCCGGGCGAAATTTACAGCGAGCGTTTAGACTCAGAGCTATTAATACGTTACAAATAAATACGATTCAACAATTATAATAAAAAGTCTTGCGTACTTAATACTTAAACACTTGATAACTCGTGATGCCAACCAGATAAAAATATAGCATCACACCGTGCAATGTAATTGAAGACGCTTAACCGCGACACAAACTATCAGCGATGCGCAGGCATAATAGGCAACATATCACTTATATATTTGTCACCTCTGCAGTTTATTAATCTTTGAACTCTTCTAAGTAATACAGAACGTATTCGCTAGACGGTGTTGATGTCGGCTAAATTCTCTGCGGTCGCTGTTTTGTCAAAGTCATTTAGGCTTCTTAAAGCCTTAACACGGTGCCTTCAGAAATAAGAGGAGACCTGTTACCTAGAAGAGGGACTTATATAGCTCCTTACTTTACTTTTGTATTGTATAAATATGCAATATTCATATTCGTTTCAGATACAGAAGGGTGAGGAAAATATCATGTGGAGGCCAGGAAAATGTAAAACATCTTTGTACCTAGATAAAATATTCTAGTGATTAACAGTTATATCATTCGCCATATTTTCTAAAGAGTTTAGAACGTTTCAGATAGAGCAAAATAAAAAAAAAATACAAAATATTATGGGAATGATTTATTAATAATATATACATTTATAGGTTTTTATAATAAAAATAATGAACAAGCTCAGTGTTCAACTGATAGTGTTTCTAGTAAACAATTTGTAAAATTGCTGTTCTTATTTTTATCAATAGTCAATTAAATCGGCACATGGCGTATTTGGTGTTCTAATTACAACTCGGCGGAAATTTGAAAAGAAAGATTTTGTCGGTTCTTAATTATCTTGTGTACACCATTTTTAACAGAAGTATTGTTTACATCTGGCGTGGTTTCTAAAAGCATGTTTAAGTCTCAGCTGCGTATCGTCAATCAGACCCTGAACCTTTTATGACATTTATTTTTGTTTCTTTTTGTTATACCTTGCACTCTTTTTAAAAACTGACGCAAACTCATTATAGTAATTTTATTTTATCCGTGCAGTTGGGGTCATAAATCATAGCTTGGCCTCAGCCCGGCTAGGGCGGTGAGCGTGTTGCGCGGGCGCAACGCCATTATTGATAACAACAAATAAACAGTAAATAGTTTTAGATTTAATGTTAGATATAAGTTATTATCTTTATATTTATATTTATTTGTAATATAACTTGTTACATTCCATATACCTAATTAATAATTTATTTTAAATCATTATTATTCTTATTTTAATAAATACGTTGTTTTATCTATTGTTTTTTTTTTCATTTTTATCACTAACCCACATAATGACAAAACTAAATACACTATCAATAACGCCTATCGACAACAATAAACCTTTAAACTAAGCAAGTATAGTAGATAAAGTAAGCATTATTTACGCCATTACTCGTACAATTCAAACAATAGAACTAACAGGTGATAAAGATAATGAATTTGATTAGAAATGTAAAACTTTGTGTGTACTATTGCTATATTGTAGTACTTGATTTTTCACAGCTTTTTAAGCACTAGTATCACATCTTTATACATTTCTGTACATGATTTTTTATCACTGATCCCTTCGTAAACGGCTGGATTAATTTTAATGAAATTTTTGACGTGGGTACGTCTTTAAATTTGCTTCCATAGCAGGAGATAATTCAGAAAACTGATGATAACAAAATCGGGGGATACAGTTCGGTGGTGCAGCTACGTATCTATTATCTTCATTCAAAATTTATTTACACCACATGATAGCTAAAGGATCAAAAATTCGTTACGATGAGTGTGATATCGCGCGTGGTGGAGAGTGGAGCGCCGTTATTTTGAGGTCATTTCGCTCCATGTATTCACGTTAAACACACGGCCATGTCCACTACAAAGCCACATCCCAATATTTTGTGTGTGTTTGGGTGGGTCCCTGGATAGTTTAGATTTACAGTTGAACCCGGTAATTGGTGCTGTTGCCGAAGCTTGAGCGGATTGCTGTGTTTTTATATTTTAATAAACAAAAGATGTTATGTATAAGAAACGAAACCTCACAACAGAAATTACCCCTGTCAATACCACACAAAGTGGTATTGACAGGAGTAATAACTATACTGTCTAGTTATAGAAATGAGTAATAGTAATTACTTCTAACAACTTTAAAATACAAAATGATTTCATTGCAGATATGTCTCTGACTCATCTTTTATCATCATCGTCTTTACATTCTATTCCATTCCGCCCGTGACCATGGATTGCTGTAAATCACCCGAAACGACGGGAATTAAAATAGTAAATTAATCGCGATAAAATCTTACGTTCCGTTCGGCTGCGACGCGGCCGTTTCTTAGTGTCAGGTGCCTGGTTATGGAGGTTAGCAGGATCCGAAGCACGGTTGCACCACTGGCAGACCGTAGATAATTGGGGGCCCAATTAATGAGCCAGCTACTCATGAAAGGCTGCCCCGCCATCTTACAAAAATCCTGGGATGGCTCCACCAAAAAAACCCTCCAAGTGCGAGTCGGACTCGCGCACCGAGGGTTCCGAACAAATCCGTAGGTATATAAGTTTAAAATTATTAATAATATTTTTATTATATGATGTAACTAAAAATTTATGCTTATTGCAATTTTTCCTTTATTTGTGCTATAATATGTTGCTTCGTACAAAATTTTAAGATTCTGAATTCACGGGAAGTACCCTTTAGGATTTGATTCCCTTGCGAATGTCGATGATTTGCGGCATAAAAGGCTGTATATTTTGATTGCGTTGCGTTTCATAGCTTCAAGAGACAATAGACTTGAATATTTGATATGAATTTCAGCTTGATACCTCCACGCGTTCCTGAGAAAAAGGGTCTTGACAGACAGACAGACGGCCAACAAAGTGATCCTATAAGGTTCTGTTTTTTCCTTTTGAGGTACGGAACCCTAAAAAAGGAAAAAGAAGAGTAAGTTTGTACAGCAGTTGCACTGCCTCTCCATCAAAGTGCACCTAATAAACATCCGAGGCCTGCACTGTAATCTCAATGCAGTCCATTACCACCTTGAGACTGACAAGCCGGACTTACTCTTCTTGACTGCGACGCAGATCATATGTCCTCTAGATGCGGCATACCTTGGCTACCCTGTGTATACATTTGAGCATAATTTCCATAGCACGCCGGAGTTTGTGACGACATCTGCTGTAAGCGTCTCCGTCACCTTGAATACCCTACTTTCTCTACGATCTGGGTACTGATGACACAGGAATGGATAAAACCATTTATTCTTGCGTCTAACAATCGCACAGCGGTGACCAGGAGACAATAAGGCTGTTTGAACACCTCAGTGAAGCCTCTGATGTGGCTCTAAATCGGTACCCTAATGCACAGTTGGTTTTTCTGGGGGACTTTAAGGCCTGTCATCAGGACTGGCTGTTCCCATACCAGAAGACCAACCACGCTGGGAGAGAGGCGTGGAATTTTACCTTGTGGCTGGGGCTCTCCCACCTTGTACAACAAGCGACTAGGGTACCTGATGTGAATGGGCACACAGCCAACTGCCTCGACCTTCTGCTGACGACCAATCCAGACAGGTACAACGTTGAGGTTACCTCACCCGTGGGAACTTTTGACCACTGTCTGGTTAAATCTGTATCGTTATATTCCCCACCTAACTACAATTTCCACGGAGTGCGACGAATATGGCGATACAAGTCAGCAGATTATGATGAGATACGGCATTTCTTAGCATTTTATCCTTTGCAGCAGGTCTGTTTCTTCTCTAAAGACCCGTCGAGCTGCGCGGATACCATAAACAATGTGATACGTCAAGCGATGGAAGTAGTATGATGAGTATTTCATCCCCTTTGCTGACGTGGCCATTGGTGGTAAAGCTCGCCCATGGTTTAACGCCGAGTGCGCTCGTGCTAAAAAGCACAAGCATATGGCCTACTTATCCTGGGTCAATGCTCGAGACCGTAATGCTCCGGATGTAAGCCATAAGAAGAGAGCCTTTAACCGAGCCACCAAGTCCTGCAAAAAGGCATTACGCCAAGCCAGTTTCGACCACATTAAAGGCGTAGGCACAAAGCTCTCTGTAAAACCATCTGGCAGCAGAGCTTTTTGGTCTCTCGCTAAAGCGGTCGAGACAAACTTCTGTCGGGCTACACTGCCTCCGCTGGTAAAACCAGATGGCTCACTGGCGCATGCACCTAAGGAGAGAGCGGACTTATTTGATTCTCTTTTTGCTTGCAATTCTCGTCTGGACAGTAGCAACAGCGTACTATCTCAATTACCTCACTGCGGTACCTCTATGTCAGAGGTCCTTATCACCAACAAGGAGGTTCTTAAAACCTTGTGAAGTCTAGACGTGAACAAAGCTAGTGGACCTGATGGTATACCAGCTATAGTTCTAAAGGTCTGTGCACCTGAGTTGTCTCCTGTGTTGACACACTTGTTCCGCCTCTTATTCGGGACTGGAATAGTACCTAAATCTTGGAAGCTGGCCAATGTGCAGCCTGTGTCTAAAAAAGGTAGCCGTACCGACCCTACCAACTATCGGCCAATTTCAATTACCTACATACTCTGCAAGATTATGGAGCGTATATTGAACGCCAACCTCATGGCATACCTGGAGCAAAATGATCTCAGTGATCGCCAGTACGGGTTTCGCCGAAATCGATCAAATGGGGACCTTCTAGCGTATACCACTCATATATGGGGCGATGCCCTCGAGAACAGTGGTGAAGCACTTGCTATTTCCCTCGATGCTTCGAAGGCCTTTGACAGGGTTTGTCACACTAATTTACTGGGCAAGCTTTCAGCGTACGGATTATCCCCTGGCCTGATTGTCTGAGTGAAGAACTTTCTGAGTGGACGGTCTCTCCGGTTTGTCGTTGATGGCTGCTCATCCGATACTGTGGCGTTTAACGCCAGTGTTCCTCAGGGGTCCGTTCTCTCCGCAACTCTCTTCCTGCTGCATATGAATTATCTACTCATTCCCGGTATCTATGGGTATGCAGATGACAGCACAGTTGTGAAGAGATACCAACCGAGCGCCCGGGCCAGTAGCGATGAAATCCAGTCAGAAAGAGAGGCTATGGTTTAGCGTGTGAGTCGCACACTACAGGTAGTCTCCGAATGGGGCTATGTCAATCTCGTGAGATTTAACGCCTCCAAAACACAAGCGTGTCTTTTTAACACTAAAAGGAGCCCTCTCACCTTGGCTCCTACTTTTTGGAATGTATCCTTGAAGTACACTGACCGCCTTCAGTTATTAGGGATTGAATTTTACCCGAACCTCAACTATGGGCGGTTCATTAAGTCCAGAGCCAAAGCAGCCGCACGGAAACTTGGTGTCCTTGCAAGGGTGCGGCGGTACTTCACGCCGGGGCAGCTTCTTACCTTATATAAAGCGCAAGTCGGGTTGTGCATAGAATACTGCTGTCACATATGGGCTGGTGCTGCAAAAAGTCACCTGGCAGCATTGGACTCAGTGGAGAGACGTGCTAAGAGACTCATTGGTGACCTTGATTTTGTTGAAACCAATCTTGTCAGCCCCAAGCACAGGCGCAGAGTAGCTAGTCTCTCGGTATTCTATAGGATGCATTTCGGTGAGTGTGCGCAGAAATTACACGCTTTAATTCCTCCCTCTCCTTTCCATCATCGGATAACCAGACAGTCGGCGGGTCTTCATCCCTTTGTTGTCGATATTCCACGCATTTGAACCAAACGGTTTGCTTCGTCTTTCTTAATGCGTACAGCAAAGGAGTGGAATAATTTTCCGGCGTCTATCTTTCCGTCCGAATATAATCTGGGCATCTTCAAGGCAAGAGTGAATAGGCTTTTATTACGATAAGACAGTGAGATTTACCATCTAAGGCTGTATCACCACTCACAACCATGAGGGATTGTGGTCAAGCACTGGCTTATAATAAGTAAAAAAAAACCACTGAAATTTCTTAGAAAATCAAAAATTGAACAAACTAGCAGGTTATTAGCTTTATTATATCTTTTCAAAATAGTGTCCATTTACATCAATACAGCGCTGCATCCGATGGAACCTCTGAGGAAAGCACTTTGCCCACTCGTCCTTAGGGGTCTCTTCGACAGCATTTTGAAACACAACCACTGCTTCCTCGGCGTCCATAAAACGTTTTAATCGAAGTTTTATTTTTATTTTCGGGAAATAAATAAAAATCGCAAGGTACGAGGTCGGGGCTATAGGGCGGGTGACCCAGTAATTCCACGTCTGACGTCGTCAAGTAGTCGATTGTTTGCTTGGCGGTGTACGACGAGGCGTTGTCGTGGTGAAGGAGGATCCTACTGCGAGGTCGTTTCTCCCGAACTTTTTCCAAGACAAGTAGCAAACAATTTTTAGTGAAAATAGTGATAAAAAACTCAAGTTATTTAGCTGCTTAGGTGCATTGGGACTTGAAATACTATCGTGATCGAATAACTGCTGGTTAAAAGTGTCGTCTAAATCTAAATCTCCGTAATGGGACGCACTATATTGTGAAGAAGTTTTGTAACAATAAAGGGTAATTTCTCTTTAATATTTTAATAATATTTTAAAATTGAAAAAAGAATACTTACGCTTTTACATCTTCAGCGTGGAGCTTGTAAACGATACCATGTTTTTCCATAGAATTTATGAACTCTTCATGTAGTTCAGGTTTCACGAGCGCAAGACCATTTCGCTCTATAGCTGGATTACTTAAAAAGTCGATGCCAAATTTCTCAACGACTGAACCCAAAACCTCCAGTTGTACTCTGTTGGAAGGTTTGACATAATACGACTTCCATCTGGAACAAAGCATTTTAAAAATTATTCTTATTATTTATTCATTAACACATAACAGCCAAAACATAAGCACCATTAGGATGAGGCAATATGTAAGGTGTTTGCCATAGTGTCCACACACAGTTGTTTTACAGGCTGGCCACCGCAATTTTTATTCATTTTTTTTGTTACCACGAAAATCCTGATTCCCATCTCCTGTATTATTAAACTTTGTTGCCTTCTACAATTTACATGGGATGATATGGGGCAGTGGGTTCATTTTCGCCGCCACCACACGCTATTACTATGCAGTAACTGTTTTTCGATCCTCTAAAACAATTGTTGCGTAATCCTGTTCTCCTTCCGAAGAACAAGGTCACCATTTTTTTCCCACACTTCGACCTCTCTTCAGTTTAGTTGACAACTCTTCGGAAGGAAATATCCAGACAGCAGACTGTCTCTTAGTTTCAGGATCATAAAAAAAAATCTAGCTTTAGTCACCCGTAATTATGTCGAACACAGAATTTGAGCCAACCCCATTAAATCTTTGAACCATTTCACGATACCAATCTACACAGCGGAGTTTTTGGGCCTCTGTGAAATTATCTGGTATCCACCGGGCACAAAGCGGGCAAAAGAGGATTTTGTACACTTGACTCTTACCGATGCCTAAGCTTGTCCGAATCTGTCATATGTCACACAACACTGATGTTATCTTCAGTCGTAGCCGTAGAAGGCTGTTCCTCACGCAGATCATCAGTGAGATTAGTGCGACCACGTTTAAACTCATTAAAACAGTGGCACGAGATGGGGCTTCATCGTGAAAGGCCAATCGAAGTCTGTCATAACTTTCTTGTTGACTTAAATGACATCGAAAGTCATGAAAAAGAAAATTTTCTCGCGTTAAATTCATGCTGACGTGACACAGACAATATTAAATTTGCCGCCAAATCGTACACAAATGACAAATTAATAAAATACATACACAATAATATTAGCAAAGAGTTCCATTTTCAAAATTTGAACTTATTTCTATATTATATCGTTTACAAGTGGCCAGTTCTAAGAACTTTAGAACTTTCAGTGTCGCCCTCGTAAGCGTTTACTATACCATAATACTCAATATTCGAAATGAATATATTGAATTTAATTATTATTTATTAACTAGCTGTTCCCCGCGACTTCGCGCGCGTATTTTTTCGGGGTTTTAATTTTTTTTGCGCGGAACTCTAATTCTTTTTCTAAAATAAAAGTAGCCTTAGTTACTCCTTGTGACATCAGCTATCTGCCAGTAAAAACCCCATCCAAATCGGTGCAGCCGTTTCGGAAATTATCCGGAACAAAGAGACAGACAGACGGACCGACAGACAGACAAAAACTTTAAAAATTGTATTTTTGTTATTAGTACCGTATGTACTTTATAAAAAGCATTTAGTAAAAAGCTGTAATTTTGATATTACAAACAGACACTTCAATTTTATTTATTTGTACAGATAATAATAATAATGAGCCGTCACAACCTGAAAATATAAAAGTAAGTTTTTAATTAAAAAAATTCAATTAATGTGATTAACGGAACTATTTTACGATATGACCTTAACTTGAAACAGCGATGATATGCTCATCGTCAAACTATATTTATTCATTGATTTGGTTAAGCCATGTCATCAAGAAGCAGTGTTAAATCTCATGAAATGCTACCATTTTCAGAAATGTCCACGACATATATATCCATTCTAGAACTTTTGTAATTATCTTCATTCCGGGAATAAAACAATTATTAAAATCTATTCACAAATTATTTTATCAACAAAGTAATTAGAAGTACAACTACCAGTTCGAATTTTTCTTTAGTAAAATATTTAGACAAATAACTAGCTATAATCCCTAAATGTACCTATGTTTTAGATAAAAACCTAACTTGCCATCTAGCGTTATTTCTAAGATATTTAAAAACTATCTTTTGCAAGATCATGTTAAATTAACAAGGGAGAAACATAAAAGTCGAGAGAGGTATGTACATACTAAACTATTTGAAATTACCTCCTCTATTTGTATATTACTTTTCCTCTAGTTATTTATTACTTAGTGTAATCATGTAAATTATGGTATTAATCAAGCATAAGTACGAAATTCGTATAATATTATTTCATTCATTAAAGTGACTTTGATTTCTTGAATTTAATCACAAATTCTTATTAGCTTGACTCGTATTTATTTGTGCTTTGGTATGGATGTATGAATGTTATGAAATATGTTAATTCAGTTTTCACTTTTCATCCACTTCCGGATATATAAATAATCTATTTTGCAGTCGTGTCGTAACTTGAAGAAGAAGTTAATATTTAACCTACTAAATAAAAAATATAAATGATAATGGACCATTACAATATACCTATATAAAATGTATTGCTTAACCTTGATTTGAATACAGTCTCTTTTTGTTTCTTTATTTATTGCCTGTTAAATTAATCAAGAGTGTTTATTGTTCAGTAAAATTTTTCGCGTTTTATTTTTCTTATGTTATATTATATAAATTACATCCATATTTAATTACGTTCACATCCTTTGTCAGTCATTAGATTGTAATATTAGGTAGTATTTTTTAGACATATGATATTAGTTTGTAGTAGAAGAAAAAGGAAATGTTGTATGTAAACCAGGTTATTAAAGGTTTCTATGTGGATGTTAAACATTATATTAGTATTTTTCATATATTTAAAAGTTGGTAATAAAATTTATGTGATTTAAAGGCAATTATTTTTTCTCTAATAAACATGATAAGTTCTATATAATCATGCGTTGTCCGAAAATATTCTTCACCAATATAAATAACACAATAGGCAGAGAACGTAAGGTTTTGTACTTTGCCTTTAATTTTAACTAGTGTCCGACCGAAACAGGATTTTCAACCGAAACTGAAACCGAAAACGAATCTTCGGTCCGGGTGTTAGTTTCGGCCGAAACCGAAACCGAAACTTATTTAGACATGTTAACTATTTTTTATTGTAAACAGAAATCTGGTATATTTTCATACATATACAGATAAATAATGCAAATAAATGAAAAACAGTAATGGTAATAGTCATGTAGCAATATATTTATTTATTTTAAAGTAAAAATGAACAGTTTAACGTTAAGAAATACTTTTTAAGTCAATTTTGTGAAAAAATCAGCACTTACACCCAAAAATTACTCGCTAATTGTGAACATATTTTATTGTGTTCACAATATTGTTAATATTGTTCAGTGAGAGCATTAAATTAATATATCACACACACTTACACACAACTTAACGAAATCCCAGAAAATATACAAAACCTGATCAAAGTTCAAACATTTTAATAAACTAAGTTTGTATAAAAAGGGTTATTATAATGTTAAGGAATTTATGGATGATAATAACCCCTGGAAATGAGGTGATCACTACCAAGCTATTTCTAATTTGTTTTGTGTTGTTAATTGTGTTACATACATGATTGTAAGCAGTGGCGTAGCTAGGCGTGGGCGAAGTGGGCCCTCACCCACGGCCTCGCACTTAAAGGGGCCTCGCGAGGCCCCCAAAAATGCGATGCCCTTTACCATAGATGACTAATTAATTTGATCACTTTTACACTCGAAAAAGAAAGTCACTAATTTAAGTGTGTTTGTTTGGGACCTCACAAAAAGCTCCTCTTAAGTGGGACTGAGAGGCCATTGTAACTACCTTCAAAGACCGCGACTGATACATTGACGGAATACGAGACTTGTCAAGAATTAATAGACTATGAGTGGGTCGTGTCAAAGCATGTTTGGTAGGATAGATCTATTGGGTAGATCCTCGGAACGAAGAAAAGGGACCTCGCTGATGCAAGTTCGCCCACGTGTATATTAGTCCACGCTACGCCTCTGACTGTAAGTGTAGAGTGTAGTTCTACCAAAGACAGAGGTGTTTTTTTCGAACCAGTGGTAATTAAACGGAAGAGTGACTTTCAATAAGTATTATTTATAATCTATATTGAATAAAAAAGTTTCTGTTTTTGTTTCTGCATAATTATGAATAATACACGAGTCACGAAGTCAACCGAACGACGCACGGTAATCCATGAAAACTGAGTTTCGGCGCCGCCGAAGGTTCGGCAGATTTATTGCCGAAACCGAAACTATTACCGAAACTAGATTTTTTGCCGAAACTTGCCGAAACCTAAACCGAAACCGAATCTTCGGCCGGTCACTAATTTTAACTAAAAGGAGAATGGAGTTTTTGAGTCTGAAGTTAACTAATTGGTTTATACTTTAAAAATTGGCTTTATTTTTCTAAGGTTAAATACAAAAAGACTTGCTATTTTTACAATCTAGATTTCGATAAAAAATAAGTTAGAAAATCGATTGTATTGATGCAATCGATTTTATATTGATTCGGATCCAAAAAAATTAATGAAAGAGCTGACATAATGATTTGATATATTCATTTGGAAATGAAGTATAATATTATTATTCGCAGAAAGAAAAAAGAAATAAACATTTTAAGACAGTAAATTGATTACCATAAAGAATGCTTTAGATAACTAAAGAATGCTGTTGAAGAACTACAAGAAGACCACTGGCTTATTCTATGTCTAGTATCCAATGACTCGAACCCAATTAAAATAGGCGTGGAGCTGTCATCATTACTTAAGAGACAAAATAAGGCAAAAATATTAGTGACCTGTGTAATTGAAAACCCGCATCTTAATGTAATAAGACTCAATTACAAAAATTCAAACTCTTTTGAAGTGTTTCAAAAATGTCAACTATCTAGATTTAAGTTATAGTTGTATGTATCCGTATCGTAGAGTTAATAATGTAATTGACACCATTGACTACAAAAAGTATTTTCCATGTAATTCAAAAAATAATAATGGCATACCAAAAACTAACTGCAGGTCACTGGAAACCAATGTAACCGCAAAGCCAGGCACCATTCCTTTCTATTTTAGAAGTCTTAGAAAACATAAAACAGCTAATGAGGCTTCAATCTCTATTAACAAAAAAGTGAAACCTCCTAAAGGCACGATTCCATACTAATTTAAGACAGTAAAAAAATACGTCTGTACACGAAAAGATACGGATCAGCTTTTTCGTTAGGAACGATAATAAACACATCTCTTTTCGACTTCTTCATCAAGATATAGCTGGTGTACTAAACAAAATTGACATTATACACTTGACGCTAACGGAATTATCACAATCTCATAAATCTATTAACATTGTATGTTTAACTGAAACGTTTATACAGCGAGGTTGTGTGGCCAATTTGAATTTTAATCCGATATAGGCTGGCTACGTCGTTCTGTCGGCCGAAACAGAGACGGGGTGGCGTTTGTGTTCTCAGCAAAAAAGGATTGGAATGGAAACCTACTAATATTGCTAACCAACTTGCTTGTTCCTACCACTTCGAATGTTGTGGAATAGAAATCGCGCAATATAACCTTACCATTATTTGCATTTATAGAACACCAGATAGCAATGTTAATCTATTTTTTTTAAATTAAATGAGCTTTTATATAATTTAACAAACAAAAAAACGTGCAAAAAATATTTTATGTGGCGATTGGAATATAGACATTCTCAAAGAAGGAAAAAATACGTGCGAGCTATTTGAAATATTAGATAATTACAATGTATCTATCCCCATTAAGATCCCTACTAGGAAAAATGCATGTATTGATCAAGTAGCCCGCAATATAAGCAAGGTAGATGCTGAGGTCTTAAACCTGACATTATCACACCATGAAACAGGCCAAGTAAAATCGTTTCAAATTCAAAGAAAACCTACTGTTACAACCTGGCATAAATTTCGCAGAAACTACAGTAAAGAAAGTTTTCTGACTGTCTATCGCGTCTCTCTTTTTCGGAAATATACGATCAGACCAGTGTTGATGAGGGCTATAGATCATTCCATAACTTGTTAATTCTATTTCATGGACTTTGCTTTCCTATAATTAAACTTAAAAGAAACAACATGTGTAATAGAGGTAGGTGGAAAACAAAAGGTATAAAAAAGTCAAGTATTACGAAAAGAAAACTTTACCTAACCTATAAATACTCAAAAACGAATAAAATGTTACATAAAAATAAATACGAAAAATATAACTATTTTTTGAAAAAGTGCATGTATAAAGCTCAACAAAAACCAACTTAAAATACATTCTAAATAGTAAAAATACTTGCAAAGCTACTTGGAATGCAGTAAATTCAAGTATAAATGAAACTACCCAAATTCATAAAATTGACGTAATTAAATTTAATGACCAAACAATTAGTAACCCTGACATGATATGTGAATTATTTAACATTTTTTTTATTGACCTAAGTAACATTAAAATACAAATAAGTCTGGTAACAATTCTGCTCAATCAAATATAGATACAAATACAAATACAATTTTCTTACAACCTACGGAACCAGCGGAAATTAAGAAAATAATCAATGAATTAAAAAACACGGATTCAGTTGGCTACGACGAACTCAGTACCAAATTAATAAAGTCATGTGCCTGTTATATCTGTACACCGCTGAGTTTCCTTATAAACCTATCATTTGTCGAGGGCTCATTCCCGGAACATCTTAAGATTTCTATAATAAAACCAGTTTACAAAAAAGGAGATGAAAAGGATCTCAATAACTATAGACCAATAACTTTGATCCCAGTAATATCAAAGAAATTTGAGAGAGCTATGTACGATAGATTAAGTAAATTTATACAAAGATTTGGTATCTTAACTGAAGATCAATTTGGTTTTCGCAAAAACAGATCTACAACTTTAGCATGCTTCAACTTTATTAAAGACATAGCAGAGAGTATCGATAGAAAAACTCCAGTAACTGCTCTCATTCTGAACATGACCAAAGCCTTTGATCTTGTTGACCAAAAAATTCTATTAAACATAATTGAAAGTTACGGGATAAGAGGTGCGGCTTACACGTGGCTAAGCAGTTACTTGCAAGGCCGAAAACAATGCACAGAAATCACTCGGCTAACGCAAGCACAACAAGACCGCATATTTACGAAAGAACTACATCGTTCACAGTTTAGATCTAATGACCGTGGTATCCCTCAGGGTAGTATTTTAGGACCTTTAATCTTTTTGCTATATATTAATGACTTGTTTAAATTATTTATATGGTCTGCCTTTGTGGGGGAATTCTGTTGATGTGATTAGAGCGTTTAAATTACAAAAGAAATGTGTGCAAGCTGTATGCGGTGCGTGGTTTCTTGATAGCTGCAAGCCATTATTCAAAAAGATACGCGTATTGCCTTTGCCATGCATGTATATTCGATAAATATGTATTTTTGTAAAGCGACACCCGAATTATTTCAAAACCCACGCTGAATCTCTTGAAAGGCCAACAAGGCATAAAAATAAATTATTTCATCCCAAATGCAATTTTAGATTTTATACAAACAGTGCTCTTATGATGGCTATTAAAATATATAATAAATTACCCAATAACTTAAAAGAAACACCTTTGAATAAATTTAAAATTGAGATTATTAATGGCTTCTTGACAAGAGTTATTATAGTAATAAGGAATATTTTAATTGATTGCAATATTATTAAATGTATTATATAATTTATCTATTTTGACATTATGTACAATTAAATTTGATTATTTTAAGATATATTTGCACACCGGTACAACTCCCGGTAGAATATTATTGAGACTTACTCTTATACTAAATACCTGTATTACCTACACATTTTATTCTGCAAATAAAGATTTTGACTTTGACTTTGACTTTGACTTTGCAATAGTAAAATTCTCTTTTCTAGACACTACCTACCACTAGTACTTTTTATTAGCTTTTGCTACCTACGCATTTTGAAACAAGTCCCGTTTCAAACTTCAAAACTATTCACTTAAAAGAAAAAATAAAGAGAAGAAACGAGTGCAACATAATCGATTTTCGATTAAATTCAGCATTTTAATATTTATTTTTAATTATTTTTTTGTGTTAACTAGAAAGATAAAAAAATGGGAATGTACCTATTCACGTTTCTTTACCTTTGCTACTTGCACATGAGATAGGTAAAGAAACATGAATACTCGCAACAATTTTTTTCTTTTGTATAATACTTTATTTTGTAATATTTTAGTACTATATATTTTAATACTATTGTCCGTAAATATCTACATCTCTTCAAATAATATTTGATAGTCCTATCTAGACGACTTGCACGTTTATCTAATCTGTGATTTTACATTTATTTGTTCTATCGGTCTAGGTATTTTACATCCGGCGTAAACGAGACAATTATACTGGCATCGGTCGCAAGCCATGACATTTTTTCTCATATCCCGTACCCGTAATCGAGTCTTATGATATTCCTGAGATGATATGGGGTAGTTCTCTTAGGCCGTCACTACATGACTGTTGTCATCCGTAAGCAAAGGAAAAGCTACAGCCTGTTAACGTCCTATTTCTGTGTACAGGCCTCTAATTTCTGAGAGGTTCTTAGAGCATGGGACTATCTACCTTAATGCGTGTTGGCGGACTGCACACGTCTTGGAAATAATTTCTTTTAATCTCTCTGTCTCCTAAGTTTTCTCACGATGTTTTAGAACAAAAATTACAGCTCAAATATATACATATAAGTAAGATAACATTGCAAAATTTAAGAGTACTCGTATCCGACAGTAAATGCTAACAAGTTTTTCCCGCTCCTGTCTGGTAGAAGTGTAAAACACGTCATCTGGAAGTGTACAACAGCTTTGAAATTGAAACGAAACAGGTTACATAGCACTTTAAACTTTTTAGTCTATCTGCACTTTGAATTTCCATAGAAAAATGTTTCTATTTTTGTATTAGATATTCTATTTGAATGAAATTTAAATGACCAATAAAATAAGCTTATAGTCCATCTGATGGTAAATAGCTACTTTCAGCCCATAGACATATACAAACAACTAAAAAACCTACAAAATACAGTATGCACTAGTGGCATGTCACTTCTGCATCTATGTAGTTATCACCTCTGAGGACTAAGGTGAATGTCGCACGGCCTGTAATTATATTGGCTGTCTTAACCCTTTAGTCAAGAAATATCGCAGTTCACGCACTATTGCTTGGTGTCAGAATAGATAAAAGAAGTGGGTAGTTCTGTTTTTTCGTGGTGAAATCCCCTTTCGCTTTGGGGGTGACTGAAAGCTGTATTGCGGCTTCTTCTTGATTAATATCACACGTCCGTTATCAGCTGCGTATACGACGCGTCCCGGGATCATTGTTCGGACCGCAACCGGGGCCCCTCCGTCGCTTTGCCCGATTAGAAGCACGTCCTGGACTCAGTACTTACTGTCCCTAGCACCCATGCAGTGCTATCGTAATGTCTTTTTAGTCATCGTCCTCCTCGGGGATGAAAAATGCACAGTATGATTACTTTTTATATGTACTGGAGTACTTCTCATTGTAAAAAACTAATTTAATGGATTTCACTGTATTTCATAAAGTTGAGAGGGTTCTTTGCATATCAAGACATGAATAAACATCTTTAAAATATTTGACTATCTGTCTGTCTATCTGTATGTCTGTAATCTTTGGAATGGCGGAACCGATTGGGTTCAAACTTCACGAACAGATAGAGAGCAAAGTCAGAAGTGATCAAGACTACATTTTATCCGAAAAAGTTGGAGATTTTTTGAGAAATCGAAAAATTTATAAAATAAATGGTCTTTGATGACTATCTTAAATGGATATAACCGCTACATTATTAGATCCCAGCCAGGAGAAGTCCAGGCGGGTCGCTAATCTTCAATATATCATCGATTTGGTCGATGGACTTAGGTCTACGGCGTCCTTTGCCGACTGTGCCACTCACTTCTGCAACATGAATTTGCATTTTTGAGACATATTTTTTCAATGAAACTTTCTTTTGTAATAAAAATGACGACAGTCGTAATTTTAAACTATATTAAATTAACTTTTTGCATTATCAACTTTTCCCAGACGACATTTATAAGCTAAAAGGGAAAAGCCGTGATAAGTAAATGTACTATTTTTTTTCTGAATTTTAACAGCTGCAAAATATTACAAAAATAAAAAACAATGAAACTTCATTGCAAAGGTAGTTACACTTGTATTTACGGGTAATGCAAATGTAATTAAAAGTTTTTAATAAATAACAAAATCTACAAACACTGTATATCGCGAAAAAACTTTTTAATTTCTAGCGTGATAGCCTAGCCACGTCATTAATCACGGGTCTGGCGTTTGGTTTATAATTTGGCGTTTGGTTTTGGCGCTGATAGTAGAAGTGAGCGTCCACCGAAGTAATAATAGAGATAGAATAGTGTGACAAAATATATCGATTAAAATTCTATACCCAGGCTTACCATTCTATTTATGTATCATTTTAATATAATGCCATACTGCAAATAAATGTATCAATTAATACTTTTATCTTAGACGAAAGTCTGCACTGCATCGATTTTTGTTTTATAATATGAGGTATAAAACCTCATATTATAAAACAAAAATCGATGCAGTGTTAGTCTATCTACATTTTCTTCGTAACTATATAACGGGTTATGTTCCAGGTTTCACCATTGGATATGTATGGTTCATTTGAGAGGTTTGAAAAAGTCCAATGTGTAGGAAAATCTGGAGTAGGTAACTATAATTTTTTTTTAAATAATTTATTGTTAACTATACTTATATTTAACCCTCGTTACTAGAGAAAATCAATAAGTTGCCAAAATAATGCATATTTCAACAATATCTATAGGTAAATGTAGAATTTTGAAGCTTTAAATTAAATTAAAGTATACCATACAACAAATCATTGATGTCATAATCAATTTGCTTCGGACGCCATTTCACAAGTTTTATGTTTTCTGCCGACTTCCAAAAAGGAGACGGTACTCAATTCGACTGTATGTTTTTTTTATGTGTGTTACCTCATAACTCTTACTGGGTGAAACTATTTCGATGATTCTTTTTTTTATTTGAAAGCTGGTACTACTCGTATGGTCCCATATGAATTTGATCAAGGTTTGACCAATAGCTTTTGAGTTATTCTTAATAACTTATATTGAAGTCGGCTGTACAAAATTTTTAATTTTAAATTATTTAGTCAGAGTTTTACTATAGAGTCAGTTGAAAATCTGTAAATTAATAAATATTTGATAATTATCTGGTGTCAGCGACTTTTATTATTTTAAACAGATATAGGTAGAAAAAAAAACATCAATAAGTATTATTTTCATTAAACTCGTCAGCCCTATTGAATTTTATTGTTTATCTAAAATAAAATAGGCAATTTAAAGCCAAAAATGTTAGTAACTACATTTAATAAGACAATTTACGGATTTTTAAGAGCCATATTATCAAATAGTTAATTAAAAAAAAATTTAAAACTGTAAATCCCCTGACTTGTAGAATGTTAAAACACTTCCCTTTTGTTAACATATTTTACACTCACACACTACATCATTATATAACCTGTCGGAAATATCTGCGAACCTCGCTGGAATGCGCTTCCCCTCGCGCTTCCCCGCACCTCCGCCCGTTATCGTCTATCCAGTACCGTTGCCATCTCTCCATATTGCATGACGTCATCAAGCCAGGTTCGCAGATATTTCCGCCCGTTATCGTCTATCCAGTACCGTTGCCATCTCTCCATATTGCATGACGTCATCAAGCCAGGTTCGCAGATATTTCCGACAGGTTATAACTAAAAATACTTTTTATCATATTAAGAACATAAAAAATAACCGAAATACATAACACAAACTATTTTTCTCGTTTAAAACTTTAAAATTCAACAACAAAGGAACAAAACAGTGGACATTTTCAAATTATGTCAAATTTATTTCCCGGTACACTCGATGGCGGCGCTTTAAATCGGCACAAAAGTTTGGTAGAATATAGCTAGTCCAGCGTATTAGCACATGAGTAAATAAACCGTAATTTCTTTACTCATGTGGTACTAGTATATAATATGAAGGTCAGTGAGCGTTGTTGACTGGAACTTCTATTTCTTTTCACATAGGTCGTGATTACGAATAGGGTTGTCAATGGCAATGTTGCGGTTGTTTCTTTTTTTATGTAATTCAAAATATAAAATATAATAATCGTAATTGTGTGAAAAAGAGCTAATGTAGGTACCATGTTCGGGCGATGAAGGAAAAGATCGCGAGGAAACCTGCATGTCTGAGGTATATAATATTTTGAGGAGATATAAAGTGCAAAAATTGCTCTACAACCCTCTCAGAAATGAAAGGAGACCTGTTCCCAACAGTGAGACGTACATAGGCTGTAAGTATACTTTTATATAACATAACATGTCGACAAATATCATAGATTTCTTTTTATAGATTGAGGGTTCTATCGCGGATATCCTCATTACTAAGTTTAACACGCAGAGAAACCCAGAACATTGCCCAGATTAACCAACATAACTCTACGAACTAGGCAATGAGCCGGCCATATAGCTTGAAGAACCGACAACCGATGGGGAAAAACGGTTCTCAAGTGGAAGTCTCGTACCCGTTAGGCGAAGTGTGGGGCGGCCCACCACTAAATGGGGTGGTATGGTGTGCCGGAAGTCAATGAATGCAGGTGGCTCAGGACCGTGCTTTTTGTCATTCCTTGGGGGAGGTAACTTGTAAAGGTCTGTTATGATGATGATTATAGAATAAGGGTGACAAGCGAGCACACTAGAAGGTAAGTGGATGCTGTTGCCCATTAACATCTACATCTATCCTCGATTAAGAATCTAATCACAGATTCGTTGTCACCCCGGAAGACTGAGATGGAATTCCTAGTTACCAGTATGAGATACCAGTGTTGGTATTCCTAGTTATAGGACTGTAGTTGGATCTTAGCGGTCACCTTTTTTAGGGATCGGGTGCACCAAAGATGTCTTACATAAGTTCGCGACTATGCTTAGGGAGTAGGTGTACTGGAAAAGACGCGTTAAAACCGGTGAAAACTCCGGAGCGTACGTCTTCAGCACAATAGGAGGGACGCCATCAGACCCACTCAACTTGTTGACGTCCAGGGAGAGAATATAAACTATATAAACATCACATCCTGCATGGAGCACTCACACTCACGCGGGGTGGGCGGCAGTGTGTTCCCACCATCATCAAGAGTCGAGTTGGACGCAAAGAGAGAGCCTAGAAGATCGGATTTCTCCTTTACGATATGGGCCGGTGAGTCGTTATCCTTGTGCAGAGATGGGAGAGATGGCTGACAGAAGTTCCCTTGGACAGCCTTGACGAGAGACCAGAATGCACGTGTTCCCGAAGGAAGGCGAACTAGTTTCTCGCTAATTCCGCCGATGTACTCTGACTTTGACTTGGCAATGACACTTTTGAAGGACCTGGAGGCGGAATTATACTACTTTTTAAGAGCGCTGGTATTGGCATTTCGAGACGTCGATGCGTCAGCCTAGGCCCGGTAGCACTCCTGCTTATGGCGTGATGCAATTTTGCAGGAGCGACCAAACCATGGCTGAGTTCTGCCTCCGATACGTACCACAGATGATGGCATAAAAAGTTCCATTCCCTGAAGCACCACATATGCCACAGAATCATCAATTTCTCTCTTTTTAAAAAACATTATCTCAATTAGTATCTACGTGGGTATTATCCGGCAAGTAGCAAACCGGGTCGGGTTTGCTAGGGTAGGATGCAAAAAAAGACCACCTGTCCCAATCGGCTGACCTATAGTGCCAAACAGGGCGGCAACCTGCAGAACGCAATTGCGATAGGAGCGTGAATGGTAACTCCGATACCATTTTAAAAGAGGGGGGGGGGGAGGGTGGAATTGGATCTTCGGCCACCTGGACTCACCAAGTAAAACGCCGAACTAAACGTCTATTTCACGCCGGTATCTGTGAGGTCGTGGTACTCCCCCCGGTTCGAGCCGGCACATTTGTGCGACAGCAAAAGCTGCCGCGTGGCTCTACGTCTGTTATTCTTGAATTTGAATATTTATTAGGTTTTTTTTTCTGGTAAGTTACTCGCCGTAATCACTTATTACAACGAAAATATAAAGTTCGTAAACAACTCGACATAGGCCCATGACATGACATGAGGCCCGCTTTAATAAACGCGCCACTACGTAGATCATGTAGTGGCAATGTAAGGAAATCCACTGCCCCATAATATTGTCCTGTGGGTCGACACCCGACACAATCTTACGACTAACAACACAACAGCGCCATCTACCAGGTCCTATTGTAAATTGTTTAGACCTGCTCAAACGCATACAAAATTTTTCATTAAAATCGTCTAGCCATTTTCGAATAGGAATAGATTTTTATATATAGAAATAGGTGTAAGAATATATTTAGTTATTTATATTGTACAGCATTTTTACATTAAGAAATAATTAAAAATAGACGATATTGCATTAGGTATTCCGAATAAAGTTCTCTGGTGATGTATGGGAAACACGCTCAGCGAAACGCTTTCCACTGATGCCCTAGCCTTACTCTAAAGGAATAGCCAACAATACGTAAGCCTTTTATTTTGCATTTGCGCAATTTCTTCAAAATAATATTCTTTGTTCTTCAGCCCGTAAACGTAAATTATTGGTACAGCAATACGGACGTAAAACGAGCACACAGTTCACTTTATGGTATCTGTCCTCGATTAAGAATCAAAATGCAGATGAGTTTTTACATTAAAATGGAAAACCTACTTTCCAGTGGTAAAAGGTCTCCAGTTTTTTATACTCACCATACCAAACAAAGCTGCATTAAGTTGCGCTTTTGCGCTGGTATTCTGTGCTATAAGTGTCAAAGGATTGTACTAGGCTGTAACTGTAACAAGTTACTGTTACCGTTACAGCCTATTAAAGTCTACTGCTGAACATAGGCATTCCCTATAGATTGCCTCATAGGGGGGGGGGGGGGATATTTGCCATAATGGCCAAACTTGGAATTTATATTTTAGTCATTATTAGAAAGGACGCTGCCACCCACCTCCTGATTTGTTTCCATCTGTCGCCAGCCCGCCAAGTAGTGAATATTCTTACTAAGCCCCTACACGGTGCTATAAATGTCTTTTAAAAATAAACAATATAATATTAGGATTTGGAGTTTAAAAAAAAGAAGTGAGATTAGAGTTCTGAGCCCCCACACATTTCACAGTAAAAGTGTTGAGATCTGAATGAGCGCCAAGCTCCATAGTATTTCCACCAACGTTGTACATTCCCACAGATCCTGTGATAAATGCAACGGCTATAGAGCTTGGCGATCGTTCAGCCAAAGCCGAACGTCGTTTTTACTAAACTAGGCCCCCTTTTCACATGTATTTTTTTGGTGGTATCTTGTATTTACTTCTTCTGTTTACTGTGCCCAATGAATAATTTATAACGTAAAGTCCTTTAAAAGAAATATTTCTATCATTGAAATAATTTTGTGAGCTATTTGCAACATCAGTACTTTGATAATTTCTATTAATAGATTGATTAAATTGCTATATAGTATATTTTCAAAATATTAATTTTCTATTTCAAGAATCGCTCTCCGAGCTCCTTGCAACAAAGGGGAAAAATAAAAAAGTACTGATAAAATTAGTGCATTTGCTTTGTTCTCGCAGTTTCCCGGCCACGGAGGGAATTAAATCCAATTCCTAGCAATTGCCTCGCCTCTCAAGATGCTGGAGAAGCACTTAAGATAAAATGAGGTTTTTGTAAGTTCCTTGTTGTTTAATCTCTTTATTATTAGTGTTTTCAGTTGCCAGCTGCGTATAGTATAATTAGAAAGAGCTACGTATTAGCTTTAAATAAAAAAGTAGTAGGGTATATTTACATTAGCCCGTGATAAGAGTTGTGTATCGCTAGCAACGCAAAGTCGGGAATTTGCATTTGGAAAAATCCCAAATTAGGGGCTTTTTAGGCGCTAATTAGGTGCCAAGTTTAAAAATTTGGTGCTCTAAAATTTTCACCGCAACGATCTGTGGAAATTTGCGTTGCTAGCAAAACGTCTCGCTGGCAACGCATTGAAGTTATTAGATATACGATAAATATTAATAGCCAGGAATTAAGTGATAATTAGGTGCTGCAAGTATACGCAATAACAAGGCGCCCCTAATAAAAATAAAGTCGTTATTCCGAAAATTATTCAGCAAGGCACTTTTTTTATAGAATAAGGGTGACAAACGAGCACACAGTCCACCTGATGGTAAGTAGTTGCTGTGGCCTATAGACATCTACATCTATCTTCGATGAAGAATCAAAATGCAGATACGTTGTCACCCGTAAGGACTAAGATGGAATGCCTCGTTTCCAGTAAAAAGGGTCTCCGGTTCTCTACACTCACCATACGAAACACAGCAGCGTTAAGCTGCTATTTTACGCTGGTATTCTGTGAGAGCGTGGTCCTTCCCCGGTCGAGCCGACCCATTCGTGCTACAACCATAATATAGCTGCAGCATGGCTCTACCACGTAAAAAATTAGGTCTTTGTGTTTGTGCCATCTAGCGTCTATCCTACTTAGCACCTTGAGAGTCCATCGATTTTGACTTGATAAAATGACTAGAACTATAGAACGTTGTAGATGGCGCTATTTATTACAAAGCAATTTACTGGAAAGAAAATATCCTTTCGAGTACACTAAAGTTTAGGCTTCACATGTCTAAAAATAAGAATTGTAACATTTATTTGGTTGAAAATTATATTAAATAATATTATAAATCTGTAATATAATTTAATATAATTTTCAACTAATTTTCAACCATTTTCAAATATAATCATATTAAATCTGAAAAACAAAAAATGCCGTTCATACCTTATAGTAAGGTAATGGTGGTTTTAAATCCGATAATTTCCAGAATATTACCGTCATCTACATGCGACCTCAATAATCTCTCAGCACCTAATTAGCACTTAATTTTTAGGATAAAGAACAAAAAATACTGTTCATACATTATGGTAAGGTAATGGTGGTCGTGGACGCCATAATTCCCAGAATAATATCGTAATCTGTATCGGGTTTCGATAATCGATCTGCAGCACTTAATTAGCACATAACTCCTTACTATTAATATTTATCGTATATCTAGTAACGTCATCAGCGTTGCTAGCGATACGTTTTGCCAGCAACGCAAATTTGAATGGTTCGTTGCGGTGAAAATATTGGAGCAACTAATTTTTAAACTTGGTACTTAATTAGCACCTAAAAAGCCCCTTTTTGGACTTTTTCTGAGAGCAATTTTGATTCTATTTTGATTTTCAGGAAATCTGAATTTTGCATCTGCTATGTTCTGAATAACGACTTTATTTTTTTTAGGGGCGCCTTGTTATTGCGTATATTATTTGCAGCACCAAATTAGCACTTAGTTCCTTGCTATTAATATTTATCGTATATCTAATAAATTCATTACGTTGCTAGCGAGACGTTTTGCTAGCAACTCAAATTTCAACAGTTCGTTGCGGTGAAAATTTTAGAGCACCTAATTTTTAAATTTGGCACCTAATTAGCACCTAAAAAGCCCCTGATTTTGGATTTTTCTATATGCAAATTCCCCACTTTGCGTTGCTAGCGATACACAACTCCTGATAAGTCTTATTAAATAACTGGACACTTAGTCGCTTGGCCGCTATTGCACTTTTGTTTGATAATCTATTGAATAGGTTCTACTAACTACAAAGGTGTTGTACGTACCTATTTATGTAATTTATCAATCTCATTATTAAGGATAAATTTTTACATTAATATATTGCATATGAACAAACATCCAGACAGAGAACACACACAATAATATTGTCAATGCAAGATTGTCAAAAATCTTCATCAATATATGGTCCCGCGCACTGCGCAATATTATTGGCAATTTTTCATGGTACAATCTGACTTAGTCGCTCTGCAGCTAGATTCATGTGTGCACGTTTTATATAATGGATAGAAAGAAAAAAGGCGTTGCATTAAGTATTGTATTAATTATACTAAGAAACGGCAATCAAGAAAGAAACGATAGATTTTTCTTTCTTTTTTTCATTCAAAATTTTCTTTATGTTTTCGCTCGTGCTATTTATTTGCTTTGATTTTTTTATAAATATCGAGCAACTTATCAAGATCATTATTTTTCTTAACTTTATCGCGATATGCTTCGCAGGATGTGTTCCATAACTCTGAATAAGTTTCCCCATGTTTTAATAAATACAGACAAATATTGCTTTTAATGGGGTTGTTATAAACTAATTTGCTTAATTCTGCGTAAAGAAAGAAAATGATGTGTCTTGTCCAGTTTTAAGGGGACCTACCACCCTCCCTCCCTGTTATAAACTAATTTGCTTAATTCTGCGTAAAGAAAGAAAATGATGTGTCTTGTCCAGTTTTAAGGGGACCTCCCACCCTCCCTAAATCGCGCGCACTATACCCGTCGCCGTTAATCCCAGTACTACCACTCTCAGCACCACCACACTAGGCACGACACACCACTCTTGAAAATACGACACGTGTTTCGCCTCTACACGAGGCATCCTCAGGTGAAGTAGACTGCGGAGGCTGGCCGCTAAGTGAGCGGCGAGCCGAAACTACTGCTATTTATACTACTTGCTGACGCAACCGCGTTCCAATTATGTAGCGAGCGATTACGTCATGCGATCAATCACTGCCTGACGTACGCCGATATTTGCTGTGAAATTAATAACAAACTACTGCGAAACGTCCGCCTACCCTACAACCACGCAAACAAACGCTGACCACTGCACCGTGAGGGTGACAAACGACCATGTTGCGCGGCTATATATCATCAAGGAGCAAGCTTAAACATGTTTAAGAGAGGCGAGTTGGAAACATTTGTTTGTTCATTCAGCAGTGCAACATTACTGTTATTATTTTTTAATATCTCTAAGTGTTCCAGCACACTCAGTCGTAGCCCTTTATTACAAGTATGTAAGACTTTAAAGGAGCAAAATGTGATTTATCGGGGTTAAAATTCCTGTACGCGGCTAAATGCTCTTTATAACGTGTTTCAAAGTTGCGACCAGTCTGACCCACATAAACGGCTTGGCATTCATCACAAACAAGTTTATAAACACCAGACTTTAGACGAATATCTAACTTATCTTTATAATTACAGATAATCCTGAGTGAATTGCTTGTTTTGAATGCCACGTACACGCCACTCTGTCGAAGAGTATTAGCTATTTTTTTTCAGATATGGAACCTAAGTAGGTCAAACTGCCAACATATCGACGATCACTTTGAGGTTTAACCGCGTACAGAGAATTGCGTAGGACAAGTTTTTGTTTCTTTTTTATTACTTTTTCAATGATATTCTTTGGATAGCCGTTAGAGACCGCAATTTGATAAAGCACATTAAGTACTTTTAAATAATTTTCTTTACTTAATGGCACAGTAACCAAACGATTTAACTTTGTTGGCTCAGAGCTGCCTCTCATAATCTTGAGGTCTTTGTGGCGAACCGCGTGTCTCAAATCCAGAATTCTGAGACGTCTCTAAGCTGGAGACATGACCCAGGGGAGTTGAATCCCGCAGACTGCGCTTCTCGCGGCTGTGAAGCCCCCTTTTTGGTTGACCACACGCTGTGGTGTGGTCCCAGTTAGTTGACTGAGTCCCATTCATTCTGGCCCCAGAATAAATACTCCGAACCGATTGAATTGCCTGGCCTACGAGCCCGAGTAGGAGTGGGCAAGGATAAGCCCACTCGGGATTTCTCCCTGCTAGAACGGTACAGCTCTCTCGATAAGCTCTTAGGAGTGACTGCTTGGTTGCGTCGATTTGTCCGCAATTCGAGGGACCCATCCAACCGAATCTCTGATTCCGTTTTGTCCCCTAGCGACCGTCGCGAAGCTTTGATGCATTGGACCCGTATGATTAAATCGGAGCATTTTGAGCCCGTGATTGAAACCTTGAAGCGGGGCTCCGTTGTCAATGGCGCTCTGGCCCGTTTAAACCTCTTCCTGGATGACTCTGGGATGCTGCGCGTTGGCGGACGTTTGAAAAATTCTCAACTGTCGTACGGGGCTCGACGCCCGTTACTGCTCCCTAAGGACGGAGCCTTTGTGCGGTTGCTGGTAACTCACCATCATGTTAAGAATGCCCACGCGGGGTGTAACGCTCTTTCGGCTATTTTGCAGCGGGAGTTTTGGATTTTGGCTGGCCGACGCACCATTCGGAGTGTCCTCTTTAAGTGCATACCTTGTTATAAACTGAACGCCACCATACTCGTATCGCAGCCTATGATGGGTGACTTAGCACCCGACCGCGTCAGGGCCATCCGACCATTCGCTGGAGTCGGAACAGACTTTGCTGGCCCCTTCCTCGTCAAGTCCTCCAACCTTCGTAACGCGCGTTCACATAAAGTCTATCTGTGCGTTTTCGTGGTCCTCTCTAATAAGGCCGTTCACTTAGAACTTGTAAGTGCCCTCAGCACTGAAGCCTTTGTGGCCACGCTGGGCCGCTTCATATCGCGTCGCGGTTTGCCGGACCTGATCCGGTCTGATTGCGGAACGAATTATAAAGTCACGGATAGTTATTTGAAAGAGGTAGTCGAATTTCTGTCCAGCAACAGGACTTATTTAGGTACTGTGATGTCCAACAAGGGCATCCAGTGGAAATTCGACCCTCCGGCTTGCCCACACTGGGGCGGTATTTTTGAGGCGGTGGTTAAGGTTGCAAAAACGCATCTCCGTCGCGTTATTGGCGAAACTATTTTGACATTTGAGGAGCTTGTCACTGTATTCTGTAAAATTGAAGCGGTACTCAACTCTCGGCCCCTCTGTCCCCTCTCGTCCGATCCGAAGGATTTGGAGGTTCTAACCCCGGGCCACTTCCTGATTGGTCAGCCGCTTAACGCCCTGCCCGAGTACCCCCTAAGGGAAATAAACTCTTCGCGGTTGAGCAGATTTGAACTGCTGCAACAAATGACTCAGAGTTTTTGGCACCGATGGTCTCTGGAGTACCTACATCTTTTGCAGCAGCGCGTTAAGTGGTCTGACAAGACGGATCCTCCTCGGGTTGGAGACCTCGTGTTAGTTTAAGAACCCAACGCTTTGCCTTTGTATTGGCGCCGTGAGCGCATTGTTGTCGTATGGATCTGATGGGGTGCCTAGGGTGGCCAAGGTTTTGGTTGGAGATTCGGTCTTGCAACGTGCCGTCGCGATCCTATCCCGATGCCAATTTACTCGCGGACATAAGTCCTTATGTCCTGGACGGGGGTTTGTTTAGGCCAAATAATTAACATTTTAAAAAACTTGCATTCAACACGCGCGTTGGCGTGTCCTTCCGATGGAATTTAAAGGTCACTGTCGGCCCCCCCCTCCCGTGCGGGTTTCTCGGCCGAGCACGCGGTCGCCTGACGCGTGGGCGAGGTTCGTTGGGCGCGGCCGCCGTGTAAGTTGAACGGAATTTTCTATCGAATAGTTGGGTCTCGTTAAGACCGCATCGAATTGCGTTGTCAGTTTTGAGCGTTTTACGTGACAACGAGGCCTATCTTGAGTTTTGAGAAATTAACTTAAATTCAATTACCATTAATTTGCATCGACGAGTTGCTTTTGTGGCATTTTAATATTGTACGAAGGAAATTTGCTTTGTCGGGTGGAACGCTAAAACTTTGTGACTTGAGAAGAGATCGCGTTCATGCTCGTGGTTATAATTTTGTGCTAAGTGAACCTGGGATATTGAACTTTGACCGACCGTTCTTAAGTTGTGCAATGTGTCACTTATTTTAATTTCGATTAACGTTGATTTAGTTAAATTTGAAGTTAATTAAATGTACAATAAAGTTGATAAACTAATATAGTGAAATAAAAGCAGAAGGTGTCAATTGGTGAACACCCACTGGAGGGATCTCATATTTTGGAGAAAAGCAGCGCCTGTGGATCTGCTGTCCGATTACATCGGTGACGTCAGGTTACATTCATACACACTTTCGCACACTACTTACATACACCTTACTTACCCCCTGACTGATACCCTGTGGTCAACCCTACCTCCGGAACTCGGTAAGTTGTGTTTGCTTATCAACCATTGATTATTAATTGTATATATATAATAGGCCGTTTTGGCCCGAACCCTCTGTTGCTCGTCGAGGGGGCTACTATGGGCCCTAGCCTAGTCGACTTTTGCCGGGGCAACTGAGGGCCGTAACATTATTATATTATTGTGTTTTAGACTGTCACTCATACCGCAGAATGGCAATAACGTAACCATGATAGGATCCAAGAGTAGTTTCTTCGCCACTAAGTATATAATATATACTTTATTATATATTGGAGACTTATTAAAGTTTCTTTAGGCTCCGTCTAGACACAATGACTATCTTGTTTAGATTATAAAATCTTCGGAATTTGCTTATCATTTTGCCGAAATTTTAAGATAAGATTTATGGATTTCTTCTATGCTTTCCTTATTAAAAATGTGAGAACTATTTGTGGTATGACTGTCATAAGGCACTCATATAAACAACAACAATTTATTTATTTATT
This sequence comes from Parnassius mnemosyne, assembly GCA_963668995.1. NCBI lineage: Eukaryota > Metazoa > Arthropoda > Insecta > Lepidoptera > Papilionidae > Parnassius > Parnassius mnemosyne. The sequence continues at coordinate 16,918,930 of CAVLGL010000068.1, read as the reverse complement.
TCCAAATACATACTACCATTACATAAAATACCTTCATTTCAATGTGTTGACAATATTTACAAAATTGTGGTCACATTATTGTAAAAAAATGTTGTATACGTGGTAGAGCCATTCTGCAGCTGTTATATCGTGGTTGTTACACGAACGTGTTTGTTCGACCGGGGAAGAATAACACTTTCATAGAATACCAGCGTGAAATAGCAGCTTAATGATACTGTGTTTCGTATGTTGAGCGTATAGAACCGGATATACTTTGTTCTGGCAATGAGGCATTCCATCTTAGTCCTCGAGGGTGATTTTTCATCGAGGACCGATGTAGTTGTCTATGGGCCACAGCATTCACTTATTACCACGAAGAATATACCACGAAAATGAAAACTGATTCTACTGAACTGCTTAACAGCGCCAAGAAACCTCAAGAGGCTATCAATTCAATTAATAGTTATTTTGTGAATATAGGTAAATAACTTGCTGATAATATTGCAGTTAAGGAAAGGGTTACAAGTTCTTTAGCAATTAGACCAACACGGAACTGTACGTCGTCCTTTGTAATACTCAACACTGACGAAGAAGAAGTTTCCAGACTTATCATGAGCCTAAAAAACAAATGTGCCAATGGATGGGACAATATCTCTAACTGTTTCATAAAAAACATTAAAGAATATATTGTTGGGCCATTGACATATATATGTAATCTTTGCTTTAAAGAAGGTGTATTTCCTCAAGTTTTTAAACGGTCTATTATTCATCCAATTTATAAATCTGGAGACAGAGATAATGTCGGCAACTATCGACCGATTTCAATTCTTCCATGTTTTTCGAAAATAATCGAACGAATTATAAACAAACAACTCACGAACTACTTAGAAAGTAAAAAAGTACTATCGCCTAACCAGTTTGGTTTTCGGCAGGGCAGATCCACTGATGAAGCAGTACATGACTTAACAGATTACGTAGTTAGAAATTTGGACAAAAATAACAAAGTCATTGGAATTTTTTTGGATCTCGCCAAGGCGTTTGACACTGTTTCTACCTGCATTCTAATAGAAAAGTTGGAATTATGTAGTATTAGAGGAAAGCAACTTGCTCTATTTAAAGATTATCTCTGTAATAGAACACAATGCACTAAAATCGGAGATTACATTAGTCACGAGGCTTTAATTTCCTACGGTGTGCCCCAAGGCAGCATTCTAGGTCCCACATTATTTCTCGTCTATATAAACGATCTCACTTCTATTCAGCTTCCTTATGGACATATAATATCATATGCTGATGACACATGCCTTCTTTTTTCTACAAATTCCTGGGAAGCTGTTCAGGATGCTGCGCAGATGGGACTTAATTTGATAAATGAATGGTTGCAAACTAATGTTCTTACCTTGAATTCTGAAAAAACCAAATACATTGCTTTCACAATACGTAAAGAACGCCTTTATCATATTATCAATAAACCTCTGATCTCACACAAATGTCTCTCAAATATTAATATTAAATCATGTAAATGTAACAAAATAGAATTAGTCCATAACATTAAGTATCTTGGTGTAAAAATAGATTCCAACCTTTCTTTTAAAAATCATATCGAAGTATTATCCAATAGACTTTCTAAATTAATATACATATTCAAAAATGTACGCCATGTGCTAGATAAATCAGCTTTAACACGTATCTACTATGCACTAGCGCAAAGCCTTCTTACTTATTGCATCACCTCCTGGGGCGGTGCTCCTAAAACAGTTATGAAGCGCGTAGAAATATCACAAAGGGCCATTTTAAAAGTTTGCGGGTTCTTCTCTTATAGACATCCAACTGAACTTCTTTATCGATACTGGCAGGTACTAACGGTACGTCAGCTCTTTATTCTCTATACATTGTTGAAGCAACACGGTGAAAATACCTATGATCCCCATAAATTTGTAGGAGTGAGACGTAAAAATACAGTTTGCGCAACATTTGCAACAAAGAAGACATATACAAAAAAATTCTTTTGCTACTTGGGTGGATTCTAATACAATAAAATAAATGAAAAATTATCTATATATTCTAACAATAAATATGATTGCAGAAAATACGTACATGACTGGTTACTGAAATTAGATTATGATTTAACGGAATCGCTCCTATCAAGATAAATATAATGTACACACACACTCACACACACACACACACACACACACACACACACACACACACACACACACACACACACACACACACATGTGCGCGCGCGCACATACAATACACTACACTAATATAAATATATAACACCATACATACATACATACATATATGTATTTACACATTTGATATCCTAATACACTCTTAATTAGTATTTTATCCTGGATCTTCATTGTAATTATATTTCATTACAATATAAGAATAACTTTTTTTATCTATCTATCTATTGTGTTCCTAGAATAATTTCATACAATGTCATAGCATTCGAGGGGTGAGAACCTGGTGACTTGTACTACAGGCTTATATATGCCTACTTCAGGCACCAGCTTCTCACATAATAAAATTCTGTTTATGTACTACTAGATTTACATTGTTTTACTTTATGTTATGTGAGAAGATAAATAAAGACTTTATTATTATTATTTTTTGGTATCTATAAAGTTTTCTCATCTGGTTGGGCAGTATAAATATATAATTGTAAATGAAAATGGTAAACATACATAAATATGAATAAAATAAAATAAATACATAAAAAATACATAAATATATAAAAACCCAACCAAATGGAAGCCCTCGGCAGGGGAGACCAGACGGCCGAGGGTTAGGGGGAAAGGGAAAGAAACCGGCGGACGATGCGGGCGGTATCGAGGAGCACCGCCTTCTGCATTTGAGCCTGGAGCGGTCCGTCACGGAGTCCCAGTCGCCTCAGATGACCCGGGAGGCTGACTGGGATTAACCCATTCGCAGAAACGACCACAGGAATAATTTCGGTCGGCAGACCACCCCACATGCCGGTAACCTCGTGAGCTAGGTCCAGATATTTTGTCACCTTATCTGTTTCGGCTTTCACGAGGTTCTCGTCATAAGGAATGGTAATGTCGACCAAAAAGATCCTTGACTGTGCCCGGTCCATCAGCACAATATCAGGCTTATTCGCAAGAATAGTCCTGTCTGTGATGATGGACCGGTCCCAGTAGAGCCTGGCGCGGTCATTTTCGAGCACGGCTTCCGGCAAGTACTTATAATACGGCAGTTTCCGATCCACGAGGCCGTATTTCAGAGCAAGCTCCTGGTGTAGAATCCTCGCTACTAGATTGTGTCTGTGCAAATACTCAGAGTTAGAAAGCGCCGAACAACCGGAGATGACATGCCTAAGTGACTCACCGGGATGGCGACAAGCTCGACAGATGTCGACGGCGCCATCCTTTAGGATGTATCTCCGATAATTGTTGGTCTTAATAACCTGATCCTGTATCGCACAGACAAAACCCTCGGTTTCCCCAAAGAGGTCACCGAAACGTAGCCAGTGAAGGGAGGCGACTGTGTCTACGAAAGGCTCATGTAGAGCCTTGTAGAACCTCCCGTGGAGCTCCTTCTCCTTCCATACGGTCTCCCGGTCGGAAATGCACTGTACTGCTGGGTCTTGCCATTGCTCGTTGGCTAAGGATAGAGGGGTCAGTCCTTTATCACAAGAAATAACGTCCCTATAGTATGGATCATCCGCTCTCGTCAGAAAGTAATTACGGAGGCTGCACACTTCGCGATTATGCATGGTAAGCGCGCTTAAAAAGCCGCGCCCGCCATGCTTCCGCGGCAAGTACAGCCTCATTACTGACGATCTCGGATGATGCATCCTGTGGGACGTCATTATAGTGCGGACTTTTCTGTCCAGAGGGTTTAGTTCGGTCTGAGTCCACCTAAGTATGCCAAAGGTATACATGAGAACAGGCATGACCCAACCGTTATATGCGTGCGTCTTATTCACACCGGACAAAAGGCTGTTAAGCACTTTGGTCAAGCGTGCATAAAACACATCGCAAACTGACTGTTTCATACCCGCCTCATCTACACCGATGTTCTGTGACATACCCAGGTATCGGTATGTTTCAGCCTCGGAAAGGGTCCTTATGTTGATGGGCATAGATAAATCTATGCCCTCAGAGTTAGCAACCCTTCCCCTTTCAACATGGAGGACCGCACACTTATCCGTCCCCAGCTCCATTCTAATAGAATTGCTAAAATCACAAGTGATGTTTAGCAATTCCATAAGATGAGAGCGACTGGAGGCGAATAACTTGAGATCATCCATATAGAAAAGGTGAGTCACTTTTGTACCTCCCCTCCGAAGCTGAAATCCCCTCCCGGAGCCCTCCAGTAAGGTACTGAGAGGGTTCAGAGAGAGGCAGAACCAGATTGGACTCAGACAATCGCCCTGGAAGATACCCCTTCTTATCCTTATGTGGTTCTCCGCAGCCGTCATCCGCTCACCTAGATGACAAAGGATCGTACTCCACTGCCCCATACACTGGCCAAGGAAGTCTCTAACTGTACAGTCAACCTTGTACAGCTCGAGGACCCTCTCCAGCCATGTATGAGGCACCGAGTCGAATGCCTTCTTGTAGTCTATCCAGGCGGTGGATAGGTTCCGACGGTTGCGTTTAACCACTTTGCCAATGACCGCGTCAATGAGGAGTGGTTCCTTGGTTCCACGACCACCGCCCCGACATCCATTTTGAGCGCGCGATATCACCTGATTTGAGTTCAGGTGACGAGTGATTCTCGCGCTCAAAATGGATGTTAGTGTCTTATATATCGTGGGTAGACACGTGATGGGGCGGTATTTGCTCGGGTCTATGGTATCCCGGTCTTTAGGAACCAAATGAGTGATCCCAGTAGTGAAGAGGCTCGGGAGCGACTTTTGGTCGAGAGCCTCTTGAAATTGTCGGGCGAGCACAGCGTTACACACCACGAACCCCTTCAGCCAGTAGTGATGCAGCCCGTCGAGCCCCGGACTTTTCCAGTTCGGGGCCCTTCGGACCGCCTCAGCTACATCGTCCGGCGTTATAATGACGGGGTCCATGGGCGTAAGATTCGCACACTGACTCACCACAACTTCCGTCCAAGGGCCCTCGCGGTGGTTTACGGGCTCTGACTACAGGCCGCGCCAGAATGCGACAGTGTCGGCCTGATTCGGTGCTTGGCCCGTTCCACGTACCATTGGTCGCTCCAATGATTTATATAGCCTCTTCTGATCACTCTGGAAGAGACGATTCTGGTTGAACCGTGTCGACCTCTCGGTATATCGCCGAATCCGCTTCCCCCAAGCAGCGATTCTCTGCTTCAGGTCGTCTATGCGCTCCGTCAGTTTTTGCGTTATATCCGGCTGGGACAAACTGATATTTGTCCCAGCAAACGCCATTCTGACGGTGCGCACAATTCTCGGCCTATTATTGCCCGACCTGAAGCTTATCAGCCTGCCGATGAGGGCCCTCGCCTTTACGATACGGTCCTCAATCCTTCTTCTCCAGGCTGGGATGGCGCTACTTTGTCTAGTAGCGCGTCCAGCCGTGGGAAGTTTGGCGCCAACAATACGGCAAACTGCCAGTGCGGCGCCAAAAAGAATTGAGTCCGTCTCGCAAAGGTCCCGGCTGGCTTCCAAATAGGTGACCAGCATTATACCAAATAGGTATGCGCGGGAGTCGCGATCGATTTTCGAGAGGCGTACTGCGCGTTTCCACAATCGCCTCCTCCAATTTACTCCTCATCTGCTCTAGTTCTTGGGTGACCATTCCATCATCGCCTGAATCAACCAGAGCAGGGAGATCCATGGCGCCCTCTATATGTGGCTGATGGTCTGTGGCCTGAAGAGCCGCATCCCCAGCTATAGCCGGTTCATTCGATGAGGGAATAGCCTCACGTCGTAGTCGTTCGAGTTCGGCATCATCAAATATTTTCGAGCGTATGATGTACCGAACTCGGTCTGCCAGGTTTTGCTCCGTGACGGGAACTGACGGCTCAAGCTCAGCAAAAAAGCGATGCATCCGAGCCCGATACGCTATCCCTCCAGTTTCTTCCCCTTTCGCCTTATAGTACGCCCGACGCCCGCAATGCGTTTATGTTCATATTTTTTGTCCAACGCATGCGGCGTACTCCACCAGCGGCGGGTGCCGCTTGCCGAGTCCGAGAGGACCCCGCCGACACCAAGCCGTCTGGTGGGGATGATGGACGCGAGGGGCTGCTAGGTGGTCGTGCAGCACCTCGCGCTCGGCTGGCGGCTCGCATGCTGTCACGTCCAGCGCCAGCTCCAGACGCGCCCCGGCGACCCCCAGGCAGCGGCCCTATGCGCGTTCTATTATTTTCCATCATCCATTGAATTGGGCGTCAATTAACGGGAGACGCCCAGACCCGGCGCCGTTTAATAGTGTGGCCGTAAGCACAAACGGGCCTTTGCACCCTCAATACTGCCGAGGCACGGCGCTCACACCTCTTGGCAAGGCACTGACTGACTGCGCTGACATAGCAGTTTTGTCACTTAACTGTTACGTCAGCGGGCGATGGGGTCGTCACTTCCCTACGCCTATTATTATTATTATTATTATATTATTATCTGGTTCACTGTTTGTTCGTTTGTTACCCTTATTCTATAGAAGAAATTGTTACTGTGCTAAAAGGACCATATATTAGAAATTCTAAAAATCTCTGCAGCTGCAAAAGAAATTCCGAAATGAAACAGATATTTTAAGGAAATATGTTGGTTCAATTTGTGTATGTGTATAACAAAATCAAAATAAAAAAACACGCTTCGCACCTAAACACATTGCTGCTGGAACTGTACATATTATTTGTATTATTCAAAATTATTATAAATCAACGTGGATTTCATCTGAGCATAACGACTTGTATGCGGACTTTCTGAAATGACGCTCCTTGTTTAATGGAGTAAACTTGTATTCGGTGAACGAGTTTGTAATTGTAGAATGAGTAAACTTAATACACTTTATAATTAAACTTGATACAGTAAATAATAATCAAAACCTAATCTCAAACTGTCATATTCATCGTCTCAGCCTATCAAACTCCACTGCTGAACATAGGCATCCCCATAGTATGGGGATGCCTATGTTATGGGGCCCATAGATTGTAATTGATATCAATAAGCATATTTTATTTCTTAACAAAATATATCAAAAATTATGATTTTGTAATACTAAAAATTATAAAATGAATAAGTCTCAGAATTTCTCTCTGTCATAAAATTAGTAACGAGAATATCCGCAGAAAAACAACACTAACTAACATAGCTGGAAGAACCGACTAACAATGGAATTTTCAAGTGGCAGCCTTGTGTTGATAAGCTCAATATTGTATAACCTTCCACTAGATGGTGTGACGACGATAGGGCTCAGGAACGTGTTTTGTGCACATCTATAGGGGAAATTATGAACTTGTTGTTGTTGATGACGATGAATATTTTGTGTACCTATATAAACTTGACTTATATGTCTGTTATAGGACAAAATATGATTGATTCCCGTAAAATTTAAAATATTCCTTTTTATAGCGTCTGATATAAATTCTATTGCTCTCATATTGTGTGTCGTTTCATTTATAGAGTGCCTTTAGGGACGGCACTGTCAGATGGTTTGATATTAAAAAGTCTCTATTATGTAGCTGTCTGAATATTTTAACAACATCTATTAAAAAGATTTTATCTAATATATAAAAATTAATTTTTGTTTGTTGGTATTATATGCGTTCATCAGATTGCGGTATTACTTTGTCAACTTATCGTTTGCACTTGCGAAGGTTTTAGGCATAGCACAATTAACTTACAGTAAGTGGTGCGCGTATCGTTCACACACATTTATTTGAAAGTTATATATTATTCAATTTCAATTTTTCAATTCAATTTCAATGAATGTCAATTCATTCCTAATTAAACAATGTAACTGTTCCAAATTTAAAAAGATATTTCCATAATTATTTTTTGTTCTTATGTTTAAAAACGTTACCCCCACATTAGAATTTTTTCCTGTGTCGTGGAGGCAGTTTACAAACATAAATTGCACAAAGACAAACATCTAGACCCGGAACAATTATTTGTAGGCCATACAAATATTGTTCCGTGCGGGATTCGAACCCGCGGCCCCCAGTGCAATAACTGATTGCTAAACCACTCCGCCACGGAGCCGTCAAATTATTTCTTCCTAGGCAGTAACGCGTCGGGTTTTTATTTTTATTCAATACCAGCTAGTATTGAATAAAAATTATTCTGTTATATTCTGTTACTCGGCCAGCTACTCGTATTATTATATTATGTACAGGAATAACGTGTGACTTCGCTTGAACTATTCATTCTCTATCGACGCCATAGTACGTTTCAATAAATGAAAGCTAATTCTATTTCTATCGTCACTTTTTATTAATTATAAATTTTAATGTATCCATTAATTATATTAACTACATTGCAATTATCAAAAATTGTTTATGAAAGGTATATTTTAAGTATAATTTTCTTTTAACGTACAATCTTATTTTAATTTTGGTTAACAATGAAACGAATAAATTTAAAACACTTCAATTAAGAAACATAAAAAGTTCGCAAGATATTTATATGTTTTGGCATACAGTGATGAACCAAGAAATGAGTCAGATATTCTAAAGGAAAGATGTATGAGTATAAAGTACTAATAATTTAAAATTTTACAGACATAAGGATGTCAAAGAAGGAAAGAGTTCACATAATTTATCGATTATGAGTGAATTTGCAGATTCGTTGTCACCCCTGTAGACATCTATGTATGCTTCGTCACCAATGAAATAATCTGCGGTTCGATGTATTCACATTATGCTGCTATATCGCTCTGGTAAAAATCTCTGTGAAAGACACGCGCCTTTCACAGATTTTTGTCTTGTAATGTTCCAAGTAAATGATTGAAATCTGGTATTACTAGATATATGTTCACGCCCTGCGTTGCACCGACAAAGGTTGACTGGACTAGGGCCCATCAGTAATCCAATCGACGGGCAACAGAGGATGGGGCCCAACGGCCTATGGAGACTTATTATTCTACACAATAGATATAAGGCTAGGTAATTAATAAGAACTTTAACAGTGGTAGAGCCATGCGGCAGCTTTTGCTGTTGCACGGATGGGCCGGCTCGAACCGGGGTGGTACCACGACCTCACAGAAAACCAGCGTGAAGTAGAGGTTTGCTTCTGCGTTTCGCTTGGTAAGTGCAGGTGGCCGGAGGCCCTTTTTACTGGAAATGAGGCATTCCATCTTAGTCCTCACGGGTAACAACGCATCTACATTTTGATTTGTAATAGAGGATAGATGTAGATGTCTATGGGCTGCAGCAACCACTTACCATCAGGTGGACTGTGTGCTCGTTTGTCACCCTTATCCTATAAAAAAAACGTACCTGGTTCCGAAGCTAAGACTGACCCCAAGGCTCGGTCAGGCGGTAGGTAGGTGCATGTAAGTAGTGTGTTAGAAGGTGTGTATGTGTGACCTGATCTATCTGACGTGATGGGGCAGCGGCCTGGTCCGATGCTGCCCCACGATGTGGTATCACTCCAGCGGACGTCACCAATTGACAACTTCTGCTTTCATTTCACTATTTCAGTTTATCAACTTTATTGTCCACTATTTCAATCCATCAACTTTATTGTACATTTAATTAACTTCAAACTCAACTAAATCCCCGTTAATCTTAATCACATGTGACACAAGGCACAACTAATGAACGGTCGATCAAAGTTCAACCTCCAGTTTCACTTAGCAACGAAATTATAACCACGAGCAAGAACGCGATCTCTTCTCGAGTCACAAAGATCAGCGTTCCACCCAACAACTAGAATTGTTTCGCACGATATTTACCATCCACACAAGCAAAAAATGCGTAAATATTGCAAACGCGCTTCAAATGCAATCACTATACTAGCGCCCTCTGGCGTCAATTCTTAAAATTAGCGTTTGGCGCGAACACTATAATTTGCGATTATACAAATATATAATCCGAATTTTTGACTAAGGGTTTCAGAAACTTTAGATTAGTTTTCCGACTATAAAAATACCTCAAAGGATGGTCCCATGTAAATTTCGATAAAAATAATACTCCTAAGATTGGAAAAGGAACCACTTACCATCAGGGGGACTGTGTGCTCGTTTGTCACCCATATCCTATAAAAAAAATACGTTGTTTGCCCTGAGGCCTAAGATGGAATCCCCTGTTGCCAGAAAAGGAGTCTCTGGTTCTCTACACTCACCATACAAAACATTATTATTAAGCTGCTAATACACGCTGGTATTCTCTGAGAGCTTTAGGTTTAGGTTTAGAGCTAAGGCTTTCGGAAAAGCTTTTGAATTATGTGAAAATTATTTTAAGTTTTTTTTTAAGTCAGTATTCCCTTTTTTAAGTTTAATTCTTAAACAATCAATATCAAAAAAAAATGGCTACTAAGTCTTAATCACCCAAGATTTTGCGTCTTGGGCGATTAAGGAACATCACATTGGACATTGTTTGGGGGTAGGAAGAAGTAAGAATGTGGTTCAAATCCAGACTGAAAAAGAAAAAGAAAAGGTGGATCCTTTTCTGGCTGGGAGTTTTCTCTACCTAAATAATTTAATATTAGCTGTTAATTTGTGAATGGGGTGGCACTTTAATTCGCGTGGGTCGGTTGAGCACGGGTCAAATGCTGTTTTAAACATTGAGATACGGCTTGAAGAACACTTAAACCTGTAGATGGGCACTTCAGCATGGAATATTAAACTCGTCGCGGTTTCACTAAGTAATATCAGAATGAAAAGAGCTCTCAAAACTTTTGTGTGAATAACGGAATTATATATTTGCATTTATATCAAGATTTCATAATTATGATGACCTTTATATTCCATCACAAGACCACTTGGTCTTGCTCCACTTGCATCCATCGACTACCTGCAGTACTATAATACTTTTTTTTATATGAGGAAATGAATACTCGCACTCGCACTGACTAAAACTATTGTGTTCCACCTTCGCCGCATATTGGCAGGGCCACGGGAACGCTTTCGCACATACCCGCGGCCGCGCCAGTGGTGGCCGCACCAGCGGTGACCGCATCATGGCAGCCCCTCCTCGGGGGAGGATATCTCCTCGTCATTCTCCTTCTCAGGCAAGGCGAGGACGAGGAACACAAGGCACGCCTTCCTTTACGGCCTCCAACTACACCAGCCTAACGTCCCTTCCCCCCCTCCGAGTCCGATACGGAGGTCATAAGGCCAGGAAAATCGAGTATACGATAGCGCCTGCTTTCCCAACCAGAGATGTGAAGGATAGGGCGAGTGACGCATCGCCATACCAACACTCCAGCAATAGGGGATGAGGGGCAACCATCTCGCCACAGCCCAACTACAAACATTCGCAGTGGGCTCGCCAAACCCACTCGGAGTGACAACCTCGGGCCGGCCCTACACCACGGGCCAGCCAAGGGGTTCTTCTTTGTTCACGATGGGTGATCAAGCACGGCTACTAAGCCGTCCGCCACGGCAAGGTGGGAACCCGTTCGGGGGGATCAATCTATTACCTACATGTGTCATTAGGTGGTTACTCTTATCCAATAGGGGTGTCCCAAAACTGCGCTTGATAGTATGAGGCTGCCACTCAAGAACCATTCTCCTCATCTGTCGACGGTCCTTTGAGCTTATTGTTACTGCAGCCGACTAATCTGCTGGGCTATGATAGTTAATGTTGTGTTTTAACATGGTAGAGCAACGCTGCAGCCATATTGAGAATATTGAATTAGATAATTGCAGCACAAGCTGACCCAAGCTTCGGCGAAGGTTCACGTTTTCTCAGAATACCAGCTTAAAATATCAGCTAAATGCTGCTGCTATATTCGCATGGGGAGTGTAGAGAACCGTTTTTTATTAGTAACGAGGCATTCTATATGATTCCTCAGGGGTGACAATTGAAAATAGACGTGTACAAATCCATTGGCAACAGCACTCGCTTATCATCAGGTGAACTGTGTACTCGTTTGTCGTCCTTATTTTATAGAAAAAAATTAAAGAGTCCTTGTTACAGATTATATTACAAAGAGCAAAATCCGATAAGAGCTCTCTTCACTGCCCGCTGTGACCTTGAGCTTCCTCCTACGGCCAACAGAGTTAAGACTCCTTTCTATCTGGAATTAGTATATTTTTAGATGCTCGGCATTAAACTCAATTGAACATCTTAATTATTTCAAGCGCCTAGCACTCAATGATTTCAAAAGGAATGATACGCCCATCTAAACATTTTACTTATAACTTCTTCATCCTAGCAAAAGTAGCGCCATCTCTCAGTACACATATGAACTACATGAGTTGCATTGGTCTACGACGTAACCAGGGTTGGATTTAGTCGTATATTTATACTATTTGTACCATTATTACAAAGTAAGTATACTACGCGAAAATATCATAATTTTATCAACGAGGCGTTCCATCTTGAGCATTAGCATCCACTTGCCATCACGTGGACTGTGTGCTCGTTTGTTATCCTTATTATGTAAAATAGTTTTATATAACACCATTTTTGCGTGACTGGTATTTAATTTTTTTTATTAAAAATTTGGGTAACGCCGTGTCCGGACAGGCGTCATTAATTTTTTTGTCATTTTAATCTAAGCCGCTACTTACTATTATTTCATTGCTTCCTCGTCCTCGTTTCGTTAATTATAAGAAGAAAGAATCTGAATAATTTAAAATACTCTTAAAACTCTTAACCATAATTTTATCTCTTAATTTTGGCATTATTCCTAATTATAATTTTTTTTACTAGTACTATTATTGTTCATCGTGCAATTTCATTTTTTCTGGAGGTGGCTGAATTATAAAGTCACACCCCTTAAAGTCCTCCAGGGCAATCTGAACCACTGCCGCAATGATTATACTCGTATATACAGGCTGGTCCAAACAGTGAGGTTATAATTTTTTTTTGATTCCTCACACTTAGGGGTATCCGAAAATACCCTATGTATGTTCCGCGATTTTTTGTAGTTTTCGAGTTATGATTTTTTTTTATCCGTTTTTTGAAAATGTTCGCCCTAAACAGCCTAACATTAAAAAAAAATGTAATTGTGAGATTTTTTGATTGTAGCATGATCCTTATGAGTTACCCTATTACGCATAAACTAATTATCTTCCTAACATTCATCGAAGATACAATAATTTTAATCTAAACTTAAAGATTTTCTGTCAGGAGAGTGGGGCTTGAATTTTCAACATTAAATGAAAAATAGTAATAAATGATTTCATAGTTTCTAATTACTTTTATAAACTTGGCAGTACCTTAATCTTTCATAATAACATAAAAAAATGACACTTAATAGGCCAGTTTTTCTGTTACAGACTTCTGAAGTTACTCAGGCAGGAAACTACCTGAATAGTTAATTTGATTTAAAAAATCTTTTTATCATTTCTAGGGCTAAACTAAGATAGTAAATGCTTCAGGTTAGCAAAAATAACATCCAGTGTCTTTACTCATTGTTTACAATTTATTGACAACAAGGTATCATTTTACTACGTTCTTGACAAATGATTTCAAGATTCATAATAAAACTAGTAAATAATTTAAGATAAATTTATTTAAAGTAAATTTTCGAAATGGCGGCCATTAACTTCGATACACAGTCTACATCGTCTTAAAAAATTTGCTTTTAGTCTTCGAAAAGCATTCGTATTTTCTTAAAATAAAGGGTTTAAGGCATAATTCTCTATGCGCGAAGTGACAAGAAATGGGACGGAGTGTCCAAATTCATATTTACCTCTGGCGCGTGCGACGATTAGTAAGAAAGTACGTCACTTCGTCCGACGCCGGCGTCCTTGGGGATTCACGCTTTTATTTTTTTACAGTCAAATTGTTAGCCTTCTCTTTGTTTGAGGTTGGTAACAAATTGATTACAAATTTGTGAACAAAGGGACTTTCCCTGGTTGTATGAAAATGTGAAATGTTCTTCGAATCTGTATTTGAATATTTTGAGGGCGTGTCAATTGCGTCAACAGGCATTGAATAGAGCGGAGGACTCTTCAGCGATCCAAAACTTTCATAAATAAATAAAAAGGCTGTGCGCAACCCTGAAACATGCTGTTATATACATACATATTACTAGAAAATGATTTCTTGGCGCTAGACTAAGTATTAAAATAAAAGTCTAGGACAAAATTTATGTAAATAATGCTAATTGATTTGTGGTAAGGCTTTTATTTTAGTAGATGCTCCTTTACAAGTCAACGAACAAACAGCAATCTATAACTACAAGCAAGCTCCAGTTTAATGAATGTTTTAACGAAATCAAGTTAGAACCGGTGTTATGGATCGCAGTGGACTGTATTATTGAGGGGGGGGGGGGGTACGCTAGGGGGCAACTGCTCAAAGAAAAGATGGTACTGTCGAACTATACTGTATTCTAACTATTTACAAAATGTGGCACTATTAATTAAACTATTATACAGAGGGGAGTCTTCTTGATGGAGTCTTCTTGAGTCTTGATTTTCTTGATTTTTCATGCTGTCTTCTTCTCGTCGAGTGCCGCTTCCGAAATGAACAGCTAACCGTCCGAGACGCCCTTCTTATATCTCGCCGGAGAGCGTCTCGGGTCGTGCGTAGCGCCGTCCGCGATGCCGCGCGCTCATTGGTCGGCGACATCGCGTGATCTGCTGCCGGTGTGCGGGGTGCGCGGGGCGCACCGGGGTGTGAAGGGGCGACGGGGCGGCGGCCTCCTCGCTGTCCGCTACATCCTCCCCCCGGCGTAGCCTGCGAGCCTAAGCTTCTCTCGGGAGGACGGCGATCTTCCTGACGGGCCGCCGCAGCACTCCTCCCTTGGTCCGGACCTCCACGTTTCGCACCACGCCGTCTGGTCCAGGAAACGTCTTCGTTACGATGCCCCGCGGCCACACGTTCCTGGGTAGGTTGCCGTCTGCAACCACGACGAGGTCCTCTTCCTGTATTTGGCGCTGCCGAGCATCTCTGGAGTCCCCGCGCGCGACCAGCGTCGGCAGGTACTCCTTCACCCAGCGCCTCCAGTATTCGTCGGCGAGTCCTTGCGCCGCTCTCCACGCCCGACGATCCATAGGTGTGCACGGCGCGGTGACTGGCAGGCCCGATGGTCCCAACAGTAGGAAGTGGTTGGGTGTCAGCGCCTCTTCATCGTCGATGTCGACCGGTACGTGCGTCAACGGTCGAGAATTTACAGTATTTTCGGCTTCAGTTAGAAGTGTTGCCAGCGTTTCTTCTCGTGGGCTCTTCTGATGGAGAGTGGCTTCGAGCGCGGTCTTCACTGAGCGCACGAGACGCTCCCATGCGCCTCCCTGGTTAGGCGCGCCCGGTGCGATGAACTTCCAATCGACGCGCCGAGTCAGCGCGTAATCCTTCAACTGTGGCGCCCACTCTTCCATTGCCCGTCGTAATTCTGTGTTTGCCCCGTGAAAATTAGTCCCATTATCCGAATAAATAACCCGTGGCCACCCACGCCTAGCCGCCATGCGCCGCAATGCCGATATCGCCGAGTCCGCGGTCAGAGAATAGACTATCGCTAGATGTACTGCGCGCGTCGTTAGGCACGTGAACAGTGCCACCCACCGTTTTTCGTGCCGTCGTCCTATCGTAACCGTCAGAGGCCCGAAATAATCAATCCCGGTGTTCGTAAATGGTCGCGCAAACGCCCCTAACCGTTCAGGTGGTAGGTCTCCTGTAACCGCAGATCGTGGTGTCGCCTTCCGTATTCTGTATCGTAGGCATCTCCGCTCCGCTTCCCGTACTGTAGGTCGTAATCGGAGGATATGATACCTAGTGCGCAGGTCGTTCACCACCCTCTCCTTATTGGCGTGGCTTGCTTCCTGATGCGCCTTCTCCACAAGCAGCTTCACAAATTGGTGACGTCCATTCAGGATAATGGGTCTCTTCATTTGACCGTCCACGTCGGCTGCGTCGATCCTTCCCCTGGCTCGTAGCACTCCATCCTCCAATATGGGGTCGAGCTTCCTTAGTGCGCTGCCGGTGGTCAAATTCCTTCCCCGCTGAAGGCGGCTGATGTCTTCAGCGAAGCTTTCCTGCTGGCTGTGTTGTATCCACATCCGTTCTGCTCTCTGGATGTGCTGTAAGGTCAGTCCTCGTGCTCTTCCTCGTGCCGCATCGAGGAATTGTAGTACTCTTGCAGTGGCCCTGATTAACTTCTCGTAGGCAGATAATCTCTCTATGTCTGGCAGGTGTGGAGCTTCCTGGGTGTCGCTCTGGTGCGCCACGATTTCCTCCAACTCTTCATCATCCCCTGCCTTCTCTTCCTGTCGGTGAGGCCATCTGTCTTCATGCTCGTAGAGGAAGGGTGGTCCGGTAAACCACTTGTCGCTCTCTTCCTTAGTTGTGAAATTCATCCGCGTTGCCTGATCCGCTACGTTTTCCGCAGTCGGTATCCACCTCCATTGCTCGGGTGATGTCTTCTCAGCTATCTCCCCTAACCGGTGAGCAACGTATGGAGTGTAACGCGCCGTATCGTTTTGTATCCAGTGGAGCGCCGTAGTAGAGTCCGTCCAATATACGACCCTATCTGCTACCACTCTGTGTTCGTCCTGCACGAATTCCGCGAGTCGCGCGCCTATTAAGTTCGCCTGCAACTCTAATCGCGGTATACTTTGCGCTTTAATTGGAGCGACTTTCGCCTTAGCCGCCACTAATCGCACCCTAATCGTTCCGTCGTGATATCGTATACGCCAATACGCCGCGGATGCGTACGCACGTTCGCTCGCATCATTGAAGACGTGAAGTTGACGCTCTACAACTCCCCCCGTAGGAGCATACAACCTCGGCAGTCGTAGTCGTGATACCTCCTCGACGACTCGCAGCCATCTCTGGAATTCCTCCGCTGCCTCCTCGGGTAGTTCGTCGTCCCATCCGACCCTCTCCATGCGCCATAGGTCTTGTAGCAGGATCTTGGCGGTGATGGTGAGGTAACTTAGCAGTCCAAGCGGGTCAAAAACGGACATGACCGCGCTTAATGCTTCCCTCTTGGTCGGTGGTCGCTGTAGCGCCTTCACTTCTCACGGCACCCTATTCATTGACGTGTTGAATGTTAGGGCGTCTTCATCAGCCATCCATAATAACCCTAAGGTTCTGCCTGGGCTGTCTTGTCTTAAGCCTACTTCTTTAGGCTTACGCGCCAGTAAGTCCTCCGGCTTGTCTTCTAACAGGGCTGCGGGCAACTCCAACCGAGTTCCATCCTGCCAAGGTGAAACCGGCCTGCTGGTGCACTTCCGAAACCTGCTTCGCCGTATTTATCGCTTCCTCTACTGTGGCATAACTGTCTAAATAATCATCCATGTAATGGCTACGTAAGTGCCAACGGGTGTGTCTCTGCGTGTACGCGCGCGTTATGATCCCTAACGCTATGTGCGAGAAACGGCGAGCTCCTCGCACCGAAAATCATTGACGTCATAACGTACTCCCGCGGTGGGCTGTGTCGCTCGTCTCCTCGCCAAAGAAACAACTGCGCGGGCTGGTCGCGACGGTCGATCTTTACACGCAAGAACATCTCCCTAATATTCGCGGACACCGCTATCTCGTTTTCCCTAAATCGAAACAGTATGCCCGGTAGGTTCCGTAATAAGTCGGGGCCGTCGAGTAAATAATCGTTAAGGCATCTGCCGGATGCGCGCGCGGCCGCGTCGAACACTAATCTCGTCTTCCCCGGCTTGTTCGGATTCCGTACTGCGAAGTGTGGCAGGTACCAGCTCTTGGGATCCTCTCGCTCTGTCCCTTCGGCTTCCCTTGCGTATCCCTTCGCCAGGAGGTTGTCTATCTGGGCTGTGTAGGCGTCACGAAACTCCGGCGACTGGTCCATCTTCCTCTCGATCGTCCGTAGTCTTCGCGCTGCCATCTCGTAGCTGGGTGGCATCCGCACGTTGTCGTCCTTCCATGGCAGTCCAACTTGGTATTGCTCGCCTACCTTCTTGACGGTGCGCTGGAATATGTCGACAGCGCGCTCCTCATCCCGTCGCGGCCTACTCTTCAGCGAGATACCTATAGAGTCTATCTCGTACTGCCGTTTGAGGAGTTCCGTTAGCTCCTCGTCCCGACTGGCAAACGTTCGGATGTCCCTATCTGACCGTCCGCTAGCGCTCTCTACGTGTAATACGGTCTCGCCGTCTTCTACGCGGCGTGTTAACACTATTCTTTTCGACAGCGGCGTCTCTCGTCTTACGGGCGATTCCTTAGTCGACGCTACGGACGTATAGTCATGACTTAACGCACGGTCAGCCTCTCTCATCATGAACCGGGATAATGTAACGATGTCCGGTTCGTCCGCACTTCCGCAGTGCTCCGCATAATCGCACCAACGCGACCGTAAGTGAGGGCTAAGTTTGCTAGTAACCTCCCTAGTCAGCATTGGATTACGCAAATAACCCTTGCCGTCGATGTTCTGCATGATGCATACTATATTCTGTAACTTAATTGCGAACAAGTTTAATTCCTGGGCGGTTTGACCCGGTCGCGGAAGGCGTTTCAATTCTTCTAACGCACGATCTATAATTACTTCCGGGCGGCCGAAACACTGCTCCAGTGTCCGCATAATGTCTGCCGGATCCTTCGCGGTAAACAGCAGAGCCGATACTACCTCTCTAGCCTCACCGCGTAAACAGTTCCTTAATCTTGCCATATTTTCCGTATTTGTGAATCCATATAAACGCGTGGATTCATTCATCGCGGCTTTAAATGCTAACCATTCCGCGGCTGAGCCGTTAAAAATAGGCAAGTCCTGCGTCTGTTTCGCGGCGGCTGGTCTAACCCTAACCATGTTTTCTAAAGCTTCCGCTAGCCGTTCTATACCCCTATCCTTCCCTCGCGGGGTGAGCGACCTATCTCTATCCCTATTTTCTTCTAACCTACGCTGTGGCGCCGGCGACCTATGTACACCTACATCCCTATGACGCGGCGACGGTAATCTACGATCCGCAAGGCGATGTGGCGATTTATCTCTGCCTACATCATTACACGGCGACGGTGATCTACGATCCGCGTGGTGATGTGGCGATGGCGATCTATGTACACCTACATCCCTATGACACGGCGACGGTAATCTACGATCCGTAAGGTGATGTGGCGATCTATGTGTAGGCGATAGAGTGCGGCGTTGGACGCGCGACGGCGACGTAGCTCGTACACGACGATTCACCTGGTTCATTTCTACGGCGACTCCATTATCCCTCTGTATCCTATTTACGCGGCGCGGTTGAACGTCATTCGCGACCGACTTCCCCTGGGCATCTTCAGCGTGGTCGTAACCGGTTCCCCTCCTCGGTGGGGCCTGCTCTATCTCGATGCGGGGCGCGGGCTGAGGCGGGCGGTAGGGCGGCTCCCCCCGCACAGTCTCTACGTTTTCTAACCACCTATCAACGCGTACCCTATTTTCGACTAATTCGTCCTCGTTTAGGCTTTCCCTATCGGTTTCTTCTTGCAGTTGCGCGATATCCCTAGCATATTTCTTCTTGACGAGATCTTCCTCTATTTGCAATTGCTTCCTCCTAATTGCAGCTAGTTCCTCCGCGGCATTATATTCGATTTGCTTTAATCTTGCTACTGCGCTAGCTGTCAACCGGGCTGAACGGACTGAACGGACCGACGGGGCGCGGGACGCGGGCCTATGTACAACGTCTGCTACAGGCGCGACGGTACGCACTATCGAACTAGTTTCCGTAGTCGGAAGATCTTCTATTATCGCGGCGAGCGTTTCTGTGCGCGGCGCGGATGTGCTAACTTCTCCCAAGCGATCGGTTGTAGACACGGACATAGCGGGGCGCGGCGGCGCGGGCGCGGGCGCGGGCATAGATGCGGGCGCGAGCGGGGGCTGCGGCGCGGCGGAGGGCGCTTGTGCCAACGCGAGATAATCGGACGGGGACGCGGGTGCTTCCTCGAATATCCGCATTCCTACTGGCGTTTCGTCGTCGTTCCGTGTCTTCTGGCTTCTTGTCTTCCGCATGATGGTGTCCCTCGTTGCGACCTCCGATCGTCTTCAAAAAGACGCACGTATTGGACGCCGTTCCCGCCTCAAGGGCGTTACCGTATGGTCACAGTTTGGCACCGTTAGGGAGCAACCACCCGGCCGCGTAAACGCGGTTAAGAAACAGGAATTGTCTGGAAACAGACAATATATATGACGTCGATGTAAATAAGAAACGAGGAAGGAGTTAGCACCGACGATCTTCTCTCTTCGTCGACGTACTTCTTTCTTCCTCGAAGATCTTCTGTAATGATTTTCTTTCTTCTGTAATTATGTTCTCTCTTCTATAATTATGTTCTTTCTTCAATAATTATGTTCTTTCTTCAATAATTATGTTCTTTCTTCAATAATTATGTTCTTTCTTCAATAGTTATGTTCTTTCTTCAATAATTATGTTCTTTCTTCAATAATTATGTTCTTTCTTCTTTCTTCTGGCTTGAATCCGGCGACGATGGACCAAGAACTTGTTATGGATCGCAGTGGACTGTATTATTGAGGGGGGGGGGGGTACGCTAGAGGGCAACTGCTCAAAGAAAAGATGGTACTGTCGAACTATACTGTATTCTAACTATTTACAAAATGTGGCACTATTAATTAAACTATTATACAGAGGGGAGTCTTCTTGATGGAGTCTTCTTGAGTCTTGATTTTCTTGATTTTTCTTGCTGTCTTCTTCTCGTCGAGTGCCGCTTCCGAAATGAACAGCTAACCGTCCGAGACGCCCTTCTTATATCTCGCCGGAGAGCGTCTCGGGTCGTGCGTAACGCCGTCCGCGATGCCGCGCGCTCATTGGTCGGCGACATCGCGTGATCTGCTGCCGGTGTGCGGGGTGCGCGGGGCGCACCGGGGTGTGAAGGGGCGACGGGGCGGCGGCCTCCTCGCTGTCCGCTACAACCGGTATGAACGCAAAATGTCGCTTTGGGCGGTGGCGATGAAGTGAAGAATAAGGTAAGCGTACTAGGTAGATATCTTAACCCCTTTCTTCGTCTTTCCAAATAGGTTAAGGAGACCTTTAGCTTTTTTAACAATTATAAGCCAGTGCTTAATTACTACTCCTACTATTGCCCCACCTGATGTTTAGTGATGTAAAGCCAGTTGCCTTAAAGACACTGGCAAATTATTCCATTTCTTTGCGCTCCACTTATGAACGATGAAGCATTGTAACTGTAAATTCAAAAGAAAGATGTTTTTACTTTAAAATGTATTTATTGTGAAATAGATTCCAGCCGGATGTATTAATCAATAGCTATTTATTTGCCATCTGACCTATAAAAGATTATCCCAAAATAGAACCAGAAAGTTATTCTTACCTCTTTAAATATTGATGTCTACCGTACTTGGTCTGATGACGGACGGAGCTATCTACAAACTCTTAAGGTCTCTTCCCACTACATCGTATCATACCAAGACCGTGCTAGGAACGTGTCAGGCAAATAAATATTATTTGTATTGAAAAGTATGACACTGTTCCCACTAGACCGTTCCGTCACCGACCAACACCGTCGCGTGCCATGCACGGAGCGTCAACAAATGTCGGCGAGAATATTTTGCCGGTGCTGACACGCTCTGTGCATGACACGTAACGTTGGCAAGCCGTTGCGCGCAGGCGGCGAGCCGGCGAGTATACGGGTTGTAAACGCGTATGATGACCGTTATATAGGCGTTGTAAGCGCGTTGCCGTAACTTTTTCTGACAATATCGTTCAATTTTTTTCAGCAAAACACTAAATTGGAATGTAGACATTCGGAAATACTGAAAAAACTTTTTTTCATCATCAACTAAGTGTCTGAATAATGTCTTATACTCTCCTTCAGTTTTTCGTTCTTTAGAATCGTGAATCCAGTAGCGCCGAGTGTTTTTTTTTGTTTTCTTCTTCTTCCTCAAAACAATCATCGCCAGTTGTCTAACAGCTAATTTTGTGATAGCCATACCTATTTTACAATTTAAAAATTTGGTATCACTTCAAGACGTCCACGCAACACTGTTACGCATCCGAGAATGAATCGGATTCCTATTGGTTTTGGTGGATATTGCATACGGACATCATACGGGTTACATACGGGTTGCATACTGGCATCATACGGGATGTATACGGGCACAGAACGCCGTCGATCCGTTCAGTGGGCATAGTAGAGAGTATCGTGTTGCTTTTCGGGTTAAAGACATTTATTTCTCTTAAAGAACACATTGTTCACTTTTACAGAGATTAAGTATACATACAAAATAATATTACCAGTATTTACACGGTAGCATGCATTATATAATTCTATTATGCTTTATTCTTGTATGTATATCCTTAATTAATTTGTTACTCTTTTTCTTACATAATGCAAACATATGTAGGTGTAAACGAAGAGATTCGTAATATGGCAGGTTTGAAAGATGACCTTATCACAAAAATTGATAAGGGCGTGCTTCGGTGGTTTGGGCACGTTGAGCGAATGAGTGAAGACCGAATGGTGAAGAAAATATATAGCGCGAAAGTTAATATTAAAAGGTGTAGAGGTAGAACGAGACTAACTTTCGAAGACCATGTGAGCAAATTGCTCGAAGAGGGTAGGGTCAAGAGTACTCGGATACCTAGACGTGCATGTATGAAGAAGATAATGAATCTGAAAGAAGCGAAAGAGGTATGTAAGGATCGTGACACGTGGCGATCTGTTCTCTCTGGCTACCCCGTCAGGGATTGTGCGTAAAGATAAGTAAGTAAGTATATGTAGGTATGTATTATATCGTACTGTTTTAAAAATATGAATATTGTATTAATGCAATACTCATATGTTCAAAATTGAAGATATGCAGTTTTTAAATTTTATTTACAATATATGATTTTAGTTTATTCTTAAAATGCTTAATATTATTACAATCTTTTATAGTATCCGGTAAATTATTATACAAAAGTACACCCTCACACATTATATTTTTATTGCCATAAGATCTCGTACGAGGCTGCCAGATTTGAAGTTTGTTTTTGTTTCTAAGGTTATGTGTAATACACTTTGGTGTAAATGTAATTGTTCAATGTATGTTTTTAGATATTATTTTTTTTGTCTTTTCGTGCCTGATACGCTCCTAGCACGGTCATGGTATGATACGGTATAGTGGGCAGAGACCTTTAATGGATTAAATGTATTTCTATTCCTAGGGTAGTGAACTTAATATAACAGTACAGTTTTTTAGAGGCCTATATTCAAATGTAGACTGTTAATTATGCTGTTAATATACGTCTTAATTTTCTTATTATTTACATTTACGTATGAAAATCTACGGCACTAATTATTTATTTATTTATTTATTAAACTTTATTGAACCTTACACATTAAGTAAAGGAACAAAAGGCGGACTTAATACTAAAAGCATTCTCTGCCAGTCAACCTTAAGACAGTGATATAACTACGAAGGCCGTTACAAAGAAATATGCATACACACATACATATACATATATACAGACATATACATACACAAGTATATAAATTTATATATTATAATAAAATATAATATAATACAAGATACATAAAGATACGTAATATACTAATGATGACGGGACTTAGCAGTTGTAAAGCAGTTTTAGATGTTCTTTTTAAATGTTTGTTTGCAGGTAGGTTGTCTTATTTTTTCAGGCAGGTCATTCCATAGGGCTTGGACAGCGAACGATGAAGATGTGAAACTCGAACGGTGAAGGGGAATAGAGAGAGCAAGAGTCTCCGATGAACGAAGCTGTCTGTCATGAGTGTCCCGCAGAAACTGAAACTTATGTTTTAGATAATTTGGATAGAGGTTATCGAATAAAATAGAAAAAACTGTGTTAAGTATCCTAATGTGTCTTCGCTGACGAATTGGAAGCCATTTAAGCTGTGTGCGAAATGACGATACATGATCAAACTTGCGAAGACGAAAAATAAAACGGATACAGTTATTGACGAGACGATCCAGCTTATCAAGGTAAACCTCATTGAGATCAGGAAAACAAACATCAGCATAGTCAATAATAGGCAAAATAAGAGATTGCACCAGAGTTATCTTTACCTTGACCGGAAGAAAGTTCCTAAGACGGTTCAAAGCACAGAGCTTAGCTAAAACAGAACCACTAATATTCTGAATTTGGGTGGACCAACTTAAGGTTGTGTCAAAGTAGATACCCAGATTTTTAACGCTGTCAGAATAAGGTATGATAGAACTATCAAACGTGACAGGTGGAGCGCAATGGACGTCAAGCTTAGATAGTTGTTGAGCACTGCCGATTATTATAGCTTGGCATTTATTGGGGTTCACACCAATACCAAACTTACGAGACCAACTGTGGAGATTTGTTAAATCCATATTGAGTCTGGCAATGGCGTCACACAAAGAGTTGACATCTGCTTGAACATACATTTGCAGGTCATCAGCGTAAAGATGGTAAGAGCAGCTAAGTTGCCAACGCATGAAAACACAATGTACTCGTATCTCTCAAGTAATACATATTATGTTAAATTAGATTGTTTAGTGCGAATGCCAAGTCAATTTATTTATTTAAAACATAAAAGATTTTTAATATTGATATGGTCACTATAAGATGTTGTACACGCACTAACGTACAAAACGTTAGTGCGTGTTGGTACAATAAGTTGAGCATGATTTTGTCTTGGTTTTTACGTTAATTGATATGCACGCAACGCTTGGTCTTTCTTTCTTTTTCTTTTTATAAATGCACGGTTTATTATTGCTTACAATCAGTCTTTTTTTTATATAGGATAAGAGTGACAAACGAGCACACAGTCCACCTGATGGTAAATGGTTGCTGCGGCCCATAGACATCTACATCTATCCTCTATTACAAATCACAATGTAGATGCGTTGTCACCCGTGAGGACTAAGATGGAATGCCTCATTTCCAGTAAAAAGGGCCTCCGGCCACCTGCACTCACCAAGCGAAACGCAGAGGTAAACCGCTACTTAACGCTGGTTTTCTGTGAGGTCGTGGTACCACCCCGGTTCGAGCCGGCCCATCCGTGCGACAGCAAGAGCTGCCGCGTGGCTCTACCACTGTAAAAAAGTCTGTAATAAGTAGTAACACAGAAAAAGATTAAAGAAATATATCATACTAAATTAGATCATTTCAAACATATTAATAGAAACCAAGCGTGACCCTTAAATTGGAAGAGGCCCATGGCCAGCTGTAGACTTAGACGGTTGATGAAGGGAGAATAGAAGAAACAGAAACAGATTCTTTGATTTATCATGACAATTTACTATTAATTACTATTACTATTAATAAATCATTAATATGTACTATAAATATAAATTATAAAACCATTAAGGACTTTTCTATATTTAAATTTAGTATTTTCCCACACATTAGACGCAAGATAATGAACAAGGTAATATTTTTAATGGGAAACAATTTTCGGAAACACATCCAGAAATAGCTGCTCCGCTCCTCCTTAACCCTTTCGTTGTCCCGTGCACTACATACCGAGTGACGATAAAGTTATCACATTACATGAAAAGACGTATCCTACATACACAACAAAAAAAAATTACAATTAATATTCTAGTCGCCGTAGCATTTTTTTTTTCGTTTTAATACTAAATAACATCATGTAAATGCATACAGATATCACCTGATGTATACTAGAAAGTCAAAGACCCAAGGCATTTGGCATTCCACCTTCCCCCCGGATCGCGGAAGCGAACAGACGTGTCCTCCGTGATTGTTGTGTTTATAACTAAATAATGGTCAAAAAGTTTCTCAAAAATAAACTAAAAAATTCGTGCGTGTACCAGGGCAACATACTCGTAATGTAGTAGCATCCTGCTTCATCGAAGAGGTAAGCCACGCCCTTTGTATACTGTCAGCGTGAATACATTTGCTGCATAATTTTTGGCTCCACCCACCGCTTTTGCTCAAAAAGCGCCTGCTGTTATAAAATAGCAAATCTTCAGAAAATTATTGCTTTGCTCGACATATTTAAAAATCAACATGCTTCGTTCACCTAATAAAGCTGGATCAGACTCCGATATCTCCAAACAACCGAAAACTCATTCTTCGTTTGCGGTTTCAAGACAAAAAAGACGTCACAATGAACTCTCAAGGGATGACTTTATTTCGTTCAAGGAAGAAGTTATGCAAATGCTGAAATCATGGAAAACTGATCACGACAACCATTACCCAATAAATAATATAAACAAAATAATAACCAATACCCAATTTTGCCATTCCCACATTCTGTTCAAATGTAGGTAACCTACACATGTCTTTTCTTTAGTTTTGAGAGTATTTTTAAGTTTAGTTTTTCAATAGAATATTGTTGTTTCAGTAAACAACAACTATTCAATCAGTCTCCAGTACTTTGCACATCTTCTAGTGGTGTAGTTAAAACTTGGTCTGTCGAAAATGTGTCAGAATTACATTCAACTTCGAAGGCCATTGTAATCGATATGGTTGCCCAAGCAGACTGTGATGACAAGACTTCACCAACTGAAATAAATTATTCAAACTCGTGTAACGAACCTTCGACTTCGTGTCATGAACCCTCGAACTCATTTAATGAACCTTCCACCTCATATAATGAACCTTCGACGTCATATATTGAACCTTCGACCTCATATAATGAACCTTCCACCTCATGTAATGAACCTTCCACCGCATATAATGAACCCACGACATCGTTCAAAAATATTGAGATTTCATTGCCTATCGGAGAAAGCAATAAACGATGTGTAAGAACAAGAGGTGGACATGTTGGAAAAAGTTCCAGGACCGGAAAAATATTGAAACAAAACTCCGAAACAGAAACAGATGTAGCTGGCCAAGGGAAAAGGCGAAGAGTTAGAACTAGAGGAGGTTCTGCATCTTATATCAATCACCAGTTAAGAACTGGTCGTGACTTGTGTCAAATACATAGTGTACAAGTGCCTATTGAGGAGGACCTTTCGGCAATATTAAATGATAATGATGAGCGAGAAAATTGCGCAAGGGCCCACTTTCAGGCGAACTTTCACATAAACAACTTCTGGACATACTTGAAGGTTCTGATGACAATTTCGATGATGAGGTTCTAGATGAAAATTTTCTTAACAATTTTGATGATTCTGATTCAGATGATGATAATATGATACCAATTGAAACCTTCGCACCTCCAACTAGTGATGGTGAGTGTTTAAATTGGTCGGACCAAACATCCCACATAAAACCCAATGGGGTTAAATGTACAACTAGAAGCAATTGAACCTATCAACTTTTTTAATTTAATTATGACAGATTACGTAATTCAGGACATCATTGATAAAGCCAATCGTAATGCAAGCAATATCCTTGCAAAAAGTTTACCTGGAAGTCGAATACACTACTGGAAAAATGTAACAGTTTCAGAATTCAAAATATTTTTGGGGCTACTTTTCCATATGGGTACAATAAAATTAAATAGAATACAAGATTATTGGAAAAAGCACAGACTATTTAACCTGACCTGTTTTCGTGAGCACATGAGTCCAAATCGTTTTTTGCTAACTCTAAGAGCAGTGCACTTTGAAAATTTAGAATCAGACGAAAACAGATTAGCGAAAATTTCACCTTTGGTTATGTTTTTCAATAATAGGATGACAGAAATATACAACCCTGTACAGAATTGATGTATTGATGAGTCCCTTGTATTGTGGCGCGGTCGACTAATATTCAGACAATACATAAAAGCCATAAATATGGTATAAAATTATATATTTTGACTGATGCAAACGGTATAATACTAAAACAAACAGTGTATGCCGGCGCAGGAGACCCAATTGTAGGTGGCGTGAATCATTCCTCAAAAGTAGTTTTACAGCTATTACATGATTTTTTGAATAAAGGCTACTCTGTTTTTATGGACAACTTTTATAATTCTGTTGATCTGACAGAAAAAATTATTATCTGAAAATACTTACTGCACGGGAACATTACGATTAAATCGAAAAAATAACACAAAGGACATTACTACTAAAAAGTTAAAGAAAGGCGAATGTGTCTCGCAGTACAACCAAAATGGTGTTTGTGTCATGAAATGGCAGAATAACAAAGACGTCACTATGATATCATCATCATCATCATCATTACAGCCCTTCACAAGTCCACTGCTGAACATAGGCCTCCCCCAAAGAATGCCACAAAGCACGGTCCTGAGCCACCTGCATCCATCAACTTCCTGCATATCTTACCAGGTCGTCACTCCATCTAGTGGGGGGACGCCCTACACTTCGCCTGCCGGTACGAGGCTGCCACTCGAGAACCTTTCTTCCCCATCGGTTGTCGGTTCTTCGAACTATATGGCCGGCCCATTGCCACTTCAGCTTACTAATCCGTTGGGCTATGTCGGTCACTCTGGTTCTACTGCGGATATCCTCATTTCTGAGTTTATCACGCAGAGAAACTCCGAGCATAGCCCTCTCCATTTAATTCGCAAATGATTACTACCACTACAAGAAGAAATACAGAGGTCTCAAAGCCTAAAATGGTTGTAGAATATAATCGTAACATGGGTGGTATTGATCACCAAGATCAAATGATAGCGTACTATTGCTGCGAACATAATTCTATCAGGTGGTACATAAAATTGGTAATCCACCTGTTCCAACAAATTATGTACAATTCATTTACCTTATCTAATTTGTTTTCTGGCAAAAAACTGAGTTACTACGAATTCAGGCAATCAGTTATAGAAAATTTACTTCCCGAGGCTAAGGTCCAAAATACGGTAGAGGTCTCAGAAGAAGGGGTTATACTTTGTATTGTTCATATAATTCAGCCTTGCCCACGGAAAGGAAAATCAATGCGCAAAGGATGCAAATATTGCTGGGAAGTCAATAAAATACGTAAAGATACACCATTCTTCTGTCCAAATTGCCCTCAGCAGCCTGGATTTTGTATTGTTGATTGTTTTAGATTATACCACAAATATACATAGTGCACGCACACACACAAGCACACATCCCCCCACACACGCAAGCACATACACACACACATACACACACACACGCTATGGTTGAAGTCATGATATATTACTAGATGTTGCTCGTATCAAGTTATATTCCTAGTAAGACAGTTATGAGCCGAGTTCATATGACTGTATTACGGTATATGTATAGCTATATCATAAGGGATATAACTATATCACGGCTTCAACCATCTTACTACGACATATATATTTAACATAGTTATACGAAAGCGATTCATTATTACCTTATGCTCGCAATCTGGTAATACATTTATCTGACTAAACTAATCTGGTTAACCCAGATACTGCGACGGGGCTTTTAAAAGACCCGAAAAAATTATTAAAAATACCCTCAAGTTTCGAGTTGTTAAAATGAATTCTCTAAGATATTTGCACTGTCAGGTTACTTAGTACCTATCCGTGTATGATTTCATGCGGTGTTGTTTACAACTGGACACTTGTTTATTTAAAGTTTTTGTGTCATTGAAGACTTAGGAGTATTAGTGTCATGATGTCTGGACAAAGGTAAGCTTTTATCATTTATATATCTGGATGTTGTTGCTAACACATTTTGATATTTAATTTTAGATATATTATCTACAATATCAGGTTATCTATTTGTTTTGGTGCAACAAAAACTCATTCCTTTTTCACGTTTCAAATTGATGGCCTTTTAAAAGTCCCGTCGCAATATGGGGGTCTATAATATTATTGTTTTCTTTTTAGCACGCGACCTTTGAGAGCACTCACTCTCAACGATATAGTTGATGAATTAGAGCGATGTGAGGATGATGATTTGTTGCCAACTCAAATTACAATTTTTCCACCTGAGAACGCTAATGCCGACGTCACAGATGAGGATTCTGGAGATGAAGAATTTGTTGCATTGCAAAATCTACCAGGTAAAATATTTGTTTTCGGGTTGATATAACTACGTATCAATGATTCTATCTTGTTTTATTTATATGGTTGCAATATTTATATCTGTTTTTTATAGGCTCTCAACTACGAGCTCCAGCCGAGGTCACTTTTCATATGAGTTCCGACGAAGAAGATGATGTACCTTTGTCAAGTTTGTCAAAAAGAAGACGCACGATGGATTTGACTTTAGAAGATAGTGACGCCGTACCTTCTTGTACTTCAGATGTGTCAACTAATTCTACATTTGTTCAGCCTACAGTTCCCCGAAACCAAACCTATAGATGGAAGAATCGTCATATTCCAAACCATTTCAATCAATGGAATGACGAACAAGGTCCAAAAAACTTACAATCACCCTTATATTATTTCGACTGCTTGTTCAACAACAATGTTATTGAATTACTAGTGCGATATACCAATTTGTATGCAGGACAGAGGAATAAAGTGGGCAAAGTAACTGTTTCTGAAATGAAGTGTTTCTTGGGCATCCTTATGTACAGCGGGTATGTAGTAGTACCCCGTAGGTTTATGTATTGGGAGACATCGACAGATGCCGACTTTAGGATTGTGTACAACGCTATGTCAAGAGATCGTTTTACTTTTATTATGTCAAATCTCCACTGCTGTGATAAAACAGTTCTTGGTGATTCTCCTGACAAATTCGCTAAGTTGAGACCTCTGTTTGACGAGTTAAATAAAATCTTTACTGAAATGGCTCCGCTAGAAGAGAACTACAGCATAGATGAGGCTATGGTTCCATACTATGGACGTCACAGTTGCAAACAGTTTATACGTGGCAAACCAATTCGTTGGGGGTATAAACTGTGGGTTGGTGCTACAAGATTAGGCTACGTGATTTGGTTTGATCCTTACCAGGGAAAATCTTCAACCATTGCAGAAGGTTACAAACAGTTTGGTCTAGGTGGGAGTGTGATTTTGGAGTTTGCTGATGTTCTACAAGGTCGTGATCCAACATTGCCATTTCATTTATTCTTCGA
This sequence comes from Parnassius mnemosyne, assembly GCA_963668995.1. Taxonomy (NCBI): domain Eukaryota; kingdom Metazoa; phylum Arthropoda; class Insecta; order Lepidoptera; family Papilionidae; genus Parnassius; species Parnassius mnemosyne. Next base: position 16,888,082 of record CAVLGL010000068.1, on the reverse strand, counting down.
CAATTATTTTTCCTCTATTCCTCTACTGCATGAACTTAGTAATAGAGGTCTAAGAGCCACTGGAACTATTCGTGAAAACAGAACGTCCAAGTGTCCTCTCGAGTCTAACAAAGATTTCAAAAATACTGATAGAGGTTCATTTGTATTCAAATCCAGTTTGCCTACCAATATTTTGGTTTGCAAGTGGAATGACAATAGTGTCGTTACTGTTGCATCGAATACTGAAACTGTGGAGCCCCTGCAAAAAGTCAAGAGTTTTTCGCAAGAACTAAAAAGATTTGTACATATTGACCAACCGTCGGTTATAAGAAAATACAATGAAAATATGGGAGGGGTCGATAGATCCGATCAAAACATAGGGTTGTATCGGACTTCTATTCGTGGCAAGAAATGGTATTTTTCACTGTTTTGTCACACCTTAGATATGGCTGTGCATAATGCATGGCAACTTTACAAGCGAGACGGTGGAGAACATGATCATCTCACTTTTCGTAGACTACTGGCGAAAGGTTTGCTCGAAAGCTACAAAAAAAGCGATAAGAGGGGACCATGTCCCACAGGTAGATCTCATCTTGAATCATCTCGATATGATGGGGTTGATCACTTGGTCCAGTACAGCGCTCCCCAACTAAGATGCAAAGTTTGCAAAGTTAAAAGTTTTTTTATTTGCCATAAGTGTAAGATTCATTTACATCCTAAGAACTGTTTCCTTGAATATCACACTAAAACTCAGTAAAGTTAGTGAACTTTACTGACTTTTAATGTGATATACTTAGTGATGTGCTGTTGTTTTATTGTGAGACATCATATCACATAACTTGCTATACCTATGTCTATTTTCTTTTGTATAGTTAAAATTTACCGTAATAATAAAAAACTAATATACTCGTAATAACAGTTTGTTTTATTATTAGACCGCCACATACATGTAAACAATCCCCATATTACGACGGGACTTTTAAAAGCCCACCCTTTTCCGGCTTTTCTGAAAACATGTAATTTTTTTTACTATTTTTCCTCGTTATTATGAGTCATTTTAACTATTATATCCGAATATCACCAAGATCGAAAACAAAAAATAGTTACAGTAACATCTGGGTTAAATAGTTATAAATCTACCATAGAATCAAATAAAACAATATATTGGTTTTTGTTTTTATTACTAAATCAACTTATTGTAACCTGCAATCAGTTACAATACTTTGTTGCAATAAGACTTATTAAAGTAATTACAATTACAATTAGTATTAAAAACAATTGTATTTTGTATACAAGCATTAACGATACAATTGGAAAAACTTATTATTTGTGAAAAACGTGGTACTTGTTGCGTGAATTTTCTTTAATCCCATATTTCTCAGTATTTTTTTTTCATTCTAACTACACTCCTACAATTATTTCACTAAACTTAATTAAGTAATATAATTATATCAGTAAACTTGAACCGTATTATACTTATATTCCTAGTGAGATAGTAATGAATCGCTTTCGTATAACTATTATATCCCTAGGGATATAACTATATTACGACTTTATCTATCATACTGCGACATATACATATTTTTGTCTTTATTTAATTATAACAAATCATTTACTAAAATCTTGTATAATGTATTCTGCTAGAATACCTACATTGCTTAATCTTTCAGCTTTTTTTTAGATACTTCTTTAACATAACTATGTTGAAGCTCTTGGCATAAATATTTTCTGTATTTGCTAAATAAATATTTTTCATTTTACTATAATAATTATTGATTATAAATATTATATTATAAGTACGTATTTTCAAATAAATGAAAATACGTACTTATAATATAATTATGAAAAAGGAGAATTAAAGACTGCTTTGATCTTATATGAGTATTTTTATTTCTGTCACCTACCCTACACCCTAACAATTTAACTATTGGTTCATGTTTCCCAGTCATGCATAAAGCCATCCATTATATACTCTCAAAAGTGCGTTCTCGGATCTCTCGAAAAACTTTTTTCACCATGTGCCACCCACGCACCGTATGCGTTTGGTGTATTTTTTCGTATTTATCAACAATATTTATTTAAAAATAATCTAAATACATCATTAGTAATCCATTTCCTACCATAAAACATAATAAAAACTGGTGGCACCTGATCAACAACTTTTAAAAAAAGGTGGCATTGAATGGGTTAAATTGGAAGAGGCCCATGGCCAGCTGTAGACTTAGACGGTTGATGAAGGGAGAATAGAAGAAACAGAAACAGATTCTTTGATTTATCATGACAATTTACTATTAATTACTATTACTATTAATAAATCATTAATATGAACTATAAATATAAATTATAAAACCATTAAGGACTTTTCTATATTTAAATTTAGTATTTTCCCACACATTAGACGCAAGATAATGAACAAGGTAATATTTTTAATGGGAAACAATTTTCGGAAACACATCCAGAAATAGCTGCTCCGCTCCTCCTTAACCCTTTCGTTGTCCCGTGCACTACATACCGAGTGACGATAAAGTTATCACATTACATGAAAAGACGTATCCTACATACACAACAAAAACAAATTACAATTAATATTCTAGTCACCGTAGCATTTTTTTTTTCGTTTTAATACTAAATAACATCATGTAAATGCATACAGATATCACCTGATGTATACTAGAAAGTCAAAGACCCAAGGCATTTGGCATTCCTCCTTCCCCCCGGATCGCGGAAGCGAACAGACGTGTCCTCCGTGATTGTTGTGTTTATAACTAAATAATGGTCAAAAAGTTTCTCAAAAATAAACTAAAAAATTCGTGCGTGTACCAGGGCAACATACTCGTAATGTAGTAGCATCCTGCTTCATCGAAGAGGTAAGCCACGCCCTTTGTATACTGTCAGCGTGAATACATTTGCTGCATAATTTTTGGCTCCACCCACCGCTTTTGCTCAAAAAGCGCCTGCTGTTATAAAATAGCAAATCTTCAGAAAATTATTGCTTTGCTCGACATATTTAAAAATCAACATGCTTCGTTCACCTAATAAAGCTGGATCAGACTCCGATATCTCCAAACAACCGAAAACTCATTCTTCGTTTGCGGTTTCAAGACAAAAAAGACGTCACAATGAACTCTCAAGGGATGACTTTATTTCGTTCAAGGAAGAAGTTATGCAAATGCTGAAATCATGGAAAACTGATCACGACAACAAACTATCTAAAATGGAAAATAGTCTTACAAATATCAAGAAGATAAATACGGACATAGAAAAGTCACTTGAATTTATATCCCTGAAATATGAGGATATGCAAAAGAAAATAATAACGCTTGAAAAACAGTGTAAAGATAACCATAAATATATTACGTCTCGGGAAGAAAAAGTTGAGGAACTCTATCGAAACAGCAGAAGAAATGGCATAGAGATACGTAATATTCCTGAAAAAGAAAAAGAAAACAAAGATGATTTAACACAATTAGTGATGCACCTCTCGAAAACATTAAATATTAATTTGCAATCGTGTGATGTTAAGGATATGTTTCGTGGCCCAGGAAAAAAGGGTTCCATTAGGCCTCTGATTGTTGAATTAGCAAACATCTCACAAAAGCAGACAATACTTAGCTCTGTGAAATCCTTTAATAAGAACAACCCCAGTAAAAAACTTAATGTGTGACATTTTGGTATAAATACTAGTGCTGCTCCAGTGTACGTATCCGAATATCTAACCCCTAGTACGAAGGAAATATACTACTTAGCACGCCAGTATTCAAAAGAAAAAATGTACAAGTTTTGCTGGACTGCAAACGGAAAAGTTTTCATACGAAAATCAGACGGATTACCTGCGATATTAATTAGAAATGAAGCCCAATTTGAGGATCTAAAATGTGAATGACTAGATATTGCTTCTTTTTGCCTTAACGCTAACAGTGTAATCTTATTCTCTTACATACACAAATTATACGTCTCAAACATTTATAATAAAAATGGCAAATAATATTAACTCATACATCGACAATATAGACCAGTGCACTATAAGTGAAACCTATTATTGTACTCCGGAAGAGGCTAAAGATTACATTAAACAACCAAACCAAGTCCTAAAGATACTAAATCAAAATATAAGATAGATAAATTGCAACTTTCTTAGTCTACAGACCTTATTTGACCGAATCTCATTTGATTGCGATGTGTTGGTTTAGACAGTGTTGGTTGCCCTGCTCGAGTAATCAAAATATTCCTTATATACAGCACTACACTATGTACAAAACTTGTAAATATCAAAATCAAAGTGATGGGGTAATTATTTACATTAAATCATGTTTCTTGGTAAATATTGAAGATATAAATTTTAACAATGCGGCGTCTGGACTAATCGCTACGATTGACTCGGATACAGTGCTTATTTGAATTTATCGATCACCATCAAATGACAACATAAATGAGTTTCCTTCGATACTCAACGCTACACTTACACTGCTTACCAAATGTAAGACAGTCATAATAACTGGAGATATAAATCTAGATATAAAATCTTCTTCTTTAGATATACGCAGCCATGAATATCTTAATTGTCTCGCATATCATAGCCTTCTTCCTGCTCACACCCTCCCAACCAGAGGAGAAAACTGCATTAATCACTTTATCTTGCGCACCAAATACATGGCTGTAGCTTTGGTTTTTGACACCACTATCACTGACCATTATGCCTCTGTTTTGGGTATCAAGAATGAAAGACAAAATAATGTAAGGTACGTTGGGGTAATACCGGACGGATTTTCGAATAGTTGGAAGAGTCTGCCAAAAACTTTAATTTCTCGACATTCGTATACGTCAGATTTATGGAACATGGAGCAAACCGTTAATCGTTAAACATAGTTTAGCTCTGAGAATCTTTTGCTAGTGTAAACTCAACGGTTTCTGCTTTAAAGGTGTGCGAAAACTAGACATACTTTTTTATATGCATAATGAAAAATTGGCCATTAAGGGGTAAGACCGGACTTAAATTTAAAACCACTTCTACTGCTTAGAGAAAAAAGTTTATAAAAGAGATTTGTCCTATCTTTAACGCTCAAAAACATATTTCAATATGATCTATAAATTACTAGAAACATAAATGTTCCAAACGATTTTCTCTTTTTTTGTTTCTTGCCATCCGATCTTATCCCTGATATAAAGAAATTGTAATTTTATGTTTCTCAAACTTTGTTATGACATAAGATGATATTACTCAATATAAGAGAAAGATCGGATGTATTTGATTTTATATGGGAAAAAAAAATAACAGTAAGGACTGGCGAAATGCCCTGGGATAATGCAGGAGTTAAGGAAGATATAAATATTTTAACAAAGCGGCATTTATTATTATAAATTATTTTTTAAATAATTATTATAAATTACATTTTGATTTGTAATAGAGGATAGATATAGATGTCTATGGGCCGCAGCAATCACTTAACATCAGGTGGACTGTGTGCTCCTTTGTCACCCTTATCCTATAAAAAAAATGTATTTTAATGTGTACTTAAAAGTAATAAAACCATCGTATTATTTTATTACTTTTAAATATACAGACTTGCTAACGAGACTGAGTCCCATAGTCACTTGAGTAATCAACGAAAAAATATACACGACCAATGAAAGTTTAACAACCACTGCCATATTTGTAACAGGCAAAGATCGGATAATATTCATCCGATCTTCACTCTTGAGGGGAAACATCGGATCTCGGCCTACAGCGATCTTAGCCCTGCATGGACCAGCTTTATTTAGCTATAACTTCATAAAAATTAGTATCCACACAAAATAATAACAAAAGAAGCCATATTCTCGCTAAAAATCGTAAATAAAAGTGATAGGGAAAGATCGGATGGACAAAAATAATACAAAAATTACATTGTTTTATAAAATGCCACGCAGCACAGGTCCCACTTGCCGGAGTGACTGGCGCGAACTGAGGGTCGGGGCAGGATGAAATGGCGTCGTGGAGCATATTGTTAGCTTTTCAAAATATAGCATAATTCGTCGGGAATTTGAATCCTACGGTCTTGCCCCATCACCGATCTTACCCCAAGGTACCTTAATTTCCACTATTTCAAAAGTTGACTTTGTCAAACTTGATAAAACAGTCGAAAAACTTTACTTAACACCTATTTATTCCATGTTAGATCCTAATACCGCAACTGAAACTCTTATTAAACTTTTTTCGGACGCAATAGCTGAAAACTCATCACTTAAAAAAATATCGTCCAGAAATAGAATACTTAAACCGTGGATGACACCAGGCTTATTAAGGTGTATAAGAAATAGAGATTCAATGCATAGAAAATAAAAAAAGTCTCCTAATAACTTAACGCTGTCTATCACTTATAAGCGGTATAGAAACTTCTGCACTAAAGTTTTAAAGAAAGCAAAAAGATATTATGATGCTCAAGAAATAAGGAAAGCAGGTAAAAACCCTAAAGCACTATGTGATACTATCAAAAAAATAACAAATACTTACCACAATAAACAATCATCATGTCAGTTAGTTGCACAAGCAATATCTCTAAAGCAATCATGTAATAATGTTAACAAATTTTTTGTTGACGTTGGAAAGGAACTTGCGGACAATATAATCAAATCTAATAATTTACCTCAGTTTACTTCTTCACAATCTTTTACATGTATTTCTTCTTTTGTTCTTGAAAAACCTAGTACGGATGAAATAATCTCAATAATAAAAAGTTTAAAGACTAATGTTGCTACCGGTTGGGATGGCATATCTCCCGCCATACTAAAAAGATATTCTGCTACACTAGCACCTGTGCTAAGCCATATATTTAATCTCTGTTTTGAAAATGCTATTTTTCCAAATTCTTTAAAAAAGTCTATAATACATCCTATCTTCAAGGGTGGTGACGGGACTTTAGTTACTAATTACCGCCCTATTGCTATTCTACCTGCCTTATCTAAAGTCCTAGAACGCCTAGTGAACAATAGACTAGTCCATTATCTGGAACATTTTAAATTAATTTCACCTCAACAATTCGGATTTCGTAAAAATAAATCAACTTCTGATGCAGTTAATGAATTAATAAATTTTATAATCAGTAATCTAAATAATCATAAGAAGGTCCTAACAATATTTTTAGATCTAGCAAAAGCCTTTGACACAATTCCTGTTTCCACTCTTTTATCCAAGTTAGAAAAAATGGGTGTCAGAGGTTTACAGTCAGACTTTTTCAGAAGTTATCTTACAAATCGCACCCAAATGGTCAAAATATCTGACTGCGTTGCTGACGAACTTCATGTATACTATGGAACAACAACCGACAACCTAGATATTGAGAGGGAACGTGTTTGTTCCAACCAGGTAAGTATTTACCAAAAGGTAAATACTTACCTGGTTGGAACAAACACGTTCGCGAGGCGCATGGGAGGGCTCGACTTTGTTTTCAAAGTTGGTCACTACATGGCAGACCCGGCTCTGGTCACGTATATAATGAAATGTGTGAATCAAGACGCATTTTTAAAGCAAAATTAAAATGGTGCCAAAATAATCAGACACAAATAAAAATGGATATAATAGCTGAACACCACAAAAGAAAGAACTTCGGTCAGTTTTGGAAAGCCACCAATAAAATGAATCATTAGTCGAGCCTTCCCGTGAGTGTTTCAGGAGCTTATATGATCATAGTGATATTGCTAATGTTTTCAAAGAATATTTTAGAGTGGAATCACCACTGGGACCGGCAGAGCCGCCGATGTCTGATGCTGGAGCAGGTAGTCCTAAGCGTAGTGTATTTTCTAGCGCTAGAGATGTAGCTAAAGTCATTAAGTGCATGGTGAGAGGCAAGTCGCCTGGGCATGACCATCTCAGCATCGAACACCTGCAGCATGCTGGAGTTCATTTGCCAAGGGTTTTGTCTTTGTTATTTAATTTGTGTATTGGGCATTCATATCTCCCTGACAAATTGATGCGAACTATTGTTATTCCTATACCAAAAAACAGGACCGGTGACGCCTCTGATGTGTCCAACTATAGGCCCATCTCCCTTGCTTCTGTAATTGCTAAGGTACTGGACAGTTTGCTTAACGGGTGTCTGGATAAGCACATTTTGCTTAATGATGCTCAATTCGGCTTTAGATCAGGTCTTTCCACCGAGAGTGCTATCCTGTGTCTCAAGCAGACTGTCCAGTATTACACAGCAAGGAAGATACCTGTGTGTGTACACCTGTAACATACAATGTTACCTGGATTTATCAAAGGCGTTTGACCTAGTAGCTTACGAAAGCCTGTGGGACAAGATGAGATCTGAGACTAGCCTGCCCAAAGAAGTTATATTGCTCTTTCAGCACTGGTATAGCAACCAAAAGAACAATGTCAGATGGGCAGGCTCGCTCTCAGAAGAATACAGATTGGAATGTGGCGTGAGGCAGGGTGGTCTAAGCTCTCCAACGCTCTTTAACTTATATATGAATAGGCTCCTTGATGAGCTCAGCTGTACCGGTATCGGTTGCCACATAGACGGAGTTTGTGTTAATAACATAAGTTATGCAGATGATATGGTGCTGCTGAGTCCATCAAGTGCAGCCTTAAAGAAATTGTTAACCATATGCGAGTCTTACGCTGTGGCCCAGGGGCTCAAATACAATGCTGTCAAGAGCGAATTCATGGTTTTCAATCCGGACCACAAGCGATACACTCATGTGTATCGTTTGTGGTCCGGATTTGCTAAATGTACTGACGAAGCAAAGATTACGCTTTTCAAAGCCTACTGTCAGTCATTTTATACGTGCAGTCTGTGGGTTAGCTTTACGCAGAGGACATACAATGATCTTCGCGTACAATATAATAACGCGTTCCGGGTATTGATGGGGCTGCCGCGTTTCTGTAGCGCTTCTGCTATGTTTGCAGATGCTCATGTAGATGGTTTCGCCGCCATAATGCGTAAACGTTGCGCTTCACACCTCAGGCGCGTTCGCGACAGCCCCAACAGTATCTTGCGCGCGTTGGCAGACCGTTGGGACTCGCCGATGTTTGTTCGATGGATACGGCTGCACGCAGTCAAGTAGTCATCTTGCTGGCAGCGGCGGGTGCCATGTTTATTTGTATGTGTGTCTTGACTGTTTGTCTGTGTCTGTGTTTTATGTTGAATTGTTAAATTACTAACTTTAGTTATAAGCTCAATTGTTACTAACCAATATGGATCATGATGTCCGAAATAAACGTTTATTATTATTATTATGGGGTATTTGTATAGTTTTCTCATCTGGTTGGGCTGTATAAATATATAATTGTAAATGAAAATGATAAACTTACATAAATATCAATAAAATAAAATAAATACATAAAAATTACATAAATATATAAAAACCCAACCAGATGGAAGCCCTCGGCAGGGGAGACCAGACGGCCGAGGGTTAGGGGGAAAGGGAAAGAAACCGGCGGACGATGCGGGCGGTATCGAGGAGCACCGCCTTCTGCATTTGAGCCTGGAGCGGTCCGTCACGGAGTCCCAGTCGCCTCAGATGACCCGGGAGGCTGACTGGGATTAACCCGTTCGCAGAAACGACCACAGGAATAATTTCGGTCGGCAGACCACCCCACATGCCGGTAACCTCGTGAGCCAGGTCCAGATATTTTGTCACCTTATCTGTTTCGGCTTTCACGAGGTTCTCGTCATAAGGAATGGTAATGTCGACCAAAAAGATCCTTGACTGTGCCCGGTCCATCAGCACAATATCAGGCTTATTCGCAAGAATAGCCCTGTCTGTGATGATGGCCCGGTCCCAGTAGAGCCTGGCGCGGTCATTTTCGAGCACGCCTTCCGGCAAGTACTTATAATACGGCAGTTTCCGATCCACGAGGCCGTATTTCAGAGCAAGCTCCTGGTGTAGAATCCTGGCTACTAGATTGTGTCTGTGCAAATACTCAGAGTTAGAAAGCGCCGAACAACCGGAGATGACATGCCTAAGTGACTCACCGGGATGGCGACAAGCTCGACAGATGTCGACGGCACCATCCTTTAGGATGTATCTCCGATAATTGTTGGTCTTAATAACCTGATCCTGTATCGCACAGACAAAATCCTCGGTTTCCCCAAAGAGGTCACCGAAACGTAGCCAGTGAAGGGAGGCGACTGTGTCTACGAAAGGCTCATGTAGAGCCTTGTAGAACCTCCCGTGGAGCTCCTTCTCCTTCCATACGGCCTCCCGGTCGGAAATGCACAGTACTGCTGGGTCTTGCCGTTGCTCGTTGGCTAAGGATAGAGGGTTCAGTCCTTTATCACAAGAAATAACGTCCCTTATAACACTTTTTAGGGCGTTACTCACCGGCTACGGTTATCGGAGAGTTAAGGGACTCGAGGATCAAAATAAAAGTATCCCAGGGCGCCTGTTGTTGGATGATTAGTAAATGAAAATGCAAAGATACATATACCGACAAAAAGTAGTTTATTTCCTTCTACAGTTCACATGCATAGCTCCAAATATCAAGCTTTCACTTTAAAATACCCTACGAACTGAGGTTTTGACTAACCTGGTGGATTACACAATATTACACTGTTTATGGTCAATCCCGCGAAGCAGTGAGGCAACAGATATCCTCCAGGTGTACGCCGGTCGCGGTCTCCTGGCCGCCCAGTCCCAATATAGCCACCCGTTGAAGCTGCCTCGCCTCGTTCACATTGTTAAACTTGATAATGGACCATACTCAAAGTACGGACTAAGGACTAAGGACTAAGGACCCAATTTATGGGATGATGTGTTTCAACAGATTAAACTGCCCGTAGACATTGTGTTTAAGGGGCCGTACGCCCAAGTACTCGTCACTTTAAATTCATGTTCCGGCGTTTCGATTCAAAAATTATATATGTGCGTGTCCGATCATTACAACGGTTCGCTCCAAAAAAACTAGGCCTCCCTTGGGCTACACGCCACCGTCGATCCGTGGTAGGATTTCGAACCAACACGAAAGGTCAATTGCATGCAATTAGCTAGCTCGATTCGTCAATATACGTTTCTAGTTACTTCGGACTAATGACGTTAGATGGCGCTCTGAAGTCTGTTCATCGCATGTAATAACGTAAATATGCTAAAATAATGTACACGAAAATTTTCGTGTTACACATCCCCTTTGCTTGGGTTAAAAAGTTCTTCGTAATGAAGATACTTTTTCCGAAAACATTTCGTGCCACCTGCAGAACAACGACTGAATACCAAAGACAGTGAAGAAGTTGTAATGCGTCTCTAATCCAATCTGGCTAAAAACATTCGAACGGATAGTAAATTCCAAGTCACCCATGCACCAACAACTAACAAGTACCAAGCCATCACTTAATCACTTAATTACGACGTTTAATCTTACACAAGGCTCATTATTACTCTACTTATTACCTAATTTTCATTTCTGTATCTGTATACCTAGTAACATTATATTCCACTAAACAATTTAACCTCAAAATGTAATTACCTACTTGTGTTGTTGACACAAAAAAAACACTACCACAAATTTACCTACTTGTGTTGTAAGTTAGAAAATACTACACTAATTGTTATACCTATATTAACCTAATGGCATGCAACTTTATTTACATTTATTCCTACATGTTTTTTACAATAATGAAATACAACTGCCTATGAATAATTACGTTCCCGAATCCTACGCGCGAATAGTCTATTACCATTCATGCGGTGCGTGACGTAACATCACGGGACAGAAACGAATACCTACAGTGCACTAAGCCTACACACGATGTTTACGTTTCGACTCGACTTTTCTCTAAGTAGTCGAAAAACGAACGTGTTCTTATTTATTAAGTTGAGTAGTTAAGTGATTTGGAAATCATATTAAGTATTAAGTTAAGTTAAATATCTATCTCGCATTAAGTTAAGTGAATTAACGTTTAATCATATTAAGTTAAAAGAAACAGCTTAAGTAATGCTACGCACTGGCTGGTATGCATTTTCTTATATAATGTCCAGAGTGCGGACATAAAGAACAAATTCTTATCTAACTCGCGCCGATGTTCACAACATAAGATGACCTACTAGTTATGTATCGCTCGTTCATCAATACAATCACAGCTTATTTATCTCAGAAAGTTCACCGGTGGAAATGAATTTTGAAAATGTTTATTATTCTTACATTCTTTCACTCAATCATACTCTTCACTCACATTTTACAAAACTATTAGCCATCTTGTTTAAGGATGTCTTTTATGTGAAAATTACCTAGTGTCTTACCTTCCATGCTGGCTAAGGTATACACTAAAGGTGATAATTTCGCTGTTATGACACATTTTTGAAATTTTGGTGCTAGTTTAGCCGTAAATCTCTTTGAGGCATTAGATAGGTAATGGGTACGTTTATATACAATCTGACCTACTTTTAACTCAACATGTCGTTTTCTTAAGTTATAGTACTTTTCATTTCTAGAATGAGCATTTTTAATATGCTTTTGTACCTTTTTAAATATGGTGTCTAATTCCGCTAATTTTTACTGTATGCTAGTGGTTCACCGAGAGTTACTTGTGATCTTTGAACTGGCTGAGTGCTATCTAAGCTGTGTAACATTCCATCTATTATGAATTCCCGTCCGTGCCCAAGAAAATACGGAGTAAACTTAGTGGTATCATTCACGGCTGAATTAAGTGCGCATTGCAACTGTGGGATGTTCTCGTCCCATCGTTTATGCTCGGTACCTACATAACATGATATACCGTTAACTACGTTCCTAATCGCTCTTTCGGCTTGATTTACCTGTGGGTGATAACGCGGGTTATAATAGATATTCGGTACGTTATATTTATGTAACAGTTGCCTAAACTGATTAGACACATACTGTGGGCCATTGTCAATATAGATAGTCTTACATACGCCATGTACTAGGAACACTTTCTCTTCTATGAACTTAGCGACCGCAGCGCCTGTTGCGATCCGTATAGGATGCAACATGACATACTTGCTAAAATAGTCTGTACATACAATTAAGTGAATATTCCTATTGCGAGAAATCGAAAATGTTGCGAGCCTCTTTAAGTTCCTCAAGACGTTCAATAAATACACGAACACACGTGGTTCCGTCAAATTTTAAGTTAAATGTATTTAGGTTCAAGGGTTTATCTTTCACATAGATCACGTTACTTTCCACTTTCTGGTTAGACGGCTGTGCCTGGGTTTCCTTGTACTCACCATCCGTGTCGCTATCTTCACCGTCTATGACACTCAAAATGCGAATCAAACGACTACGAAGATCTGACAAATGCGAACTACTTTCAGAGATACGAGCTAGTCTATCCATCAAATAATTTGCACGACGAGACAGTTTAAGAGTCAAATTGCGATCATCTACTTTACCCGCCTGCAGCTGGGATTCCAGAAGTTCGACCTTTGGGGTGCAGATCTCTAGTTCAGAGGCTATACTGGGTGACTGGAGTGGTTCACACTTTATGCTTCCACGGCGTGCGAGTTTGTACACCTGGCGGATCTGCTTCCTCACTGCATCGGTGGTTACATTTTCATCTGTGGAAATACCAATAATGGCGAGTTCATATCTGATTTCATCTTTATGTAATGAGTCTATATACTTGTGGATCGACATTTTGTTAAAATGTACTGACGGTTACAAGAAAGTCTTAAATCGGTTGATATTAAAAATATCTACTTAAAATAGCACAAATATTTTTATTATGTTAAGTTTTAATTCATTTAAGTACATATAAATCACATTCAAGTTAAACTTTCTTTGTTCTCAAGCTTACTTAAATCTACCTACATCAGAAAAAAATGTTAACATTAAATTTCACTAAGTTTTCATATTAAATGGGTTTTTAACAGCTTAAATAGTTACAATTAAGGTTAATTCATCTACTAACATCCAGCAACTTAAGGCCCCACGTTGGGCGCCACTTTATAACACTTTTTAGGGCGTTACTCACCGGCTACGGTTATCGGAGAGTTAAGGGACTCGAGGATCAAAATAAAAGTATCCCAGGGCGCCTGTTGTTGGATGATTAGTAAATGAAAATGCAAAGATACATATACCGACAAAAAGTAGTTTATTTCCTTCTACGGTTCACATGCATAGCTCCAAATATCAAGCTTTCACTTTAAAATACCCTACGAACTGAGGTTTTGACTAACCTGGTGGATTACACAATATTACACTGTTTATGGTCAATCCCGCGAAGCAGTGAGGCAACAGATATCCTCCAGGTGTACGCCGGTCGCGGTCTCCTGGCCGCCCAGTCCCAATATAGCCACCCGTTGAAGCTGCCTCGCCTCGTTCACATTGTTAAACTTGATAATGGACCATACTCAAAGTACGGACTAAGGACTAAGGACTAAGGACCCAATTTATGGGATGATGTGTTTCAACAGATTAAACTGCCCGTAGACATTGTGTTTAAGGGGCCGTACGCCCAAGTACTCGTCACTTTAAATTCATGTTCCGGCGTTTCGATTCAAAAATTATATATGTGCGTGTCCGATCATTACAACGGTTCGCTCCAAAAAAACTAGGGCTCCCTTGGGCTACACGCCACCGTCGATCCGTGGTAGGATTTCGAACTAACACGAAAGGTCAATTTCATGCAATTAGCTAGCTCGATTTGTCAATATACGTTTCTAGTTACTTCGGACTAATGACGTTAGATGGCGCTCTGAAGTCTGTTCATCGCATGTAATAACGTAAATATGCTAAAATAATGTACACGAAAATTTTCGTGTTACACCCTATAGTATGGATCATCCGCTCTCGTCAGAAAGTAATTACGCAGGCTGCACACTTCGCGATTATGTATGGTAAGCGCGCTTAAAAAGCCGCGCCCACCATGCTTCCGCGGCAAGTACAGCCTCATTACTGACGATCTCGGATGATGCATCCTGTGGGACGTCATTATAGTGCGGACTTTTCTGTCCAGAGCGTTTAGTTCGGTCTGAGTCCACCTAAGTATGCCAACGGTATACATGAGAACAGGCATGACCCAACCGTTATATGCGTACGTCTTATTCACACCGGACAAAAGGCTGTTAAGCATTTTTGTCAAGCGTGCATAAAACACATCGCAAACTGACTGTTTCATACCCGCCTCATCTACACCGATGTTCTGTGACATACCCAGGTATCGGTATGTTTCAGCCTCGGAAAGGGTCCTTATGTTGATGGGCATAGATAAATCTATGCCCTCAGAGTTAGCAACCCTTCCCCTTTCAACATGGAGGACCGCACACTTATCCGTCCCCAGCCCCATTCCAATAGAATTGCTAAAATCACAAGCGATGTTTAGCAATTCCACAAGATGAGAGCGACTGGAGGCGAATAACTTGAGATCATCCATATAGAAAAGGTGGGTTACTTTTGTACCTCCCCTCCGAAGCTGAAATCCCCTCCCGGAGCCCTCCAGTAAGGTACTGAGAGGGTTCAGAGAGAGGCAGAACCAGATTGGACTCAGACAATCGCCCTGGAAGATACCCCTTCTTATCCTTATGTGGTTCTCCGCAGCCGTCATCCGCTCGCCTAGATGACAAAGGATCGTACTCCACTGCCCCATACACTGCCCGAGGAAGTCTCTTACTGTACAGTCAACCTTGTACAGCTCGAGGACCCTCTTCAGCCATGTATGAGGCACCGAGTCGAATGCCTTTTTGTAGTCTATCCAGGCGGCGGATAGGTTCCGACGGTTGCGTTTAACCACTTTGCCAATGACCGCGTCAATGAAGAGTGGTTCCTTGGTTCCACGACCACCGCCCCGACATCCATTTTGAGCGCGCGACATCACCTGATTTGAGTTCAGGTGACGAGTGATTCTCGCGCTCAAAATGGATGTTAGTGTCTTATATATCGTGGGTAGACACGTGATGGGGCGGTATTTGCTCGGGTCTATGGTATCCCGGTCTTTAGGAACCAAATGAGTGATCCCAGTAGTGAAGAGGCCCGGGAGCGACTTTTGGTCGAGAGCCTCTTGAAATTGTCGGGCGAGCACAGCGTGACACACCACGAACCCCTTCAGCCAGTAGTGATGCAGCCCGTCGAGCCCCGGACTTTTCCAGTTCGGGGCCCTTCGGACCGCCTCAGCTACATCGTCCGGCGTTATAATGACGGGGTCCATGGGCGTAAGATTCGCACACTGACTCACCACAACTTCCGTCCAAGGGCCCTCGCTGTGGTTTACGGGCTCTGACCACAGGCTGCGCCAGAATGCGACAGTGTCGGCCTGATTCGGTGCTTGGCCCGTTCCACGTACCATTGGTCGCTCCAATGATTTATATAGCCTCTTCTGATCACTCTGGAAGAGACGATTCTGGTTGAACCGTGTCGACCTCTCGGTATATCGCCGAATCCGCTTACCCCAAGCAGCGATTCTCTGCTTCAGGTCGTCTATGCGCTCCGTCAGTTCTTGCGTTATATCCAGCTGGGACAAACTGATATTTGTCCCAGCAAACGCCATTCTGACGGTGCGCACAATTCGCGGCCTATTATTGCCCGACCTTAAGCTTATCAGCCTGCCGATGAGGGCCCTTGCCTTTACGATACGGTCCTCAATCCTTCTTCTCCAGGCTGGGATGGCGCTACTTTGTCTAGTAGCGCGTCCAGCCGTGGGAAGTTTGGCGCCAACAATACGGCAAACTGCCAGTGCGGCGCCAAAAAGAATTGAGTCCGTCTCGCAAAGGTCCCGGCTGGCTTCCAAATAGGTCACCAGCATTGGGTAGAGAGCCCTCACGACAGCCCTATTCCGCTTGCTTAGGGGTATGCGCGGGAGTCGCGGTCGATTTTCGAGAGGCGTACTGCGCGTTTCCACAATCGCCTCCTCCAATTTACATCTGCTCTAGTTCTTGGGTGACCATTCCATCATCGCCTGAATCAACCAGAGCAGGGAGATCCATGGCGCCCTCTATATGTGGCTGCTGGTCTGTGGCCTGAAGAGCCGCATCCCCAGCTATAGCCGGTTCATTCGATGAGAGAATAGCCTCACGTCGTAGTCGTTCGAGTTCGGCAGTTATTATTATATTCTTGGCCCGACTCTATTTCTTGTCTTCATCAATGACTTGTGCAATATTTACATTGATAACGCAAAAATCGTCTCTTTTGCAGACGACACAGCTATTACTTTATATGCAATATCTTGGATAGATCTTGAAAGTAAATCCCAACGCAGTTTCAATCACATATATAGTTGGCTTTTACCTCACACTCTTACTCTTAATACTTCCAAAACAAAATTTATAACTTTTTCTATCAGTCCCACCTCGCAATCAAATCTTCCCGATCAAGTTGAAAGCTCACTCTTGTACTCTTCAGTCTTCCTCTTGTCTGTGTCCTCACATAAATTCTGTAGATAATATAAAGTATCTCGGTATTATACTAGATAAACACCTTAATTTTAAAATGTAAGGTATCTCGGTATTATACTAGATAAACACCTTAATTTTAAAATGTAAGGTTCGCAAATTAATAAATGTTTTTAAAACACTCCGATATGTCGCCAACTCCGTAATTATACGCAACGTTTATTACGCTTTATGTCAGTCTATAATCACGTATTGCATTTCTTGCTGGGGTGGTGTTGCAAGAACAATATTAAAACCACTTGAAATTGCGCAAAGAGCTATCTTAAAGGTTGCTACTTTTAAACCAATGTTATTTCCAACTATTCAACTATATCAAAATTGCGCTTTTCTTAGTGTGAGGCAGCTCTTTATACTGCACACAGTATTACTTCAGCATATTAAGACTCCTTTCATTGAAATTACAAAACGTCGTAAAGACAAAGTATTAAGTAAGTAATTTTTCATTTATAAAAAGATTTTTTTATTACTTAGGTCCTTTACTTTATAACAAAATGAATGCGAAAATAGAGATTTATGAAATGTCAACATTTAATTGTAAAACTGCTATCCGCTCTTTCCTGCTAAATAAGTCATATGATGATACGGAACAATACTTGTTAACATTGTTATAAAAAAATATTACGTCGCATTGTGGTATATTTATTTTATATAATTTTCTACTTAATACATACACACGCACGAGCACACACACACACACACACATACACACACACACACACACACACACACACACACACACACACACACACACACACATACACACACACACACACACACACACTCAGAGATCAGTTTATTGTCTTTTTAAAATTTTATTTCTTTACATGCAAAAATTTAAACAATACAACTATGTATTCCTAATCAAAAGGGGGGATAGGTCTGTATCTCCTAAATACAGGTTACTAAGTAACCTAGCTAGGAGACTCAGGATTCTACCCATTTTCAAATTAGTCCTCTTGATGTATTGCATATATTTGTAAAAAGTATGTAAACTATAAAAATATCAATAATGATTTATTATTATTATTATTATTATTAAAGTTAGTTGCATACTACTAATATTCAGGACATGCCCTAATATAGTCCCTAAAGTTTAAAAGAGTAAATCAATCAAAATGCTTGCTATCCCAAAACGCTAGTAAAAGGCACAGCATTTTACTCTTTACTCATGAAAAACAATTGACCATTGAATAGCAATACGACAATAAAAATGACGTAGTTTATGCTCAAAGCTCTTAAAAATCCTTCTTCTATCTTCTCGGATAAGTTCAGCGTGATAATCACTCTCAAGCTATTTTATTTCGAAAATACATATCATATATGGTATGTATTTTTGATATATATTTCGTATTTCTGAAAAATTAAAAAGTAGGGGCTAACTTTTTAAAAAAATAGGACTTCCGCAATAATATCCTAAGAATTTTTATATGTAAAATAATACCAATATATATTAATAAATATAATACACATCGGGATATCACCTGATGTATACTAGAAAGTCAAAGACCCATGTCATTTGAAGGCGAAGATACCTAGTTTAAACGTTGCCAATTCAAATTACTCGAATAAAGAAAAAATCAAGCAAAAAAAATATACTCACGGCTAACAATTTAAGGCGTAATTTTATGCGCGAAATTAAAAACAAAGGGACCGCGCGCTGCGGTAGTGTGTAAAACAAGTTCAAGCGAAAAATTTACTTAAAATAAAGGTCATAAGGCATGATTCTCTATGCGCGAAGTGACAAGAAATGGGACGGGGTGTCCAAATTCATATTTACCTCTGGCGCGTGCGACGATTAGTAAGAAAGTACATCACTTAGTCCGACGCCGGCGTCCTTGGGAATTCACGCTTTTATTTTTTAACGTCTTAACTTTTTTTTTATTTGAAGATGCTTTGTATCACAATTTCATATCGTCGTATGAATACACCGACATGATTTTTTTTAACAATTTGATTTGTTTTGATTATTAAACTTGAGTAATTTTAAGATAAAAGTAATTATTTGGATAAAAACAATACCATGAAATTTATGATTCGTTGATAACATCGAATAAGCATCGCCCTACGGGTGCCTAATTACCTATGTATGGTCAAGTGTAGGTATTATAATTACCTATGTCGATGTCACGTGAGCACTGAGCGCTGTTGCCGGTTTTACAGGTCACTTCAGGTCAGTAAACTAATATTATCAAAGATGATTTATTTATTATCAATTTTTTTACGCTATTTATTTTGTTTGAAAAATGCATGTTTATTTTCTTTTATTATTGCTTATTTTATTATTTTAACAGACATATATCAACTTGTATTAACTGCTCTGCTATTTAACGTGATAACCTAAGCGCCACTCAGTCATTGCTATTGTCTTACTATTGTGTCTGGAAACCGGACAGTGAAAGTGTTAATTTTTAGAGTGGTAACCTTTGTACTAATGGATATTTGTTGGGAATAAAACGCTCCGAGTGGCTTTTACGGTAAATTTAATAACTAAATTTACATTATGCAGGTACCTACATCGGTTATAAATACACATGTAGGGGAAGAAAGCAAACGACACACTGGCTATAGAAATCCCTGCGTGAGCGCCACCACCTGCCAGGCCATCGCTCCTGCAGACGTGATGTAAGTTTAAGTCATCACCACCAGTTGCATGATTAGTACGGTCACCCTTATAGTTTCGCCATGTTCGTCCGTCTGCGGTTTTGCTCAGAGACCCTAGGTGCTACAAATCTGTAATTTGGATAGTTATAAATATTAATCACGCCTAGAAAACTGTGAAATAAAATCTTATAAAACATTTTTATTTTGGGTACTTCCCATACAAGTAAATGTAGGATGATTTTTTTACCCATCTATTCCATCATATGAGGTATCGTTGGATAGGTCTTTTATAAACATTGGGGGCCAGGACTAACATCTTTTCGATTCAGGGGTCCGTTTTCGAAATATTTAGCTTTAAAGTGGTATTTTTCATTAGAGTCATGTACCCACTCTAACAACTAAACAGCTGTTTTTCCAAATGTGAAAAGTATACATAATAATAGTACATATTATAATAAAGTTGAAGCAAAACTATCACGAAGTTAACGAGTAATAGTTGACCTACTTATAAAATGATTAGTAAAAATTTCGTTACAGCCCCATAGAATATGACCTAAAACTAGCAGCATAATTTTGTAATGTTATTGTAAACTGTTAAAAACAAACATTTTATAAAGAAAACGACTTATATGCATTACTACTATTAGCTTTACTTTTTCTATAAGGCCGATTTGAAAATGAATCCTTCAGCTATGATTTTCCTATTTGGGCTTATTTTTAATCGTAATAGCGGTCAAAGCGCGAACTCACTTATAATACTCATTATCAAGGAAGCCCACGTATTGTGACAGGCAACTACTGAACCCAAGTTGTGCGTGGCCCGACACGTACTTGACAATTTTTTATTAAATTATATTACAAAAGTTATTTAACAGAAACAGATACAGAAACTTTTTTATTCAATATAGATTATAAATAATACTTATTGAAAGTCACTCTTTTGTATAATTACAATATTTATCTTTATTATTGTAATATATTCCACTTATATTTCTTTAATTGAATATATTTTGAATATTTAAAGCTGAGTTTTAATAAATTAAAAGGTTTTTAAAGACAATATTACGCTTTTTCTGATGAATTTATATATATATATGTATTATTTAAATGTATATATATATATATATATATATATATATATATATATATATATATATATATATATATATATATATATATATATATGTATACAAATATATATAATTTAAATGTTTTTATGTTTTATTTTATAGGATAGGGTTACAAACGAGCACACAGTCCACCTGATGCGTTGTCACCCGTGAGGAGTAAGTTGGAATGCCTCTTTTACAGTAAAATAAGTCTCCGGTTCTCTACACTCACCATACGAGACAGCATTGTTAAGCTGCTATTTTACGCTGCAATTCTCTGAGAGCGTGGTCCTTCCCCGGTCGAACCGACCCATTCGTGCTACAATTATATTACTAATATAACTGCAGCATGGCTCTACCACGTATAAAAATAATAATAATGCGCTGTCATAATACACCCCCAAACTTTAGTGACAGTATGGAGTCGTTTTCAGTGCCTAGAAGATTGCAATGCAGTGGATGATATGAAAGACAAGCTCGTGGAAACTGTCCATGCAGTCGGAGCTAAGTTTAGCAAGACCCGTCTCGCCGCGACCGCGCCGCAGAATAACACAAAAACTCTCCGATCACACTCTTAATCTTATGACTGTTAGACGGGATAAGAAGCTGCAATCTTCTATAGATTTGACAGCATACAAGTCACTGAACAGACAGATCTCCAAATGCATGCAGCGGGACTTACGCAACTTTAATACTGCTCGTATTGAAGAAGCGATCGATTGGAACCAGGGCTCCAAAGTTTTTGCTAGAGATCTGTCTGCCGGAAAGAGCCAACTGTCGAAGCTGAAGACCGAGTGTGGCAGTGTCATTTCCAGAACACCTTAGATTTTGAGTGAGATTGAGAGGTTCTATGGGCAGCTGAAACGACAACCAAAACGGCAAGGCCCCAGGCGAGGATGGAATTACAGCGGAGCTTCTGAAAGCGGGTGGAAAACCGGTACTTGAAGTCTTTCAGAAGCACTTTAATTCCATCCTCCATGGTGGCATTACACCGCAGGCGTGGAGCAGAAGTGCGGTGGTGTTGTTCTTCAAGAAAGGTGACAACGCTCTCTTGAAGAACTACAGACCGATTTCCCTTCTGAGCTGCGTCTAAGTGCTGTTTTCGAGAGTCATTACGAATCGTCTCGCGCGCAGACTTGACGACTTCCGGCCTCCCGAACAAGCCGGTTTCCGAAAGGGCTTTAGCACCATAGACCACATACATACCCTTCGGCAAATTCTACAGAAGTCCGAGGAGTACAATTTGCCACTATGTCTGGCGTATGTGGACTATGAGAAAGCCTTTGATTCCGTCGAAATGTGGGCAACGCCCACCGTCCCTCCAGCGGTGCCAAGTTGACTGTCGGTATATCGAAGTGCTGAAGTGCTTGTACAATAGGGCTACGATGGCTATCCGAGTACAGAACCAGAGTACGAAACCTATCCAATTGTAGAGAGGTGTAAGACAAGGTGACGTTATATCCCCGAAACTCTTCACCGCTGCATTGAAAGACGTTTTCAAGCTTCTGGACTGGAAAGGATACGGTATTAACATCAATAGCGAATACATCACTCACCTTCTATTTGCCGACGATATAGTCCTTACGGCAGAATCACTGGAGACCCTAAGCACTATGCTCAATGACCTCAATAGTGTCTCCCAACGGATAGGTCTTCAGATGAACATGGACAAAACAAAGATCATGTTTAATGTCTATGTCACACCTATGTCGGTAGTTGTTGGGAGCACTAAGCTCGAAGTTGTTGACGAGTATATTTACCTGGGACAAATAGTCTGACTAGGTAAGTTCAACTTCGACCGAGAGGTCAATCGACGGAGTCAACTCGGTTGGGTCGTCGTATACCTCAAAACTTAAAAACGAGACTGTACAACCAGTGCGTCTTGCCAGTGATGACTTATGGAACTGAGACGTGGTCCTTCACTGCTGGCCGGATGAGGAAACTCAAGGTCACTCAACGAGCTATGGAGAGGTCTATGTCCGGAGTTTCTCTGCGTGATAAACTTAGAAATGAGGATATCCACAGTAGAACCAGAGTGACCGACATAGCCCAACGGATTAATAAGCTGAAGTAGTAATGGGCCAGCCATATAGCTCGAAGAACCGACAACCGATGAGAAAAAAAGGTTCACTCGTACTGGCGGACGAAGTGTACGGCGTCCTCCCACTAGATGGAGTGACGACCTGGTAAGACATGCAGGAAGTCGATGGATGCAGGTGGCTCGGGACCGTGCTTTGTGGCATTCCTTGGGGGAGGCCTGTGTTCAGCATTGGACTTGTGAAGGGCTGTAATGGTGATGATGATGATGATGTGGAGTCGTTAATATATAATTTTACTATTTTATTTTTATCTGTTCTTTAGTCTTTCAAACTGCTACAATACAGTATATGATATCAAATTCACTCTAACGCAGCCGAAATGGTCGTCGCCAAGTCGCCTATCCTTTCAACCACAACTATCGCAATATGATTAGTACATTATCATTGAATTGTTCAAATTATTATTTATTATGTTGCTAATATAGTTCTACGTCAATAATTGTTGACTTCCCTTTTTGGAACGATGTTCTTTATCGGACGGTACGGATTTGGCGGGCGAGGGTTAGGCGACAAAAAGTGTATGATTTTTCCGTAGATTTAGTAAAATAAAAAACCGAGTGTTCACGCATGTTTTTTTAAAATTAATTTATCACATCACAGCCTCTCAGCAACACCATCCTCCTTGCCTGCACCAGGAGAATCACCACAACGGACAGGACCACGACTTTATCTTAGCACGCGTAGAATGACTTCACTCTTAGAAAGACTCAAGACTCAACTGTCGCTCTGGACCTACACTGAACTTTATACTGCACAAATGAGTGGAGGGGGGGGGGGAGCTTGGGCAGGGAGCAGGGGGGTGGGGGGGGGGTTTCTCTAAATACCCTCAATTTAAACCCGCCACCATCGATATGACGCACCTCTAGAGTGACGCAACCTCTAGCCCACTCTCGATCCAACTGGTATTTTATAGACGCGCCTACACGGCCAACCCCGACATATGATCGTCCTCCGGCATGCAACTTCATGAACTCTTGGGATAAGCACTATTAATCACCAATTCATCCGCTCGTCTCTCCTGACATAAGTATTTACACTGTTCCTATCTTTGGACATTTACGCACACATACGCAAGACGATTACGTCTGACTTCGTGCAAACTAACACTAGCTAAGATGTCCATTCGATCAGCCATCATCTCCTGTGATGATTAGAATTGGATAACGTAGCCTTCGTCTAGTCATTATCTCATGATGACACCTAGGTCAGAGGTCGACAGCGTCCCGTCGGCCAGTCGTTACCTCATACGAAAATTTGAATCGGACAACTGGCTCTTTCCACCTAACACACATAAACACACAGCTACACACACAGACATACATCTTCTTTTATTGGGACAAAAATAGCAGTTACAGATTAATGTTATACAAGACAATTAATTTATAAAGGAGTACTTAACGTGTAAATAACACCAACGCACACAAAGTAAAATTATATGCTTAGTTTTATGTTTAACCGAGTTGCTCGCACTGCGCGCCGAATTATAGTTCTCTGTACAATATAATATAACATATTGGTGATATAACTATCGACAAACCTGTAATTACACAACCCATGCAGCTTCATGGCCATAATAAGGGATAGTCTAGATTCCAAACTTAGTAGTTAGTAATGTTTTAATAATTGTACGTATCGAATTCTGGAATTGTTATATTTATAATAGATATTGATTAAAAAATTCTTTTGGACCATTTCCAATTTAAGAAACATTTAATAATAATTCTCACCAATTTGTCCTTTGAATTTATAGTTGATTTACAAGCAGCGAAGGTGTTGAAACCGCATTTTAAAACGATTTCCCGTAACCTATTTAAAATATCACTGCTGCAGGAAAGAGGTCAATAGCATTGTGACACGCTTAATATCGGTGTCCCATTTTCCTGTAAAATCGGTACAATCTGTATGTGTTGAATATATATATATATATATATATAT
The DNA here is from genome assembly GCA_963668995.1 of Parnassius mnemosyne. Taxonomy (NCBI): domain Eukaryota; kingdom Metazoa; phylum Arthropoda; class Insecta; order Lepidoptera; family Papilionidae; genus Parnassius; species Parnassius mnemosyne. The sequence goes on along the minus strand of CAVLGL010000068.1, from coordinate 16,863,037 downwards.
ATATATATATATAACATAATAACAAGTTATATTTCGTAACATTTCTTAACAAAAGTTTGTTCTTTTTATAAAAGTAGTAGTTTTCCTATCACATCCTAGAGCAAACCAACCACGCTGCAGTTAAATAATCGATGTGATTAACGATGTCAGGTGACGCTAGTAGTGTACGAAATTCGGCGCCACGCATAATATGAAATTTGGGGCGTACAACCACTGAGTTACTATGACTCTTTCGTCTATTTGTCTTTTATTTATTCAATAGTAATTCTCTAATCATCTTACTGAACGAATGATTTGGAATTGAAATGCATCAAACGACAGCTCCGTGGCGCAGTGGCTTAGCAATTCAGTAGAAGCGCTAAGGGTCGCGAGTCCAAATCCCGCACGGAACAAGTACTTGTATGGCCTATAAATAATTGTTCCGGGTCTGGATATTTGTCCTTGTGAAATTTATGTATGTAAACTGCCTCCCACGATACAAGAGAAAATCCCAGTGTGGAGGTAATGTTTCTTAAGAAAATCCATCGACTATATGTGCGTTTCAACAGGTCGCTCCACCCTGTGGTGGGTCGCCCCGCACTGCGTATGGCAGATAAAAGCCTACTCATCCGTAAGGCTATGTCAGTTACAGTTGTACCCTTTTCAAATAATGCTCAGTTACTTTGAACTTCCTCTTACTGCCTGATATTAACGCCCTAATTTCGGTCCCGTAAGTCAACCCGCTCACCTAGCATGGCTCATCTGTCATATTACCCCTATTTATGAAGTTCGAATAATAATCTCTAACAGTGGAATACAATGTGTTCTTCTGCTTCTTCTTGTATATCTGCCCCTATAAGTCCACTGACATGGGTATATATGTATCGTCGAGAATTTGCCTTTATCGTCACGTTTGGCATGCGGATTCATGATCACGGTACCGGGCTTGTTGCATCATTTACTATGCTCACCGTCGTCTCTCTGAGTGTTTTGTCGTCTTTTATGATACCCTCCAGAAATAATGGGATGTTGGCCATCACACGGTAGTTGGATTACTATTATTTATTCAAGCTTTTTTTTATATAGAAGAGGGGACAAACGAGCATGCGGCTCCCCTGACGATAATTGAATATTGCCGCCCATGAACAACCGCAACACCAGGGGAATTGCAGGAGTGTTGTCGGGATTTTAGAAAGGAGTAAGGTCTTTTCTTGAAGGTTCCTAAGTCGTATCGTTCTGGAAAAATCACCGGTGGTGAACAATTCCACAGGTAAGTTTATTTTATAGAAGAGGAGGCAAACGAGCATGCGGCTCACCTGATGGTAAGTGACTAACTACCACCACCCACGAACAACCGCAAAATCAGGGGAATTGCAGATGCATTGCCGGCCTTTTAGAAAGGTGTAAGCTCTTTTCTTGAAGGTCCCTAAGTAGTATCGGTCCGGAAAAATCGCCGGTGGTAAACAATTACACAGGAAAGTTGTACGAGGTAGAAAACTCCTAGAAAAACGCACAGTCGTGGACTGCCAAGCATCCAGATGGTGAGATGGTATCGTGAATTTTGACGCGATGTGCATTCGTGAAATTTGGGGACTGGAATTAATCCGAACAATTCGTCAGAGCACTCCCCGTGGTATATTCGGTAGAAAATGCAAAGGGATGCAACATCCCTATGCAGTGCCAGTGTATCGAGCCGATCAAAAAGAACTCGGTCGTCGATTAGAACCGCTCTGCGCTGGATGCGGTCGAGTGGAAGGAGCTGATACTGGAGTGCCCCGGCCCTGAGATGAGAACAGTATTCCATGTGAGGCCGGATTTGCGCCTTGTAAAGTTGCAAGCGATGTGCCGGCATGAGATACTGTCTCACTATGCTGAGCACGCCAAGCTTTTTAGAGGCCAATTTGGCCTTCCCTTCCAAGTGACCACGAAACTGCATACTATTCGATATGTCGACGCCGAAGATTCCGATGTTAGCTGAGGCAGCAAGGGGAGTGCCTTGAAACTGAGGAGATACGACAAAGGGGTTATTTTTAGCATTTAACTTGGGTCTTCTGGGGATTGAACTGGACTAGATTTAGTGGCCCCCAATCCGAGACTTTGTTCAGCAAAGACTCGATTTCAGACACAAGTTTGTCACGGTACTCGGCGACGTTTTCCCGAGAAATATTGGCACGGCCGGTATATAAGGCATCACCAGTGCTGTCGTCTGCATAGCAATGAATGTTGCTAGTTTGCAACATATCATTTATATGCAGGAGGAACAGCGTTGTTGATAGTACGCAGCCTTTTTTTATAGAATAAGGGTAACAAACGAGCACAGAGTCTACCTGATGGTAAGTGGTTGCTGTGATCCATAGACATCTAAATTTATCCTCAATAAAGAATCAAAATGCAGATGCGTCGTTACCCGTGAGGACTAAAATGGAATGCCTCTTTTCCAGTAAAAGGGTCTCCGGTTCTCTACACTCACTATATGAAACACAGCAGCGATAAGCTGCTATTTTACGCAGGTATTCTGTGAGAGCGTGGTCCTTCCTCGGTCGAGCCGACCCATTCGTGCTATAATTATACTACTAATATAGCTGCAGCATGGCTCTACCACGTATAGAATGTGGAACACCAGCGTTGATAGGGTTAAAATCAGAGCATGCACCGTCTTCTATTACTACCTCGATGCTCCGATCAGAAAGGAAACTGGTGATCCATTTGCACAATTTATCGGGAAGCCTATAGGAAGGAAGCTTCGAATGAAGCGCTTTGTGCCAGACCCGATCGAAGGTCTTCGCCATGTCCAAACAAACAGCCTATGCTTCCCCCTTGGACTCTACTGCCTCCGCCCATCTATGAGTCACATACAACAGAAGATCACCAGCTGATCGACCCCGACGAAAACCGTACTGGCGGTCACTAATCAGCTGGTGATCCTCAAGGTACCCTGTAAGCTGACAGTTTATAATTGATTTCATTATTTTGGAGATCAAGGAGGTGATGGCGATAGGCTTGTAGTTGGTCGGATCTGAGCGGTCGCCATTTTTAGGGATCGGGTGGACCAAAACTGTCTTCTATGAATTTGGGACTACGCCTTGGGAGTAAGAGTACCGAAAAAAGCACAATTGGAGGGACTTCATCAGGCCCACTCGACTTGTTTGCCTCCAGGGAGAGGAGTGCTTTGCGAACCGAGCTTTGTGTAAACCAGACATACGGAATGGATCACACATCGGCTCAGTCGGCGGTGTTTTCTCCCCGTCATCGAGAGTCAAGTTGGACGCAAACTGAGAGCCTAACAAATCGGCTTTCTCCTTTGAGGCATAGGCCAATGAGTCGTCCTTTTTGTGTAGAGATGGAAGAGATCGCTGAAAAATGTTCCCTTGGACCGCCTTGGCAAGTGACCAGAATGCACAGGTTCTCAAAGGAAGGTGAACTAGCTTCGCACCAATTCTGCCGATGTGCTCAGAGCTTGCTTTGACAATGACTCTTTTAAAGGGCCTGAAGGCAGAATTATAAACACACACAAACACAAACAATCACGCCTGTCACCCAGAGGGGTAGGCAGAGACTACGGACTTCCATCTGGCGCGATCCTGACACACCTCTCTCGCCTCTTTTACATCCATATATGTACGCATACACGCTCGTACACGTATTAATCTGGCCCATTTTCAATGTATCGCCGATTTGGTCGATAAATCTTCGTCTAGGGCGTCCCTTCCCGACTTTGCCGTTCACTTCTGAAACATAAATTTGCTTTGTCACTCTTTCCTCGTTCATTTTTTTTTACGTGACCAAACCACCGAAGCATTCCTTTTTTAATCCTGGTCACAACGTTATCTTGCAAACCACACTTTTCTCTTATCACACTATTCCTCACACTGTCATTCAGATTCAGCTCTAGCATACTCCTTAATGACCACATTTCTACAGCCTTTATGCTACTCTCATGCTTCTTCTGCCAGACCCAACTTTCACTACCATACATTAAAGTAGGGACTAACACAGCAATATGAATTGCCATACGTGCCTTATTTGACACATTCTGACTCTTCATAATAGCGTGTAGAGCCCCATTAACTCTATTTCCTGCGTTAACTCGTCGTTCTATATCCTTATCATATCTACCATCCCTGCTAAATAAACATCCCAAGTATACAAACTCATCCACTTGCTCAATCATCTCCCCTTCTATTCATATTTCACATAACGTTTTACTTTCTTCTATTCCAAAACCCATCACTTTCATCTTACTTGCGTTCACTTTCATACCCCTTTCTTTTAATGACCAGTTCATTAAAGTAACCATCATTTGCAACTCGGCTGCCGACGATGCAAATATGACTTAATCATCGGCGTACAAAAGGCATTTAACGGTTAACTCACCCATTCTCAACCCACATTCTTCAACTTTCAAAGTTTGCAAACAACTGTCCATAAATAGGTTAAACAGCCACGGAGCCACAGACACCTTTCTTAATGCTAAACCAGTCCGAGTAGACCCCGTTGATCCTGACACAAGCACTAGAGTCCATATAAAGAGACTTTATTACCTGTATCAGACCAGCGCTCAACCCAAATGAGGTCAGTGTTTGCCATAACACGTTCCTGTCCACTCTGTCATAAGCCTTTTCCAAGTCCATGAACGCACCAAATACTTTCTGGTTTTTGGCCAAAAATTTCTCCACAATCTTGCGCATGGAAAAGATTTGATCCGTACACCCCATCCCCTTTCTAAATCCTGCTTGCACATCCCACATTTTTCCATCAGTTTCTTCCATAACTCTTTCAATTAACTCCTTAGCATACAGTTTACCCACAATGCTAAGCAAGCTGATACCACGGTAGTTTCACACCCTCTCCAGCCCTTAGCATTTCGAATGATACTCTATTATATCCGGCTGCCTTACCTGCTTTCATGCTTTTCATTGCTTTCATTATTTCATCTAAACTTATCTCCGTACCTCTCTCCACTTCTTTCGAAATTTCTATTTCACTTACTTCAGACGACTCTTCACTCTTAAACACGCGTTCAAAGTATTTCTTCCATATCTTTAAATTCGAAACTTCATCATTCAGCATGCAGCCATTCTCGTCTCGTATAGCATTCATTCTAGGCTGTTTTAAATTTCCCCTGGCAGTTCTTACGAACTTCCAGAACATTTTAATATTTGCCTGAAATTTATCAGATATCCTTCTATCATTCTTATCTATCCTTTCTTGCTTTTTCCTTTCAACAACTTCTTTTACTCTCTTATTTATACGTCTAAAGTCTGCCTTTTTTCTTTCAATCTCATCATTCATACCGCCAGAATGACCAACTTTTGTTGCTAGTATATCTAGCCATGCTCTCTTCTTTGCTTCAACTTCCATCCGTACCTCATCATCCCACCACAACGTATTAGTTTTCCTTTCATTCGTTCTCTTACTTACACCACATACTTTGGTGGCAGTATCCGCCAAAACTTTCTTAACATTATTCCATACATTCTTCAAGTCTAAATCATTCATACATAATTAATACAACACACTTATATTTTCCCTCTGTCTGAATTTATACTTCTCTTTCACACCTTCATCTTGTAACCTTTCTATTCTTATACGCTGTAACGCAGTGTTAGACACAGATGTCCGATGCCGCCAACGCTTGAATAGACCATTAGTTCGGCATAGGACCAAGTAGTGATCCGTCCCTACGTTAGTCCCACGGTAAACCCTTGTATCTACCACTGCGCTCCTCACTCTTTCATCCACAATTATGAAATCTATCATGCTTCAATTATCCCCTCTTTTCCAAGTATACATGTGAATACTCTTATGGCGAAAGAAAGTGTTCGCTACAAAAATATTATTTTCCTCACATACGGCGAGGAGGTCTTCACCATTCTCATTTATTCTTTCATTGCCAAACGTTCCTAATATCCTTTCATAACCAGAACTCTTCACCCCAAACCTTCCATTAAAATCTCCTAACATAATAATATTTTCATTTTCTTTACATTTCGTCAACACCAGCCTTACCATGACCCAAAACTGCTCTTGGATATAAGTGGGCTTAGACATATCTGGGACGTACACCCCAAGCACGAACAACTTCTTTAAGCCCACTTTCATTCGTATCCACAGCAGCCTTGGTTTTACACATTCATACTCTTTCACACATTGACCCTTTCTTTCTGAAAGGATGACACCGACTCCCTGGCATGCCCGCTCGGTCTCGTCTACACCAGACCAGTAAGTGGTATACATACCATGTGCAGTGACATCTCTTTCCTTTCGTTTCGTCTCGCATATTTCATCCATCTTATAATTCATTGCTCCACATACATTCAGCGTAGCTAGACGGGCCTCCGCAATCTACTTTTCGCCCCTCCGGGAGACAGGACGTGACGGGTGGCGAACTTTGTCGCCGGTTTTCCTCCCGGAGATTCTTCGCACCCCTGCCCCATTAAAGAGGCGCCGGGAACTCGGGGTCATTTCTTTTAATTGTTGGCTCATGGTGCGACTGAGGGGTGGTAGATTGTACGCCGCTACCATACGGCGAGGAGCCGAGTTTCAGCTTTGTCGCTAGGGTTAGGTGGTCGAAGCTTACGGATGCCAGCGACTCACCCCCTGTATACTTATTTCTAAGAGCGGTGGTGTTTACATTCCGAGACGTTGGAGCGTCAGCCCAGGCCTCCTGCTTATAGCGTGATGCTATTTTACAGGAGCGATCAAACCATGGCTGGGATCTGCCACCGATAGGCACCACAGATGATGGAATAAAAAGTTCCGTACCTTGAAGTACCACATCAGCTACAGAATCTGCAACAATGCTGGGATCGTTCGGTGAAAAGCACACCTACCCCCAAGCGTAAAATGCAAAAAAATACCGCATCCTATCCTAATCGGCCAACCTATAGTGCCATTCACGACGGCTGCCTGCAGAATGCAACTGCGACGTTAGTGTGAGTAGCACCGTACTCCGGACAAGACAATGGTCCTACGAGCCTAAAGGGGCGTTGACGGAAATCTAATATCCGTCCGGATGAGAGGTCAGCAGAATGTCCAATAGGGAAGGTGAGTGATCCTCCGCATGTGGAATTAGAGTAGGTGAAGTGACCAGCTATGTCAAGAACCAATGTATGTCAAGGCAAAGGCATAAACAGATCTCTCCACATGATCTGTTAAACGTGAACTGAGCCATTCAGCATGGTCGGCGTTAAAATCGCCAAGGATCACGATCTCGGAAGGGATCTGCTGTAGCAAGGAATCTGTAGCCATTTGGACGTGGTCGATGAGTCGGTCTGTTTCGGCATTACGGCTATGGAACCTATAGAGGCACCCGTGGACGCAGGGATGGTTGTCACTATCTACGCGCAGCTGTACGATGGACAGGTCCGTGCCTTCAATACTACCGAGTAGGTGGAAACAGATGTCCTCTCTGACCGGCCAAAGGCACAAAGGAGTGTTCTTATGTTTACCCCGGGTAGAAGAGATATGGAGTATCAGCCGTAGAGGACACCTGAGTGTCGGTTAAAAATAGCGAGGCCGGTTTCGTCATCTCCAGATGGTAGTGGACAGCGTTAAGGTTGGAATGAAGTCCCCTGATGTTGCAAAAATTGCAAAAAGGCGGATAGCTTGACAGGGGTCGCCATGGTCTTATTGCTCCGCTTGCCTCGAGCAGTTTTAGTTGCTAGCGGAATATCCATTTATGTAATAAAATTCCCTTGTCAAATTTATGATGATCACCCGACTTAGTGGTCGGATTACTTTTTTATAGAACTATGGAAAACGAATACGCAGCCCATCAGATTGTAAGTGGATGTTGTGGACCATAGACACCTACATTTATTCTCGAATAATAATCAAAATGAGATGCGTTGTTAGCCCTGACGACTAAGATGGAATGCCTCGTTTCCAGTAAAAAAGTATCTTTGTTTCTCTACACGCACCATACCAAACACAGCATCATTAAGCTATTTTACACTGGTATTAAGTGAGAGCGCGGTCCTTTCCCGGTTGAACCGACAAATTCATGCTACAACCATAACCATATCACGTGAAATAGTACTGCTTCTGAGACGTGCTTCTAATAGATTAAAGCGATGAGGAACTCCGGTTGCGTTCCGAATAGAGATACATAGATGCATCATTCTCGAAATATACGAGGAGTATACGCTGAAGGTGGCTACCGTGGAGTTTTAGCCTGTAACCCCGTATAACCTTTCCGTGGCCCTCGGAGCAGAAGGTATCCATGAGGATTTCCCCACGAAGAAAGGGTCTCATTAAGTTAATAGAATAGAATAGAATCATTTTTATTCAATAAAGATTACAATACATAATAAGATTATTTTGTACACACGAGCTACATGTGAGTAGTTAAATAAAACTTTATAGTAGTGCAAGAAAGTGTTTCCTGTCGATTTAGTTTTACAATCATTGTTTTATATTGATAAAAGAAACCCATGCATACATATTGTTAACATTGAATATGTATGCATGGGTTTCTTTTATCAATATAAAATAATTATAAACTTTAATACACATTTTTAAGCATAACATAATTACACCATATTATTATGTAATTTCTGTGTAAGTGTTACACACATTTACCCACTATATGTATATAGAAATACTTAAAAATATTGATTGAAAAAAATTACACTATTCTCAAACGATGTAGATGTGCCTTTTTACTTATGAAGGCAGAATCAGGCTGGTGCAACTTTCATAGTAAAAATTATATGTACTACAGGGGTCAAATTTTAATGACGGTTGTCTCTTCTTTCTGCTTTTCGTAAAATGTCTATTAATGACATTGTCAAATTAAATAGGTTCAAATGTCAAATCAAACAATTATAATTGGTAATGTTTTATTAATTAAGATTGCTTTTAATTTTGCTGTAGGAGCCGTTGCTCATTTACAGAATTGTTAAGAAATTAAATATGCATTACAAAACTTTCCAATTAAATGGTGCAAGAAGCGGAAAAAATTATAACAAGAAAAGGCTATTCGTAGCAATATTTCCCTTAGATGATGAAAGGTATGTGGTGATTTCAACTTTAATAGTAATATGATATTTAACGCGAGTACAGTTTTGGACTAGCCATCTATGTAGGATAGGTTTTCATAGTGTACGATTGTGTACACAAATATAAACACACTATTTTACCGAATCTGATAGTTCGATGGTATGGCAATCCGAAACGAACTATACTTAGAAACTACACAGTCAATTCTGACTGTGTAGTTTCTAAGTATGACTGACTAAAAATGTGATTTTATTTATGTTATTTTTTCAGATGCAAGCAATGGCTGAAATAGCTGGCACATGCATCAATTGAAAAGATTCACATGTTAAGACATATTTGTGACAAACATTGCATTTGAACCCAACTAAAACGAACTGTTATTTCTTTAGTGGACTTACTTTAAACTTCCACAATTTATGTGTATGTTAATTAGGTTTCATTTACATGTAGCAAAAGATAATATCCCTCTAAAGTCACATTTTGGTAAGAATTCGATTATATAAATAAACTTAAAGTTATTTGTAAATACCTGTTTATAAATAATTTTTAATAAATAACCCAATATTTTTACCCTTAAAAAAAACTAACGTTGAAAACAAGCATCCAGACGCAGACTATTTATTTTACAGCATAGCAACAATTGTTCAGTGCGGGAAAGAAGCCTCGGTCCTGCAATGCCGCAGCCAAACGCTTAGGCACTGCGCTACGGAGTCGTCATTTATTTTTTACTTAATTAATTATTAGTATAAAAGTGCGTTTTTTATTTTATATTTTCTTTATACATATAATGATTTCTTATATTTACGCGAACACTACACATTGAATAAAACTATTTTTACGGATTCTATCGCGTTTAATTAAGTTATTTTATATTCCCAACGTTTCGGTTGCTTTCCAGCAACCGTGGTCACGGGGGATTGAGGTGATTGACGTCCCGATGTCAAAGTTAACCCGGAGTGCCTTCAGCTTTTTAATTATTAATTTTGGTCCGATCTACGCAGAATGAACTAACTGTGTCTTGAAGTCTTGCAATGGTATGCTTGGGTTTAGTTTTAATTTTATGGGATTTATTTTAATTAATGAAAAAAGTCAGCTTGTTTTATTCGTTATAAATTTTGCCTATTCAGTATAAATTAGTAAGCAATAGTAATAATAATATTAACAAAAGATATCTGATGAATTCTGGAGACGCAGGATCTTATTTTGTGAAAATCTATGGGGAAGGTTCAGCAGTAGACTTTCAATAGCCTGTAGTGACAACGACACAGAATACCAGCGTGAAATAGCAGCTTAATTCTGCTGTTTCTTATGGTGAGTGTAGATAATCTGAGTTCCTTTTAACTAGAAACGAGGCATTCCATTTGAGTAATTAAGGTTGGTACACATTTGCATGTTGTTTCTTAATCGAGGGTAGATGTAGTTGTCTATGGGTCACACGGCTCACACCATCCCATTTATTCTTATCTAAATACAGCATTGCCGTATAGCCAACCAAACATAAACTCGAACCATATTATCCGCTACATCATTTTTTAACTCCATAGGTATTGTAAGATACGATAGTGGGTTGTAGTAAAATGATGAAATACTAATTAGAAATACAGACGCGCCTACAACTAATATGCTCGCAATAATCTTTTACTTAACAGGAACTTATTCCATAAAATATTTGGCAATCGCGATGTTAGTGACAAAATTTTTTTTAGCTTATTATTTGTACAATATTCCGAAACTAACCAAAGAGCATAATTTATGTATTGGCTTAAGTGCTTAATTTACGTTACAGGGAAAATAGGTCAAAAATCATCAAAGTACATAGCAGCGATTCTGAGAAAGCATTATTCCTCCTCGGTCCAGCAGATGTATTCGTGCTGCAATCACAAAACGGTGTAGCAGGGCTCGTTTTTATAGAATAAGAGTGATAAACGAGCACACAGTACACCTTATGGTAAGTGGATGCTGTGACTTATATACGCGTATATCCAGCCTCGATTAAGAATCAAAATTCAGATTACTTGTCACCCCTGAGGACTAAGATGGAATGCCTCGTTTCCAGTAAAAAGGGCCTCCGGTTCTCTACACTCACCATACGAAACACAGCAGCATTAAGCTGTTATTTTACGCTGGTATTCTGTGAGTATGTGATTCTACCCCGGTGGAGCCGACCCATTCGTGTTACAACTATAGTTGTAGCACAAATGGGTCGGCTTACGTGGTAAAGTCACGCTGCAGCTATTTTAAAATTAAGTAAACTTTTTGTAAAGATTTTGTACAAAACATAAGGTAAAATTTTTGAAAATAAATATTTTAAATCAGATGTTAAGTTTTTTTTTAATATAAATAGATAATAAAAATTTGGTTTTACAAGGGGTCGCTCGAGTACCGACGCCGGGGTCGAACTTATAAAACATATTTATTGTACATGGGAGAATTCAGAGGATGCTTTGGGTGCGTTTTGTGACCTTTACAAGGCCTTCGACTGTGTTCACCATGAGACATTAATCAGGAAGCCATAGTACTATGGTGTCAAAGATACAGCACTTAAACTTATTATTTTATATTTAAGTAATAGAATGTACAAAGATTTTATCAATGGTAAAAGTTCTTCCAGGTCATCCGTAAAGATGGGTGTCCCTCAGGGCTCGATTCTCGGCCCATTCCTATTTTTAGTGTATATTAATGACATACCTTACCTTGTAGGGGATAATCATGATATAGTATTATATGCTGATGAAACTTCCTTGATTTTTAAATTTAAACGTCCATCATTTAAATGTGACGAAGTGAATAATGCTATATCAAAATTAGTGCATTGGTTTAACGTTAATATTCTTAATTTAAACGGCAATAGAACTAAATGTATTAAATTTACAACCACGAATGTTAAAAATCTGAATAACAATTTTTTTTTAAATGGAGAAGAACTGAGCCCTGTTGAATCCTCTGTTTTTCTTGGCTTGACTTAAATCTTTAGTGGGGCCCCCATATATCCAAACTAGCGAGCAGACTAAGCTCTGCAGCATATGTTGTAAAAAAGATGAAAGATCTCACTAGTGTCGAGACAGCTAGATTGATGTCTTATGGAACTTTGCTATGGACTGTTTTTGTTTTGCAGAAGAGGGCCTATTTACAACCTTAAACCGTCTCTCTCTTTTTAAGAAATAAATATATTAACTTTGGCCTCTCAATTTATTTACAAAAATTTACTATTGTGTTTATATATATGCGCTTAAATATTTAGTTTCATTTTGCATTTTGAAATCAAATATTTTTTTCTAACACGCAGTCTATTCTACATCTGCATCACTCTAGGGTAGACTGGTAGAAAATGCCTCTTACATTAAGTCCACCTATATATCACGTACCAGCATAAAGTTATTTGAATGATTAAATCTTTAATAATTGGTTTCTTCAAGTTACTTTCTCCATTACAGTGCTTGCCATGGAAGAGTAGAGTCATAAGACTAAGAGTGAGAGAGAGAGGGACTTATGACTCTAGTCTTGTTCAAACCACTCTTCTGCTTCTCAGCTCACCACTGACTACAAGGAAAGTTAACTCCTGAAATATGCACCTTCATTGACAGCATGGATTCCACCACCAGTCTCTGGTAAGAGTAATAATAATATATATTTCCACAACTATCAAACAACGCCATCTAGTCCCAAGCTAAGCAGAGCTTGTGTTATGGGTACTAGACAACTGATAAACATACTTATATATTTCTAAATACATAAATATTATAGATAAATTACACCCAGACACAGAACAAATGATCGTGCTCATCACACAAACATTTGTCCTGGGTGGGAATCGAACCCACGACCTCCGGCGTAGCAGTCAGGGTCACTAACCACTAGACCAACAGGCCAGTGGGAGGGTGATGTGGCATCGCTATCAACGCGCTACAATAATGTGAACGCACCTAAGCCTAAAATTATGCTATCGAAGTTTCCGAACGTTCTGTATTAGATATAGAACAAGCTCCGTACTACCACATGTAGTTTTAGTACCGAACGCACACATACATATCATTAGCGTACACACACAAATGTCCGTCATCCTAATTAACTTATATAGAAAATCACAAATTAATTTTAGAAGAAATGCTTATAGTCAACCCTGGGTATGTCCCGTAACAGTCTGCTGGAATATCTCGAATTCTGAGAAGATGGTGAGGATGAAAATTCCCCGACATTTATTTCTCCCTCCCCTCTATTTCGCAACTGAGAACCGCTATGTTTGCTTTGAATTGGGTCGCTATCCAACATAAAATCGCCCAAATCTCCGGGTGGAGACATACCTTTATTTAATACAATTTGAATTTTTATGTTTTTTGACGTCAGTAGAAGAACCATGGTCTTTAATCAAATAACACTTTACCGAGTCTTTTTATAACAGTATCTTTGCACTACATAAATTTTCTCTTATTCAGAAGTTTTTAAAGATGACCTCATCGCCTGGCTAACTTCTTTATTAGATATTGCCGCCATGGCACTTAATTTGCGAGCACTGTTTTTGTTTAACATCGTCAATAAGTGATGTGACTGGGGTCAACGTTAACTTTGGGTGAAGTAAATCTAGACGTGTTCTGAGCTTTTGCCCAAACCGCCTTTTGCCTCAGCCGGTAAGAAACCCGTAACAGAATGTGTTGAATTCCTATAGTCAAACAGATATATTTCAAAATTTTTAGCCTATACTCATTCCTATTGCAAGAACCTAAAGCTTGACTGTATGCCTTTTTGGACAATTTTTACGAAACTTTCTGTTTGCCCATTACTTGCAGGATTGTAAGGTAGTGATGTTAGATGAGCAATACCATTAAATAAATAAAATTTTGTAAAATCAGTGGATGTAAACGCACTACCGTTATCGCTAACAATTGTGTGAGGTAATCCGTACTTAGACATGAAAAAAGTTTTTCAATAACGGATGCCGAGGTGGTAAAAGTGCTCACGTCGTATACTTCTAACCATTTGGTGTGCGTATCTACCACTACCAAGAACTATTGATTATTCAGCGGGCCAGGAAAGTCGATGTGTAACCTATGAAATGGTGTATGGGAAAATTCTCACGGTGCTAAAAGCGCTCTGAGAGGCGAGGGCCGTAGCTATTTGCATATGTATTTCACACGAGTGTATCAGTTTTTCTAGCATTGTATCAATGCCTGGGAACCAAAATCGAGACCTAGCTTCTGATTTCGTTTGCACGATACCTAAATCCGGGCTATGTAACTCTAATAAAACCTTCGACCGCAAGGATTCGGTAAGGATCACCTTATGATCCCTCATTAAACAACCGTCTTCATATGATAATTGTGTTTTACATAAATGATAATGCCTCTTTAGTATCTTTGCGTAACTCATTCAAGATCAACGGCATGTCGCCTTCGACAACAAAGTTAACGTATGATGCGCGATCAATGGGAGCGGCGGCAGCGGTGTACCTTGCCCGATGAGAGATCTCCTCTTTACCCTCCACCGTCAAAGCATAGACAAGCGTTAGAGCACAACTAAACTATTTCTATTTTCTGTGAGATAAAAACCTCACAAATAAATACCAAGTAATTTTCAGTTTAAGTTCTAGATTATGTTTGGCTAGTGATTGTTTATGTAGTCTGTTTTTTTAACTCGGGTTTTAGTGTTTGTAATTCAATACATAAATCATCATATTCACACATTATATGGTAGGAAAATATCACTAGTTCGCTGACTGTCAATGTAACATTGCACTATTCGTGGCTTTGGTGCCACGTTTAGTGAAATATAAGTAAGTGTGTTTCTAATGCATAGTTTTTCACACAAAATCAAGAGTCCAGACGTCATACATTGCGTACATGTAACTAGTCTGTTTCTACCTTGTTTTGTAACCACTCGGACGGGTTCGGACGTTAGATGTCTCTGTTACTTCTTGACGACTCACACTGCACGGGACTGATTCTTGTTGGTACCACCATTTTTTGACAATTTTTTCTGCAATAACACTAGACGCGAAGCTTCAATGGAGCCCTCACGACACGCGACTGACACTGAAATTATATTTGTTTTACAGAAGAGGGCCATAAGAGCAATCTATGATTTAAAACCTAAAGAGTCGCTCCGACAAAAATTTAAGGAAATTAATATACTATACTTTGGAGTCTCAATACAATTATAAAAAGGTAATCTACGTAAACAAAATAAAGCTAGTTATACAAAAATAAGTGATATTCATTCTGTAAATACTAGGAACAGACACAAGCTACCTAGTACTAGTACCTAGCTAGTACCAGTTACTCGACTCCACAGAGTCAGTAGTTCATTCTTACGGCGATGTATACGCTTTTACAACAAAATCCCAGAAAATATACAAAATTCGACCTGCTCAAAGTTCAAAAACGTATTAAGGAATTTATGGATGTTAACCACTGGGAATGAGGTGATCGCTACCAAGCTATTTCTAATTTGTTTTGAACATACATAATTGAAAGCTGTTATTTAAAAAAAAGTGCCGCTAGTTTTCTTGCTGGTTCTTCCCAGGACAGAGGTTTTTTTTCAAACCAGTGGTGTTTGCCCAAGATTCTGATCCTGGATGCGGTTCTTGGGTGATGTAAAATCCCAAAATAAAAATCTTGACTTTAATTGTATTAGTTGCGTATAATCAAGAACTAAGGGATGAAACAGAATTTCTATATTGAAAGATAATTACATATGTACAGGTGAATTACTGTGTTAAGTTAAACTATGATATAGTGTATTGAAGAAGTCTAGAACCGTTATTTAAATTCGAATTTTTTGAATAAAACTGTTTTCTACGGATTTTATCGCGTTTATTTTACTATTTTTATTCCCGACGTTTCGAGTGCTTTACAGCAACCCATGGTCAGGGGGGGGGACTGAGATGTTTGACGTCCCGATGTCACAGTTAGCCCGGCTACTTTCAGTTTTTTAATATTAATTTTTGGTTCGATTTACGCAGAATGAACTTACAGTATCTTGAAGTCTTGCAGTGGTATGCTTAGGTTTGGATTTAATTTTGTTAATTATAGGATCCCAAGCAGATGGCAGCACCCATCCATCTTCCTATTGAAATTAGGATGTTTTTTAATTTTAATAGCCTCGCGTATCATCCTTGGTAGGAATCGGTGTTCTTTTGCGAGGATTTGTGGTCTATCAAATCTGATGTAATGGCGGGGACGATCTTGAACATGTTCACAGGCTGCGGACTTCCCAGAGCGTCGGTGCTTCACGTCAGCTATATGTTCTTTCACGCGGGTTTTAATGGATCTTTTTGTTTGTCCTATGTAAGAGAGACCACATTCGCAATCAAGCTTGTACACTCCTGCATCTTGTAGAGGGATATGACACTTGACGGATGGTAAAACTTGACTAACCTTCTTCGGCGGCTTGAAGTATGTTTTAATAGAAGCTCGCTTCAAGATGTAGCCAACCTTGTCTGTGACTCCTCTGCCATAGGGTAGTACAGCAGGCACACGCTCGACTGTGGTCGGCTTCGCTCGGTCACTGTGACGTAGGCGCGGGTCCCGAAGCTTGTTGTCTTGCAATACTTGCTCGATGTGCTGAAGCTCGGCGGCCAGATGTTTTATGTCACAGATCCCTCGTGCTCACTGAAACAAAGATTTTCCCACGGTAGCTAACTGTGATGGATGATGATTCACCATTTAAATATCGGTTGGTATGGATCTTTTTTCTATACACAGTGTGACCAATAGTGTTATCAGGATTTCGGATGACTAACACATCTAGGAAAGCTAAAGAGATGTTTGCCTCTAACTCCATTGTGAATTGTATTTTTATATTTGTTTTGTATTTGTTCGCGTAAATATAAGAAATCATTTTCGAATTTTTTGATTGGCCCGGGCTATTCGTCATTGTTGCGTTTCAATTTACAATAATATGGAACAAATGGTAATTAAACAAAAACAAAAGAGTGACTTTCAATAAGTATTATTTATAATCTATATTGAATAAAAAAGTTTCTGTTCAGTTCTGTTTAAATGTTCATTATCGAGGAAGCCCACGTATTGTGACGGGCAACTACGGAACCCTACTACTAGTTTTTTAAATTAACTCCAATCGGAAACAGTACTCTCTGGAGAGTACAGTATAGGGTTAGCGTTTTCTTTACAGACTGAAGTAGCAAACGAAGTTACAGTCCACAGTGATGGTAAGTGGCTACTGCGGTCTGTGGATACGTGACACTGTGCAGCTAACTCTAAACGAAGGGAGCTACATCTGCGTTGTCATCTCTGAGTACTAAGATCGCATGCCTCAAAGCCTGTAATTGTACTAGCTCTCTATATAACCTTTAGACCAATACGCAGCAGTGTGGGCACTGTTCTTGTAAAACTTGCTACGTTGGTGAAAACGTACCAATTTCTCATCTCAAATAGTATTTTCCTTGTCACGTTACAGTATTGATTGCTAAAAATAAATGATAATAACGCTTCTGAAGCCGTGGTAGCTCAGATGGTTAGCGCTCGCTGTAAGCTTCACAGTACTCGAGCAACCCGGGTTCGATCCCCGCCTGCACCAATGAAATTGTTAATTGCAATTTTAAGTGCTGATTTACCACGTGCTTGGCGAAATAAGAAAAAAAAATATTTCGAAGACATGTGAAGTTCGCCAACACGCATTGGGGCAGCGCGGCGGACATTTCCTTGACCTAAAACCCTCTCAGAAATGAGAGGAGGCCTGTGCCCAGCAGTGGGACGTAAATAGGATGCAACTTTACTTTACTTTTTAACGCCTTTGGTCGACTGTGAATAATGTCATTCGAAGCCTCGATCAAAATCACAAAAAAAAATTAATTAAAATTAGCCACGGGCAATTTTTTTACCATGATCATTACGTTCCACTGCTGAACACAGGCATGCCTTATCTATTACTGCTGTAATGTTGAACGTAGTTTTATTTTAAAATAAATAATGATAATAACTTTAATATTTTAAGGAGTATTATTTCTGTGGAATACGAAATATTTGATGGCTAAGCCTAGTGGTAATTAAAAGGAATATGAAGTGACGCGGAAAGCAATTTACGACTAAGCCTTCGTGCCGGCGATTAACACGGAGATTGAAGTTTATTAATGACTTTTATAAAACCTGAGGTGAAATATCTTAAGATTAAAATATAAAAAAACTCTTCTATTTATTTCAGGCTTATTTGTTATATCACCGGCGGGCCCATCGACCATCTATTCCAAGGAGTTGTCGGATTTATCGTCCTAAAGCCTTTTGATAGCAAGATTGGAAGTATGTCGATGAGGATTGCGAGCCTTAGGTACTTATACTTTAGTATAATGAAACAATATTCGCTAAAGGTATGAATAACTTTACTTATGACCTTGGTTATGAATGAACTTAGACACAAGGTGATGGATGATGATATACATTTCTCCAAAAGCCATTTTTCTTTAAAATATTACCCCCACACTAGCATTTTCTTCTGTATCGTGGGGGCAGTTAAATACATAAATTGCACAAGTACAAACATCCACACCCGGAACATTTATTTGTCGGCTATACAAATACTGGTTACGTGCGGGATTTGAACCCGCGGCTCTTAATGCTAAGCTACTCGTACTGCGTCATGGAGCCGTCAAGCGGTCATTACACACTGTAATGAACAGAATGAGAGACTTAAACACAAAACGAAGAACAAGACGATGAACTGCGAGTAGAGAACTTTGGAATTGGAAAACGGAACCCACGGGGGCAACAATTCGCTGACTTCATAGGGAACGAAAACCTCTACTATTAATTAGACAAACTAGAGAGACTCCATTTAACGGAATCATCAAAACTACTTCATAATTTCACAGAAATTCACAGTATAAAGAATCGTCGTGTGGCATAACCCAAAACCTCGATGGTTCTGAGTTCGAATTATAAAGTTATTTCCAGTGCCAGATTACAATAGTTATATCCAGTGCAATATGTTTGGCGACATTAATGGTAAGCTCGTGAAAACTATCTACGCGAAGAAATCTAAATACATTTGTGTTATAATGTTTATATCGTAACGCTGAGTTAACTGCCTGAGTGAGAAACCAATGCAACTGCAGAGAAGTGTAAGTAATGGTCGCGTAATATACCCGCAATTTTTTACTGCTGCATTAGAAGAATTTTTCAACCTACTGTACTGGAAAGGATATGGAATCAAAATGTATAGACTTCCTATAATCATTAAGACAGAATATCTGGAGAACTTTAGCACTATGTTCAACGACTTCAATAGTATTTCCCAATGGCTGGGTCACGCCCAAGTTACACTTACACCAGTAGTTGTTGGAATACTCTACTTGGAATTGTTGACGAGTGTGTACCTGGAACAAAATGTACAATTTGGATCAAGAGCTCAACTACCGAATCCTACTCGGCTGAGCAGCGGTTATGAAATCATAAATCTTTTTTAATGATATAACTCAGAATTCTTTCGCTCTCGAGGCAGGATTAGCAAGCCTAGTATATAAGCATATATAATCGGCCAAAGGAAAATTAAGGGTTAGAAAAAAAAACATTACAAAAGTCAATCTTCGTTGATTTAGAATAAAACTGATAAAGTTGCAAAACTGAAAATGTCATTGAGACTAAGTGAATAGGAATTTGATCTCTTTTTAATAGTAAAATGCAGTAATTTGCTCAATCGACCTTTACTTGATCTCTAAATTTTACAACGACGACAGGTACAACATTTTTTAAACATACCTACACAGCTTACGGACTAATATTGGCATGAGAACTGCTAATATAATTTGACAGGCGCTTCAACATGCCCCCCGGCGTTGAAAGTTTACCTTTCAACCAGATTCTTCAGGTTCAGGAAGCGGACAAATTTTGCTAAATGATCGGCGAACTATACCAGTCGATGTTTTGATATCCGCCACCCTTGATACGCCGTCCGAGCCTGGATGGACTGCGACGATGCGACCCATCTTCCACTTTAATGGCGGTGAATTCTCCTCTTTTAGGAGTACCAGTGAATTTAACTTCAAAGAGCCTTTACAGGAACGCCATTTCATCCGCAGTTGAAGCTCTGATATATATTCCTTGCTCCATCTAGCCCAAAAATGTTGACGTAATTGTTCTATTCGTTGAAATCGGGTTAAAGAGCTTACGGAATGATCTTTATAGTCTGGTGTCGGCAAGGAAGTCAAGGGGCGTCCAATCAAAAAATGACCGGGCGTTAGTGGTAGCAAGTCTTCAGGATTCGTTGACAAAGGTGTGAGTGGTCTGGAGTTAAGTATAGCCTCAATTTGTATTAATGTGGTATTTAGTTCCTCGTAAGTCACATTACAATTGCCCAGCACTCTAACTAAATGATATTTAATGCATTTGACACCAGCCTCCGCAAGCCCAGCAAAATGGGGAGAATAAGGCGGTATGAAATGGAAATTAATTCCTTCATTTGCCATTACCTCAGATAAAGAATTACAATACGTCCTAATAAATTTTGAAATGTCATTGTATGCGCCTACAAAGGAGGTACCATTATCCGAATAAATATTAAGAGGTTTCCCTCTTCTAGTAGTAGTAATCGGAATTTTCAAGACGCCCTCCAACACGCATTATTTTATTATCATCGAGAAATACATTAAATTTATGCAACGGACTTTTAGTGGGTAAACTTTTATTTTTAATTAACATGGTGTATTCCTCAAATGATTCACTCTGAGATATTCTTATAATAACATTGAGTGCGGTTTGCAACTCTTGATTGCTTAGAGGACCGTGAACGGATTGCTTTCTACAATTATTAATAAAACGCAGCACATAAGCAACGGTCCGATTTAATCTAGTATATTTAGAAAAGCGTTTAAATTCAATTAATTTATTCCCACCTAAATCTTCATTGTTGCTAGAATGAAGTATTCCGTGGAGGATAACATTTGACGATTTAATCTCAGGCAACTCGTGATTAATACTTAAGAAATTTGCAGGCCAGTGAGAGACCTCTTTCTTTAAAAATTCAGGTCCTGACCACCACTTACTCATGGATGAAATATCCTTACAACTCACACCGCGAGAAATATGATCGGCCGGATTACACTCTGTTGGGACATGCCTCCACTCGCAATTTCCAGTCTTCTCTAATATTTCAGCAACCCTATTTCTGACAAAGGGTTGTAGCTTGCTAGGTAACACCTTTCACTATCCTAACACGATGGACGAATCTGTCCAAAAGAAAGTGCGCTTAGCCTGTTGTCTCAGCGATGCTACAACCTTTTAGTAAAGGCGAGCTCCAACAAGTGCACCACAAAGTTCCAGTCTTGGGATTGTTATAGGTTTAAGCGGCGCGACACGACTTTTCGCCATCAATAATTGAATTAAAACCTCATCCTGATCATTAACACTACGCACATATAAACAGGCGCCATATGCTCGCTCAGAAGCGTCCGAGAAAATATGAAATTCAAACAAACTAGGCGAGTCACAAATAACACGACGTGGAATACGTAGAGTATTTAATTTAGGTAAATCGACTATTATCTCAGTCCACATCTTGCTGATTTCTGGCGTCAACTGCTCATCCCATGACAGCTTGAGCAGCCACAACTGTTGAAGAAGCATTTTCATCTTAATTACACAGGGAGATAGAAGTCCTAGTGGATCAAAAATCTGAGAAATCACAGATAACATATCACGCTTTGTTCTACCTGAGAATAGCCCTCCTATAGGGAAACAAAGTTGGTCAGTATGTGATTGCCAACCAAGGCCTAAAGTTTTAGTCGGTTCAAAGCCACCAATATTCAAATCAAGCGGAGAAATATCATTTTCACTAACCAGTTGAGATTCATTCGACTTCCACTTTCGCAAAACCATATGAGCTGATGCAAGTGTGGAAGTCACTTTACGGCGCAAATCTGTAACCTCGTTAATATCATCCCCTCCCGTTAGCAAGTCATCAACGTAAAAATCGTGAATGATCACTTGAGCAACCTTGTCATCGGTACACTCTAAGCCTAATTGTTGGAGGCACCTAGTTGCCAAAAAGGGAGCACTAGAGGTGCCGTAAGTCACGGTGTTAAGTTGATAAGCTTGAAGCTGTTCTGAAGGGTTATCACGCCAGACAATTTGTTGCAAATAGCGGTCATCGGGATGAATGACTATTTGCCGGTACATTTTCTCAACATCAGCTGTGAGAACGTATTTGTGTAGCCGAAAGCTTAAAAGAATGGACAAAAGGTCGTCCTGTACCACGGGACCTACCATCTGTATATTATTCAAGGAAACACCCGAAGAAGTCGGACTGCTAGCATTGAAAACGACTCTTAATTTAGTAGTAGTACTACTTTCCCGAAGCACACCGTGATGTGGTATAAAATGCATCTTACGTGGTAAATTATCATTCTCACATTTCTCCATATGACCCAGACTTTCATACTCTGACATAAATTCTTTATACATTTCATAGACCTGAGATTGACCTGCTAACCTGCGCTCTAGCGATAGTAAACACTTTTTAGCTCGTGGCCAAGAATCACCTAATACGTCAGGATTATGTTTTAAGGGTATCCTCACGTAAAATCGACCATTTGCCAGTCGCGTGGTGTTTTTTAAAAAGTGTTCTTCGCATAATTTTTCTTCGTTTGAATAAAGAGACGCAGGGCTTACCTCTTCGAGGTGCCAGAAGCGTACTAATTGTTTTTGTATATCTTCATCTAAATCTTTACTAGCCTCATCTTGAAATATTCTTGTAAAATTACATTTAATAAAGTTAACCCCTTTCTTTACATATCTATAATCTATCGGACTTGATACTAACCATCCTAAGCTAGTTTCACAAAGAATCGGCTGACCGTCCCCTAATTTTAATCTCTGCGTTCCTATTAAGTCCCAAAAGACATCAGCACCTATAAGCATGTCAACGGGAGCAGGTGAGTGAAAATTAGGATCTGCCAGAGAAATATTAGATGGAATTTTTAAGTTTGACAAATTAACATATCTAGTAGGTACATTTTGGGTTATTGATGGTAGGACAAAACAATGAAGATTACTAGAGAAGTTATCATTCAATGATTTTATCGATACCTTACAAATCTTCTTGATGTGTGCCGAAGCATTATTAATACCGACTACCGACTGATTTACATTTTGAGCGGGCAAACCTAGCCTTTGATATAACTCTTCAGTTATTAAACAAGCGTTACTGCCACTATCAAGAATAGCACGAGCAATATATGGACAACCATTCTTACCTATAACTTTAATTAATGCCGTCGATAACAATACGTCGCCTTGTTCACTACACGATGCAGTGCCTACCTTTGCGGATAATGACAGATGTGCGTTAGAATTGGATGACAACTGTGAGCCTGTCGAACTGTTTGTTTGTTCGAAATGACCTTGCATAACGGGCTTATTATTACCACTACTCGTGTTAGATGTATTAATATCTGTAATTGGTTTTGACTGGTAATCTGCGACGTGCACGAGAGTGTTATGCTTTCGGTGGCATATTTTGCATCCTGGCTTTTTGCAGTGATTTGCATAATGTCCTGAATTAAGACAATTGAAACATACTTTATACTCTGGCAGTAACTGTAGACGCACATCGTTACTTAATCCAAGAAACTGAGGACAACTGCTTAACTTATGGTCACCCTTACATTTAGGACACAGTTTGGCGGAAAAGGCCGAACCGTTTTTATTACCGGTATCCCGCACTGAAACCATTGCCTTAACTTTTGGAGCATATTTTATAGAAGAATTTAAACGGTTAGTAGCACCAGAATTAGACATTTCTAGTGTTTCGATTAAATCGGCTCGATTTTTTAAAAACATCAAAAATATATCGAACGTAATAGGTGTATCTTTCTCCAAACGACCTTTAGACTCTTCCCATTCACGATATGTCTTAGCATCTAATTTTTGAGTAATAATATGAATGAGAAGTGTGTCCCATTGTTTAGTTGGCTCACCGAGAGATTCTAGTGCACGTAAATTTTTATTTATTTGGTCAATAAGACGTTTTAAGTTGACAGACAATTCTTTATTAATTGGTGCTATATTAAATAAGGCTGTCACGTGATTTTGAATTAGTAGTCTTTTATTATCATATCTATCACATAATATAGTCCATGCGACGGTGTAATTAGCTGCCGAGAATTCGATTGACTGTATTACCACAGCAGCGGGCCCTTCCAACGACGCTCTCAGATAGTGAAACTTATTTATGTCATCTATCTCGTCATTTGAATGTATGAGGCTCATGAACGTGTCATGAAACTCTAACCAATTATCATAAGAACCATTAAATTTAGGTAGTTGAATAGTGGGCAGTTTAACAAATTTATGATTGCCGGAATGAGAGCCACCGTCACTGCTTACGTCATCTGACTTAATGCAATCTGCTAAGATCCTTTTTGCAAGAGAAAGCGATTTAAAATACAGGGATTCAAAATCAGTTCGTTCTGATACCTGGGCGTCTATATTATCAGTATTACACTCGATGGATAATTGTACCTCATCATATCGTTCATACATTGACTCAATCCTACTAATACGTAATTGCAACTCATTTACCTCAGTAGCAGCCAATGAAGATACCTTCAGTGAATTTAAATAATTTGAAAAAGCTGTTATTTGTCCCTTGTAACTAGCTCGTTTCCTAATTTGCTCCTTATCTTCTGGCATGCTGGCTGGTATTGGGAGACTAGTGCAAATGCCTGAAATTTATACAAACAAGAAGTTTATATTTTATAAAATATAATTCATAAGTAGTTTTATACAATTTTGCTTACAGTTGTAAAGAAATGAAAACTAATTCCCTTACTTATTTTTCAAACTCTTAAATAATTAAACAAAATGGTACATGTACTACCTTGATATTTAACTTTATAATTAACAACAATTAAGGGTAACAAATACAATTCAGACCATCAAACAGCTTCACAGGTATGCCTTAGTATGTAATAAATAATATTATGCAATTTTTTCAATTATACACTCTCTTGACTTATTTTTTTTTTAAAAAACAGTTTAAACCAATAAAGAGAAAAAAAAAATTATAATATCGTCAATATAATTTAACTAAGCTTTATAATTTGATTTAATCATGATTTGACGGTTATTAGAAACTATATAAAACAATATTAAATGAATTTTAGCCGATTAAATACTTTAAGTTATACGTAATTATTTTATAGGTAATTTGGTACTAACCTGATAAATTAGCAGTCGATTTACACAAAATACTACCTGATAATGAGTGCTGGGTTAAATAAATTAAATAATAGTCCAATATCTAAGGGGCTAAGACTCCAGATTTCTTGGTTAAATATCTTCACTCCCTCGGTGGTATTTCCACAACGAATATTTAAGACTTCCCAAGCGTATTCCACTAAATAATATCTTGTCCAATTACGTTTTTTCAAATCCGGCTTCGATTTAGGACCATGAATAGGAATTTGATCTCTTTTTAATAGTAAAATGCAGTAATTTGCTCAATCGACCTTTACTTGATCTCTAAATTTTACAACGACGACAGGTACAACATTTTTTTAAACATACCTACACAGCTTACGGACTAATATTGGCATGAGAACTGCTAATATAATTTGACAGGCGCTTCAACACTAAGTGAGTCACTCAGACATCTCCAAAGCGTTTTACTTCAGTCATTTAGCGCGTCTCACAATCGGAACTTGACATCTATTCGACAATTTATCTGTGTCGTCGCGAATTCCTGTCTCAGCTTTTTAGTCTCGTAATGACTTACCTCGTTTCAACAAATATATATGTACATATATTCATCAACCATTTATATTTAGATAAAAGGGTCTGCATATTATATTTTTTGTTATCGTGTAGGTTTTTTGGTTAAATAGATTGCACATGGAAAACCATTTAAAAATACGTACATACAACAAATGTATTTGTACACATATTAACCAAGCTTTCATAATGTATTATACGGCTCTGAATATTATTTTTTTTTAATAGTATAGGTTTTTTACAAACACAGAATGAACATGAAAAATCTTCATTCACTTCAATAATTCTATGCGGGAATAGAGCTTGCGCCCCGTATAGTCGTAGTTAAACGTCATGTTGACCTACAACCACATATTAAATATTATACCTTAGTAGTATATTAAACTTATACTGTGTAGTGGCGATGAAGAATATCTACTACCCTAAATCATCCCATGGGTGTCGTTAGAGGTGACAGAGGGAAAATGGAACCAGAGATGGAGAAACCAGAGCAATCTCCTGAAAACAACTCGAAATAATAAAAAAACTGCGGTTGCCAATTCCCTCACTATGCGACAATTTATGGACTTAACTGTAGGCTGTTAACTATACTGTAACCTTAATGGTCTAGGTACTAAACTTTATGGTAATTATTTTCTCAGTAATTATGAAGAGTAGCTTTTAATAAAATGATTTACGTAGTAGATGGATAATATAAACTAATGAAAGCAATCAAGAGCGCGGTACATATAGGCCGATATATTATATTATAATTTCCACGCTTTTGACTGGACCCACTTGAAAGCGGTTGCCGTCAAAATCAGTCAGAAGGACATCATTGTTACTTCAATAATTTTAATGAGGTTTTAATAATGTTAGCTACTCTTAGCACTAATCTAAGACTCGAAGGAAAATTGTATAGGCGATAAAAAAGCCCACCCTTTCTAGGATAAATATCTGCGCATTCTCGCCGCGCGAGGTTATGTGAGATTCGCACTTATTAAAATTCCATGGTGTTCAATCTCACCCGAATAGTGTCAGGGTCACGAGCACATTTTTGCACACATCTGCGGCTCCACCAGCGTCAGCCACCCCCACTCAGAGTCTAACTCCTCTTCTTTACTTCCTCAGGTTAGACGCACCAAAACATTTGCCTTCATTCTTTCCTATACGGCCTCCATCGCCACTGCGTAACGCAACTCCAGATCGTTTCAAGGAGACCATATGGCCAAATCGAGCACTCCGATGTACCATATTTCATGAACCCAGCGGTGTGTCTCGTCTACAGCTTTACAACCAACCTAGTTTTGGCTGTGGAGGGTAAGTAAAGCGACACTCCTCTCCCCCCGCAGTCAGAACACCACCGTATTCGCGGTGTAGTCTTGCCAGAGTCGCGGGGGATAGGGCCCAGGATAGGTTATAGCATTCACTTTTTTTGAGCTTAAAATAATTCGTTAGATAGATGCTTCGCTTGCACATTAGAGGTCCCCGCATTCAGTTAGAACGGGCAAGATAATTGTGAATGGAAAATGGGCTGCAAATTTAAACGTGCACACATACATATACACAAGGGACGAGAAAAATTTAAAACATTTTTAGAAAATGGTTTTGTTTACGCTGTAAAGTTCAATTGCGGGAATATATAAATCGGAATACTGTATTAACCTCGTTATGGTTACACCAGCACCACACATAATACAGATAAAGCATCCATCAGTATAAATACATAAACGCTGAGTCTGTAGTAATTTAAGTAGACTGTAAGTATAGGATTAAGGATTGTAAAAGACAATGGTCAGAATAAATTCACATCTATCTCTGTGAACATGTAGTTTTTATTTAGTTTTATGTCTTAGTTTGTATTTAGTTTTAAAAAAGCTCGGCAGCTCCCGCAACTTGACTACCTTGAAACTCTTTACCGTTATTTCAAACTACTGCACGTTTAACTTTAAAGTTTTTACGTCAGCAACGTTTGGCGGGAAAAGTATAGTTCAATGAGACGATTCATTTCGCAGCAAGAATTTTGGTGGAATATCGACACTTTAACGAGATTTTTTATGTTTTTTAGGTATATGAGTTTAACCGTAGGTTTGTATTATTTTTTTAAACCTGTATCACGTTTAAAATATTAAAATAAAGCTTCACCGTCTAGGATGACATTACCACTTATTATCTGGTAGTTTTGTTGTCAAGCATTGACTTTAGTCAATAAATATTAACACAAAATTAATAACAAGATAAATATAATGATTTCTTATATTTACGCGAACACTACACATTGAATAAAACTATTTTTACGGATTTTATCGCGTTTAATTAACTTATTTTGTATTCCCGACGTTTCGGTTGCTTTCCAGCAACCGTGGTCACGGGGGACTGAGGTGATTGACGTCCCGATGTCAGTGTTAAACCGGAGTACATTCAGCTTTTTTAATTAATAATTTTGGTCCGATCTACGCAGAATGAACTAACTGTGTCTTGAAGTCATGCAGTGGTATGCTTGGGTTTAGTTTTAATTTTATGAATTACAGGATCCCAAGCAGGTGGTAGTACCCAGCCTCCCTCTCTATTGAAATTAGGATGTTTTTTAATTTCAATAGCCTCACGTATCATCCTTGGCAGGAATCGATGTTCTTTCGCGAGAATTTGTGGTTTATCAAATCTAATGTAATGGCGGGGGCCGTCTAGGATATGATTACAAACTGCAGACTTCCCGGAACGTTGGTGCTTCACCGACTTCACGAACACATAGCTGACGCTCAAAGCCCAAATAATGAGCACCATCTCGTTGTAGTCCACCACACGCTACACTTACCGGTATGTGACTGCTATCCGAGAACTTGTTTCTTCATCATTGGCTATTGGCTCTTCGATATTAAGGTCATCAGCGTGATTTATCTCAAATGAATTTAACTTTAACGCACTTCTATATGTTACGCACATAGTCATATTTTATATTTTATATTCTAAGCGCGCTTTTTGCATGTAGTATATGCATATACCTTATATGTAACTAATTTCTCGGAAACACCTGTAACGATTTGGAATTTGGATAAGAATTGTATTTAGATCATTTTTTTTGCAACTTTATCTATTTAAATACGTTTGTGTTATCCCTGAAAAAATATTTTTATCAAATTCCGGACAAAGCTTGGTTGCCGTTATGTAAGTACTAGTATGTTAATGATATAAAGCTATAATGGAAGTGAAGACATTAGATGTATATTCTAAAATACCTAGGGGTTATATTTGATCGAACACTCACATAACGTAAGCTAAATAATTAAACAGCGTTTGGAGTTTGTTTTCAGAATTACTAGAGAGTTATGTAAAGTAACATTACTATATTATTCAATATTCAGTGGGGAGTGGGGACTTTGTGACGTTCGTATCTCCAAACCTTTTAAAAAGGTTCGAAAGTTATTTAGTTTAGGCGCGGCGATTATTGGATGCCGTCTGTATTTATATAATAAAATTTAACATTTTTTTATGTAGCAGCAACTTGTCATGATATGTGAAATAATTTGTCATAAGATTGATGTTCTAG
Source organism: Parnassius mnemosyne (assembly GCA_963668995.1). NCBI lineage: Eukaryota > Metazoa > Arthropoda > Insecta > Lepidoptera > Papilionidae > Parnassius > Parnassius mnemosyne. The sequence continues at coordinate 16,833,814 of CAVLGL010000068.1, read as the reverse complement.
CCTTGAGTGACTCTTTAACAATGTAGAGTTTGCATTTTTAAATACTCATAATAACAAAGTATGAGACTTTGAGAATAATCAAGTTCAGTCTGTGAAAAATATTCAAATTTATTAATATGAAACTAAATCTGTATAAAAGAGTAATTATAATTGAACCATATATAATGGATAGTATTAATTCCCACTGTGTTGTATTACTGACTCTTTTAAGGCGCAGGTTGAGCAAAATGTCGCGCTAGTCGTTATTTGTGTGGTTTTTAGGAGCTATCTACTTTTTATTTAAAAGATATATCAACAAATAAAAAACACATTATATTTCTACATTATCTTGATTCCATAAAAGCTATATCCAATTTTTTTTTAAAGGAATAAATATTAATATAATCTCCTTACAACGAAACCACATAAATGTGAAATTATTATTGATAACATGCATCTCCTCGTAAATTAAGTATTATTTTATTTTGCGATTTACACCAATGGATAGGCAATTTATTAATGAACATTTCTATAGTAAAATTTTTTTCAAAAGACCAAAATTTGATTTTATTAAGAAATTATTTTAAAATCTGGGCGTATTCACTGCTCACGGGCTTGCTAGTGTCAGTGAGCCCTGAGCTCTTCGACGTGGAACCCGTGTCGTTAGAGCGTCTGCCAGCGCCGTGTGCGCTCACGTCATCTTATCAGTCGATAACATTATAATATTATTACTTATTAGGTTATTTATAGGTAGTATTATTTGTTTGTTTTGGGTATAATTTTTCGTATTAGTTATACATATATTTGTTGTGTTTTTTACTGCGCGATGAAGCTTTTTGCGTGTATTTTCTTTGAAGTAAATGCAAATAAAAAAATGAAGCACCATTAGCATGTAAGGTTCGAATCCATAATTAAAATTTCGACAAATATTATAATTAACACTATAAAAGGCTAATTCAATATTATCACCCAACCACAACTTATTAGATATAGTACTGCCTCGTTGGTCTAGTGGTTGTAGTAGTGCGACTGCTGATCATGAGGTCCCGGGTTCGAATCCTGGGTCGGGCCAAAAAGTCAGTTATGAGTTTTTCATTTATGTACTAAGTTATAATTAGTATTACTAAGTTATAGTTTTTTGCTAAAATATAGTATATTATTTATTGCTTGTTTTTTCTTCTTTTTCAAAAAAATAATTGAGTAAATAAGGTGTTCTATACTTATAATTCGGTAAAAAGTATCTAAGTAGGTACTAATATACCTACTTTTTACTATTAACTAAAAAATTTTAAAACTAAATTTAACTAAAAAGACTAAACTGACCATTTATTTTTTAACTCAAAACAGGACATGGGTTTATTTATACTCTAAAAACTATAACTTTATACAATTAGTGTTCACTGTAAAATTATATTCGGTATAGACGGTAATTATTAAATGCAACATATTTTTTTAATTATTAATTACATTTGTTAGTGGATTAAATTTGCTTTAATAAAGTTGGTGATGATTTTAAATAAAAATAAAATTCTGCTCAAGTTTTTTTATTGTTATCTTTGTTAACAACATCGCCTTTAGAACTCTGGAACCGTAAGTGTTTCTTTCAGACGTCCACAATTTATTCAAAATAAAAAAATACTCTTTCTATCGGAGCATTCGTACCAGGTAGACATAAAATATATTTGATTAAAAAAAATTATGTTGAAGATTGTTGACTTTGAATACTTCCATTCAACGAGTTACGGGACAATTTTGTGTCCCGGAGCTTTGTTTGGGGACAATGGGACAGGTGACCGAGAAAAGGGACAGTCCCGTTCAAAGCGGGACGTATGGTCACTTTAGCTATAACCCGGCGACGGCTCGGTGACGTAGTGGCTTAGCAATCAGTTGTTGCGCTGGGGGCCGCGGGTTCGAATCTCGCACGGAACAAATATTTGTATGGCCTACAAATAATTGTTCCGGGTCTGGATGTTTGTCCTTGTGCAATTTATGTTTGTAAACTGCCTCCACGACACAGGGGAAAATCCTAGTGTGGGGGTAACGTTTTTTTACAATTGACATTGAAAGATTGAACCCTTATACTTCTTGTTGATTTTTGTATTAGTAGGTAAGTATATTACTTTTCAATACGTGACACGTAAAATTAACAATAATCAAAAACACATCTACGAAACATCCTATTTATTTATATCTTTATTGCACCAAATATTTGTACAAAAGGCGAGCTATCTATTTATTTACCTATAGTGAATAGGTATCTTTTAAACTCATAATTTTCAATGCTTCCTTTTTATTATATAATTAATTATAAAATTTCATAATTAGATAATATATGAAAATACATAATTCTAATATAATGCAACTAATATACCGAATAAAAAAATTAAAATACATTTATCGTTGTACGCTGTGTGTATTTCCATAAATTAGTTCATTGATGTTGAAAAAATAATACTACGTTCGTACCTACAATAGGTGGTGGCGTCGTACATATTTCAAATAAGCAATATATTGAGACGAGCGGCGTGCCGCCGGCAAAATGCTCAAGGTCGTTCGCATGGAGTAGCCCCTTAAGACAGAGACTTATCGCCAAACCAGTGGTAAAAGCATACATGATTTTCATCAAGTACTACTAGTATCTTTACTTAGTCGATAAAGATTATTTATTATTTATTTTTCTATTCTAAAAATTAAAATACAGATGCGTCGTCATCCCTGACGGCTAAGATGAAACGCGCGCATCGCTATTCGCGCTCTAACTATAACATAGCCCTGGCTAGCATCGTTCAAAATGAAAGTGTGAGAAATTCAAAGTGAGAAAATTGAGACTCCGAATGATAGAGTGCGAAATTGTGGAATAAGAGGTTTGTTTTATACAAATATAATATAGAATGAGGGTGACAAACGAGGACACGGTCCAGCTTACGGTAACAAGTGCTGTGGCCCATAGACATCTACATTTATCCTCGATTAAGAATCAAAATGAAGATGCGTTGTCCCACCTGAGGACTAAGATAGAATTCCTCATTTGCAGTGAAAAGGGTCTCCGATTCTCTACACTCACTATACAAAACACAGCAGGATTAAGCTATATTATAACGCTCGTATTTTGTGAGAGCGTGGTCCTACCCCGGTCAAGACAACCCATTCGTGCTGCAACCATAATATAGCTGCAACGTGGCTCTGCCACTAACTAGAAGTAAAGTACGGTTTGAAAGAAAATGTTTATTTATTTATTTATACTCTTTATTGCACACGAAACACTACACAACACAGCAAACTTAAATTTATAAACGAATGTACAATTAGGTGGCCTTATCGCTAAAAGCGATCTCTTCCAGGCAAACCTTGGTGAAGGAGATAATTTTCATTTAAATATATAGAAGTGTGCATAAATAGTAGATGAAGAAGTATATATAATAGTATATGGTATATATAGTATATAAGAAAATGCAATAATCAAATAAATAATATTATACAGGCTGTCCAGTAATGAATGGACAACCTTGAAATTTCTTATAGTACAACTTATGGCCGTTCTGAAAAAAATACGAAACATAATATATTACAAGTAGTACCTTTGATATATTTTTTTTAAAGAAAGGTCTTATTTTACTGCCTTGAACACTATGACCAAAAACGAATGATTTTTATTGGTTTTTTGTTGTTTTATTATTATACACTAACTGTGCTGATAGATAAAAAGTAAACAGTATGAATAGCTTTTGCAGTTTTTATTTAGAAAATTCGCAAATTAATTTATTTCTGAAAAACATGCAAAAAATATTATTTAAGCGAAGTTCAAACCTCTTGGGTATGAAAAAAATGTATGAATGTATGGGTGACCAATAATTTTACAATAATGTCGGTTTCGTGTAGATTTTATAGTGGTATAATTCATAAATGTGTCTTCCATAAATAGTGACTTATTGCCATGAATGTAGAAAAGGAGAAAATTTGACTAAGTAACAAAATTTGTAATATGGGAACTTTTTTTTAAATTGAATTGTGTCTGATCATTGGGGATTAATAAAAAACAACATTTAAAATTAAAATATTTTATTTTTCATTAATTTACAAAAAATATTCAAATTGTTTGCCTCCCACTCTTATGCATGCCCTACATCTTCGGATAAATGATCTTCTAAGCAGTCTTGTGTACCGTCGCTCGCATATTTTTGATGCGGCTGCTCTGACACGACGGCGTAGTTCATCCAAAGACCGCACAGGCTTACAGTATACTTAACAGTTAACCTAGACAGAAGTTTAGCCACCAAATAGGTAATTTATTGAAGACGGGTCACATTTACAGTACTTTAACGTACAAACATGCCGTGTGCTTGGTTGTCTACTAGTCTGGGTTACAGGCGTGAGAGTTTGTTTATGTTTACATTGAATCAAACTTATTTAACGGATTTTATCGCGTTTTATTTTAACTTATATTTAAGCACATTATAGTTTTCGTCTGCTTTGCTGTATCCATATCCACCTGTATTTCCGTCGTGAGCCCCATGAAATTTTTAAAATTATTTTTATTCAATTAATAGTCATCCATCCGTGCAAATTTTTGATTGAGTTTTTTTTATAATATAGTTTTTACATTCACTATTACAGACTATATAAAGTCTACTTCTGAACATAGGCCTTCTCCAGAGATTATCCTATAGGGGGAATATATGCCGTTGAAAACCGCAGTTTTTCATTATTTTGAGTTGTTGTCCGGAAGATGCTGCCGCGCATCTCCCGTTTCAATTTCCGTCTGTTACCACTTACAACACCTATGGGACGATATGGCGTAGTGGAAATTTTGGATGGTTGTTTGAAGTTGAATTTGTATTATTCCAGTATATAGAAAAATTATCCCACTACATATATAACTAAGTAATTGGTCCACGAATAAAAAAATATTAAAACTATGATATTTAACAGTGGTAGAGCCACGCGGCAGCTTTTGCTGTCGCACGGATGGGCCGGCTCGAACCGGTGTGGTACCACGACCTCACAGAATACCAGCGTGAAGTAGAGGTTTACCTCTGCGTTTCGCTTGGTGAGTGCAGGTGGCCGGAGGCCCTTTTTACTCGAAATGAGGCATTCCATCTTAGTCCTCACGGGTGACAACGGATCTGGATTTTGATTCGCAAACGAGGATAGATGTAGATGTCTATGGGCCGCAGCAACCACTTACCATCAGGTGGACGTGTGCTAGTTTGTCACCCTTATCCTATAAAAAAAATATAGCATGAGATAGCACTGTATAAATTCCATTAGGTCATTGTATAAAGTATCCAATTAATATTGACATATTGTTTCTACTATAACAATCCTTGAATAGGAATTTGATCTCTTTTTAATAATAAAATGCAGTAATTTGCTCAATCGACCTTTACTTGATCTCTAAATTTTACAACGACGACAGGTACAACATTTTTTAAACATACCTACACAGCTTACGGACTAATATTGGCATGAGAACTGCTAATATAATTTGACAGGCGCTTCAACATGCCCCCCGGCGTTGAAAGTCTACCTTTCAACCAGATTCTTCAGGTTCAGGAAGCGGACAAATTTTGCTAAATGATCGGCGAACTATACCAGTCGATGTTTTGATATCCGCCACCCTTGATACGCCGTCCGAGCCTGGATGGACTGCGACGATGCGACCCATCTTCCACTTTAATGGCGGTGAATTCTCCTCTTTTAGGAGTACCAGTGAATTTAACTTCAAAGAGCCTTTACAGGAACGCCATTTCATCCGCAGTTGAAGCTCTGATATATATTCCTTGCTCCATCTAGCCCAAAAATGTTGACGTAATTGTTCTATTCGTTGAAATCGGGTTAAAGAGCTTACGGAATGATCTTTATAGTCTGGTGTCGGCAAGGAAGTCAAGGGGCGTCCAATCAAAAAATGACCGGGCGTTAGTGGTAGCAAGTCTTCAGGATTCGTTGACAAAGGTGTGAGTGGTCTGGAGTTAAGTATAGCCTCAATTTGTATTAATGTGGTATTTAGTTCCTCGTAAGTCACATTACAATTGCCCAGCACTCTAACTAAATGATATTTAATGCATTTGACACCAGCCTCCGCAAGCCCAGCAAAATGGGGAGAATAAGGCGGTATGAAATGGAAATTAATTCCTTCATTTGCCATTACCTCAGATAAAGAATTACAATACGTCCTAATAAATTTTGAAATGTCATTGTATGCGCCTACAAAGGAGGTACCATTATCCGAATAAATATTAAGAGGTTTCCCTCTTCTAGACATAAATCTGCGCAAAGCTAATATGAAGGTATTGCTAGTTAAATCACCCACTAATTCAAGATGAATTGACTTAGTCGCGAAGCAAATAAAAATAGCTATATACACCTTTACAATTTTACAACCACGGCCATGGCGAGAAACAGATTGAATTGGTCCCGCATAGTCTAGTCCAATATTTTGAAATGGAAAACCAGAAAGGATGCGTTGGTGTGGTAGGTTGCCCATTATTGGAGAGATGGTTTTTCCTTTCATTCTATTACATCTTACACATTGTCGATAACAAGATCTGGCCAAATTACGACCTCTAATCGCCCAGTACATCTCTCTTATAGTGGCCAACATTAGATGTGGTCCCGCGTGCATTAACCTTATGTGCTCATAATTGAAGAGCAATTTGGTAAAATAATGAGTGGACTGTATAAGTATGGGATGTTTTTTCTCATAACAGTAATCGGAATTTTCAAGACGCCCTCCAACACGCATTATTTTATTATCATCGAGAAATACATTAAATTTATGCAACGGACTTTTAGTGGGTAAACTTTTATTTTTAATTAACATGGTGTATTCCTCAAATGATTCACTCTGGGATATTCTTATAATAACATTGAGTGCGGTTTGCAACTCTTGATTGCTTAGAGGACCGTGAACGGATTGCTTTCTACAATTATTAATAAAACGCAGCACATAAGCAACGGTCCGATTTAATCTAGTATATTTAGAAAAGCGTTTAAATTCAATTAATTTATTCCCACCTAAATCTTCATTGTTGCTAGAATGAAGTATTCCGTGGAGGATAACATTTGACGATTTAATCTCAGGCAACTCGTGATTAATACTTAAGAAATTTGCAGGCCAGTGAGAGACCTCTTTCTTTAAAAATTCAGGTCCTGACCACCACTTACTCATGGATGAAATATCCTTACAACTCACACCGCGAGAAATATGATCGGCCGGATTACACTCTGTTGGGACATGCCTCCACTCGCAATTTCCAGTCTTCTCTAATATTTCAGCAACCCTATTTCTGACAAAGGGTTGTAGCTTGCTAGGTAACACCTTTAACCATCCTAACACGATGGACGAATCTGTCCAAAAGAAAGTGCGCTTAGCCTGTTGTCTCAGCGATGCTACAACCTTTTAGTAAAGGCGAGCTCCAACAAGTGCACCACAAAGTTCCAGTCTTGGGATTGTTATAGGTTTAAGCGGCGCGACACGACTTTTCGCCATCAATAATTGAATTAAAACCTCACCCTGATCATTAACACTACGCACATATAAACAGGCGCCATATGCTCGCTCAGAAGCGTCCGAGAAAATATGAAATTCAAACAAACTAGGCGAGTCACAAATAACACGACGTGGAATACGTAGAGTATTTAATTTAGGTAAATCGACTATTATCTCAGCCCACATCTTGCTGATTTCTGGCGTCAACTGCTCATCCCATGACAGCTTGAGCAGCCACAACTGTTGAAGAAGCATTTTCATCTTAATTACACAGGGAGATAGAAGTCCTAGTGGATCAAAAATCTGAGAAATCACAGATAACATATCACGCTTTGTTCTACCTGAGAATAGCCCTCCTATAGGGAAACAAAGTTGGTCAGTATGTGATTGCCAACCAAGGCCTAAAGTTTTAGTCGGTTCAAAGCCACCAATATTCAAATCAAGCGGAGAAATATCATTTTCACTAACCAGTTGAGATTCATTCGACTTCCACTTTCGCAAAACCATATGAGCTGATGCAAGTGTGGAAGTCACTTTACGGCGCAAATCTGTAACCTCGTTAATATCATCCCCTCCCGTTAGCAAGTCATCAACGTAAAAATCGTGAATGATCACTTGAGCAACCTTGTCATCGGTACACTCTAAGCCTAATTGTTGGAGGCACCTAGTTGCCAAAAAGGGAGCACTAGAGGTGCCGTAAGTCACGGTGTTAAGTTGATAAGCTTGAAGCTGTTCTGAAGGGTTATCACGCCAGACAATTTGTTGCAAATAGCGGTCATCGGGATGAATGACTATTTGCCGGTACATTTTCTCAACATCAGCTGTGAGAACGTATTTGTGTAGCCGAAAGCTTAAAAGAATGGACAAAAGGTCGTCCTGTACCACGGGACCTACCATCTGTATATTATTCAAGGAAACACCCGAAGAAGTCGGACTGCTAGCATTGAAAACGACTCTTAATTTAGTAGTAGTACTACTTTCCCGAAGCACACCGTGATGTGGTATAAAATGCATCTTACGTGGTAAATTATCATTCTCACATTTCTCCATATGACCCAGACTTTCATACTCTGACATAAATTCTTTATACATTTCATAGACCTGAGATTGACCTGCTAACCTGCGCTCTAGCGATAGTAAACACTTTTTAGCTCGTGGCCAAGAATCACCTAATACGTCAGGATTATGTTTTAAGGGTATCCTCACGTAAAATCGACCATTTGCCAGTCGCGTGGTGTTTTTTAAAAAGTGTTCTTCGCATAATTTTTCTTCGTTTGAATAAAGAGACGCAGGGCTTACCTCTTCGAGGTGCCAGAAGCGTACTAATTGTTTTTGTATATCTTCATCTAAATCTTTACTAGCCTCATCTTGAAATATTCTTGTAAAATTACATTTAATAAAGTTAACCCCTTTCTTTACATATCTATAATCTATCGGACCTGATACTAACCATCCTAAGCTAGTTTCACAAAGAATCGGCTGACCGTCCCCTAATTTTAATCTCTGCGTTCCTATTAAGTCCCAAAAGACATCAGCACCTATAAGCATGTCAACGGGAGCAGGTGAGTGAAAATTAGGATCTGCCAGAGAAATATTAGATGGAATTTTTAAGTTTGACAAATTAACATATCTAGTAGGTACATTTTGGGTTATTGATGGTAGGACAAAACAATGAAGATTACTAGAGAAGTTATCATTCAATGATTTTATCGATACCTTACAAATCTTCTTGATGTGTGCCGAAGCATTATTAATACCGACTACCGACTGATTTACATTTTGAGCGGGCAAACCTAGCCTTTGATATAACTCTTCAGTTATTAAACAAGCGTTACTGCCACTATCAAGAATAGCACGAGCAATATATGGACAACCATTCTTACCTATAACTTTAATTAATGCCGTCGATAACAATACGTCGCCTTGTTCACTACACGAAGCAGTGCCTACCTTTGCGGATAATGACAGATGTGCGTTAGAATTGGATGACAACTGTGAGCCTGTCGAACTGTTTGTTTGTTCGAAATGACCTTGCATAACGGGCTTATTATTACCACTACTCGTGTTAGATGTATTAATATCTGTAATTGGTTTTGACTGGTAATCTGCGACGTGCACGAGAGTGTTATGCTTTCGGTGGCATATTTTGCATCCTGGCTTTTTGCAGTGATTTGCATAATGTCCTGAATTAAGACAATTGAAACATACTTTATACTCTGGCAGTAACTGTAGACGCACATCGTTACTTAATCCAAGAAACTGAGGACAACTGCTTAACTTATGGTCACCCTTACATTTAGGACACAGTTTGGCGGAAAAGGCCGAACCGTTTTTATTACCGGTATCCCGCACTGAAACCATTGCCTTAACTTTTGGAGCATATTTTATAGAAGAATTTAAACGGTTAGTAGCACCAGAATTAGACATTTCTAGTGTTTCGATTAAATCGGCTCGATTTTTTAAAAACATCAAAAATATATCGAACGTAATAGGTGTATCTTTCTCCAAACGACCTTTAGACTCTTCCCATTCACGATATGTCTTAGCATCTAATTTTTGAGTAATAATATGAATGAGAAGTGTGTCCCATTGTTTAGTTGGCTCACCGAGAGATTCTAGTGCACGTAAATTTTTATTTATTTGGTCAATAAGACGTTTTAAGTTGACAGACAATTCTTTATTAATTGGTGCTATATTAAATAAGGCTGTCACGTGATTTTGAATTAGTAGTCTTTTATTATCATATCTATCACATAATATAGTCCATGCGACGGTGTAATTAGCTGCCGAGAATTCGATTGACTGTATTACCACAGCAGCGGGCCCTTCCAACGACGCTCTCAGATAGTGAAACTTATTTATGTCATCTATCTCGTCATTTGAATGTATGAGGCTCATGAACGTGTCATGAAACTCTAACCAATTATCATAAGAACCATTAAATTTAGGTAGTTGAATAGTGGGCAGTTTAACAAATTTATGATTGCCGGAATGAGAGCCACCGTCACTGCTTACGTCATCTGACTTAATGCAATCTGCTAAGATCCTTTTTGCAAGAGAAAGCGATTTAAAATACAGGGATTCAAAATCAGTTCGTTCTGATATCTGGGCGTCTATATTATCAGTATTACACTCGATGGATAATTGTACCTCATCATATCGTTCATACATTGACTCAATCCTACTAATACGTAATTGCAACTCATTTACCTCAGTAGCAGCCAATGAAGATACCTTCAGTGAATTTAAATAATTTGAAAAAGCTGTTATTTGTCCCTTGTAACTAGCTCGTTTCCTAATTTGCTCCTTATCTTCTGGCATGCTGGCTGGTATTGGGAGACTAGTGCAAATGCCTGATAAATTAGCAGTCGATTTATACAAAATACTACCTGATAATGAGTGCTGGGTTAAATAAATTAAATAATAGTCCAATATCTAAGGGGCTAAGACTCCAGATTTCTTGGTTAAATATCTTCACTCCCTCGGTGGTATTTCCACAACGAATATTTAAGACTTCCCAAGCGTATTCCACTAAATAATATCTTGTCCAATTACGTTTTTTCAAATCCGGCTTCGATTTAGGACCATGAATAGGAATTTGATCTCTTTTTAATAATAAAATGCAGTAATTTGCTCAATCGACCTTTACTTGATCTCTAAATTTTACAACGACGACAGGTACAACATTTTTTAAACATACCTACACAGCTTACGGACTAATATTGGCATGAGAACTGCTAATATAATTTGACAGGCGCTTCAACAATCCTGCTCTCTACAATAATGGATTGTTGCGAAATTTTTAATAATACTGCTTTCGAGTGTGTCTGTTACATTAAATGTACTTATTTTTACTAACTAGAAAGATGAAATAATTATTTAAATGAAATTAAATAATGACATATTATAAATTTGTAAATTGGTTTAACGTTAACTATTTGCATTAGAATGCCACTAAAACTAAATTTAAGAAATTCATGACTTCAAATGTCTAACATATAAATACTAATGTAATTTTAAACGGAAAAGAGATGAGTCTTGTTGATACCATCATTTTACATAGAATCACTCTAGATGCAAAGCTTCATTGAGGCCCCAATATGTCTAAACTAGCATGCAGATTTAGTTCTGCAGCGTATGCTGTAAAAAAGATGAGAAATCCAGATCCAGAACAGCTAGACTTATGAATAAAAATATTTATACGGATTTTATCGCGTTTAATTAACTTATTTTTAATTCATGTTTCGCGTGCTTTAAAGCACCCATGGTCGACCTCGTGCGACTGAGATGTTTGACGTCCCAATGTCATAATTAGCCCAGCTAGCTTCAGTTTTTGAATGTTAATTTTTAGTCCACCATTGTGTAGTATTCGCGTAAATATAAGAAATCATCTGCTAGACTAATTTATTTGAGCATTTCTGTAGCATAATGTCGTACGGAATTTGGCTAGGGGGAAACACGACTGACAAGAAATTATATTTTTTTATTAACTATGGCCTCTCAATACATTTAAGTAATTGCATTTAAAGTCGGCTTTCACTTTATAATTTAATTTTGTAATATTTTGTTTTATCAAAAGAAATTACTAAAGTAAATAACTCCCACCACTTTTATAGTATATCACGATCTTAACCTTCAACTGTATTGGTGAAAATGAATACTATTTTATAGCCGTAGGTTCTCAGGAGCAACCAATCCAAAATAGGTGCAATATTTTGAAATGGTAATAAAATGAGAAATTATGGCAATTTTATATTTTTATTTTTGTTAAACATTGATATATTAACAATAATAGTATCAAACATAATCAACTGTAGAAATCCAAGTTTCGGCCGCGGAACGTAAGTAAAGCGACACTCCTCTTCCCCCCCACCGTATTCACTGTGCAGTCTGGACTCGCACTATACGTGCACACATATACACAAGAGACGACAAAAATTTAAAACATATTTGCAATAAGGTTTTAATTATGCGGCAAAGCTCAATTGCAGGAATATATAGTTTAGAATATTATATTAATCTTGAAACTCTTTACCGTTATTTTAAAGGATGTTTTCAAACTACTGCACGTTTGACTTTTAACTTTTAACGACAGCGACGTGTGGAGGGAAAAGTATAGTTTAATGAGTTGATTCTTTTTCCAGAAAGAAGTTTGGTGGAAAACCGAAGCTTTCTAACGAGAATTTTAATTTTTTTAGGAATTTGAGTTTTACCTTCAGTTTGTATTATTTTTTTTTACCTACGTCATGTTTAAATATTAAAATAAAACTTCACTATCTAGGATGACATTACCACTTATTATCTAGTAGTTTTGTACTCAAGCACTGGCTTATAGTGACTCATAGTCAATAAGCATTATAACACAACATAACAAGATAATTACCTAGCTTTTTCAATGCGCTTAAGGCATGCACAATTGGATTTACCAATAGTTTATTTGCAATATTGGTATTAAATATGGTGTGTTTCCTGATTTAAGATGAAGCATAGTAAAGTTATACCTTTATTAAAATCTGTTAGTACATTAGATCTTGCCAATTTTAGACCAATTTCTGTACGCCAGCATTTAGTTAAAATATTAATAATTTATTCTTGTACAAATGTAAAAAAGTAATGTAATTAATTTACTTCATAAAAATCAATTCGGTTTCACAAGGGGTCGCTCGACAACTGATGCTGGTGTTGAGCTGATTAAATATATATTTACGGCATGGGAGAATTCAGAGGAGCTTTGGGTATATTCTGTGACCTGTCCAAAGCCTTCAATTGTGTTCACCATGAAACATTAATCAGTAAACTTCAACACTACGGTTTAGGAAGTGATGCTCTTAAATTAATTATTTCATATTTAAGTAAGAATACGCAAAAAGTTATCATTATTAGTATTAGCCAGCCTCCGCAGAGTGAGTCACTTAGGATGCCTCGTGTAGAGGCGAAACACGTGTCGTATTTTCGAGAGTGGTGTGTCGTGCCTAGTGTGGTGGTGCTGGGGGTGGTAGTGCTGGGATTAACGACGACGGGTATAGAGCGCGCGATTAAGGGAGCGTGGGAGGTCCCCTTAAAACTGGGCAGGACACATCATTTTCTTCCTTCATGCGGAATTAAGCAAATTAGTTTATAACAACCCCAATTATTATATTAACTTTGGCCTCTCAATACATTTATGAAAATGTAACTAGCTGTACCCCGCGAATACGCCCGCGTGTAATTTAGTGTTTTGTTTTGCGCAGAACCCTAATTTTTTTTCTAAAATATAAGTAGCCTATGTTACTCCATATAATATCAGCTATCGGCTAGTGAAAGTCCCGTCGAAATCGGCCCAGCCGTTTCGGAGATTAGATTAAGAATAAACAGACAGTAAGTAAAAAGCTGTTATTTTGACATTACAAACAAACACTTCAATTTTATTTATTTTTATAGAAGATGTACGTACACAAAAATAAAAGTAAGTGATATTCATAATGTAAATACTAGGAACAGACACAAGTTAATTAATAGAATCAGGCGTTACTTTGCGGAAATCCATTATAATGGGGTTGTTATAAATTAATTTGCTTAATTCCCCTGTAAAGAAAAAAAATGATGTGTCCTGCCCAGTTTTAAGGGGACTTCCCACCCTCCCTCAATCGCGCGCACTATACCCGTCGCCGTCAATCCCAGCACTACCATCCCCAACACCACCACACTAGGCACGACACACCACTCTCGAAAATACGACACGTGTTTCGCTTCTACAATTGTTGCGTTTGCGACAGCAAGTAGTATAAATAGCAGTAGTTTCGGCTCGCCGATCACTTAGCGGCCAGCCTCCGCAGAGTCTACTTCACCTGAGGATGTCTTGTGTAGAGGCGAAACACGTGTCGTATTTTCGAGAGTGGTGTGTCGTGCCTAGTGTGGTGTTGCTGGGGATGGTAGTGCTGGGATTCACGGCGACGGGTATAGTACGCGCGATTAAGGAAGGGTGAGGTCCCCTTAAAAACTGGGCAGGACACATCATTTTTTTTTCTTTACGCGGAATTAAGCAAATTAATTTATAACAACCCCAAGACACAAGTTAGTAGTACCAGTTACTCGACTCCACCGAGTCAGTAAGTCATTTTTGTGGCGATGTAGACGCTTTTACAACAAAATCCCAGAAAAGATACAAAATTTGACCTGTTTGCAGTTCAAAAACTTTATTAAACTAAGTTTGTATAAAAAAGGGTTCTTATAATATTAAGGAGTTTATGGATGGTAATAATCCCTGGGGATACTATGATTGCTACTAGGCAATTTCTAATTTGTTTTGTGGTGTTGTTGTGTAACATACATAATTGTCAGCTGTTAATTTTTTTCAAATTCCCGCTGGGTTTCTTGCTGGTTCTTTCCACGACAGAGGTTTTTTTTTTAATCGAATTAGTGGTAATTTACACATAAGAGTGACTTTCAATATGTATTAATAGGTCCTTACCTTAGATTATTTAATCTAAGTTCCTTCCTTACATATGCAATTAGCGTTTTGTACGGGAGGAATATAAAGTCAGTTTTTTTTTTTTGTAAAATATATTTAATTAATCATAGTATGCACCGTTGTTATCTATTCACTTTTGCCATCTCATAGGTAGTTTATTGATCCCTTTACTTAAAAAATCATGGGGACGAGAAACAATAAACTCTTTGAAGGCGTTTGGACTGCCGCATCGGAGTTGAATTTTTTTCCTTGTAAGAAGTTGTCCAAATTCCGGAAAAAATGGTAATCTGTTGGAGCAAGGTCCGGGGAGTACGCTGGATGTCGCAGACATTCCAATTGTAGCTCATCTAACTTATTGGTTGTTTGTTGTGAAGTGTGTGGTCTTGCGTTGTCGTGAAGCAGCAGTGGCCTCCAGCGATTGACCAATCTCGGTTGTGCAGCAGTTCTTCCTTCATGGTTCGCAGTTGCTGACAATGGATATCTACCGTAATCGTTTGGCCAGATGTTAGAAAGCTGTAGTGAACGACACCGGCGCTAGTCCACCAAACACTTATAAGTAACTTTTTTCTGAGTCAGTTTACGTTTACCAATTAATTTATTAAACATTTACTACATGCTCGGCGGTGGTGAAGGAATTTATCGTGAGGAAACGGACATGTCTGAGAAATTTAAAAAATAATATTTCGAATGAGAGTGAAGCATATCAGTATATGTGAGCGGTCGATAATTTCTTGCCCAAAAACCCAGCTCTCAGAGGTGCCCAGAAAAAGGGACGTCTCCAGGGCCGATTACGACAGCCGTGTAGTGGCTGCTTAGGAGAATTACTCCATATATTCTTATGAGTGTGTGGCAGCGCTGTCGTCGCGCCACAAGTGAAACACATCGAAGCCTAAATCGCGCTAACAAAGTTCCGAAGTTAAAGCAGTATATATAGAATAACTCCGAACTACCACTCGGAGCGTTGGCCGCTTCCCGGGCAGAACACCTTGCCCGGAGGGAGATCTTCCCTTTTCCTTCCACCCGCCACAAGTGTTATAAGACTCTACTATGGGTTTAGGAAAATTGAAGAAAGTCGTGGGTTGCGACCGAGATCAGTATGATCATCTCCTTTACGCCGAATTTAAAATATGTACCTTGACTGATGACAGAAATAAGTGTAAGACATGCCATGTTGCCAACTATAATTTTAAGAAATATCGTACTTTGCGAATAATAGTATTCTACGACAGAAACAAAAATGTTGTAAGTATTCATGTTTGTTTATTAATCCGCATGTGCAATAAAATATAGTTAAAGTTACAGCCTATATACGTCTCACAGCTGGGCACAGGCCTCGTCTCATTTCTGAGAGAGTTTCAGGGAAAGGAAATTTTCGCCGCGCTGCCCCAATGCGTGTTGGCGAACTTCTCATGTCTTCGAAATATATTTTTTCTTATTTCTCAGATATGCAGGTTTCCTCACGATGTTTTCCTTCTCCGCCGAGCGTGTGGTAGATTAGCACTTAAAATTGTAATAACAATTTCATTGGTGCCGGCGGGGATCGAACCCGGGTTGGCCGCGTACAGTGAAACTTACCGCGAGCGTTAACCATCGGAGCACTAAAATATAGTTAACTTATAATATATTTTGTCAGGCTCAAATTACAGTATTTTTGCATAATATATGCTTTCGTAACGGCTTATAGTGCATCTAATGAGAATATAGTACAATACTATATTATATATAGTACAGTTGATAACCCTATTTCTAGTGTAACTTTGCCTGTCAACGGTCAATTACGTTTAAACTATTTTGCAATTAACGGAGAATATAATATGTTTTTTTTTTTACTTCTACGTAATAAAAACAATTGATTTAAATTTTGAACGTAGACTAAGAGGCAAAAAGTAAAGATACATAAATATCTACTCAAGCGAAATCAGACAGCGAATAAGATGTATTTTGACCACTTCCGACCTTGGCGATAAAAACACCTTATTAAACTTATTCCTGTTATTTATTCCGTCTTTATTCTAAACCGACGCACACTTCACGATGGCAGATTGTTAATTAATATGTAACTTTTTCTTCGTTGACCTTCTGCTTGAGTAGTGCTACCAACATTATATTTCATTGAATAATTTCATGCGTTAGTCGATTTTTATGGCATTTTATTAGACTATATCGTGAGGGGCCCATAATAACCGGTGGCGGACAACTCATTTTTTGTTTCGGGTACCATACCATGGTTAAAAGTGGTAAAATAAAAAAAAATGTACAGCCAACTTCAATATAAATTATTCAGGATAATTCAAAAACTACTGGTTAAACCTTGATCAAATGGGACCACATGAAAACTACCAGCTTTCAATCCTCAAAATCGGTTCACCTAGAAAAAAGTTATGGGGAAACATACTTAAAACTAACTCCTCCTTTTTGAAGTCAGTTAAAAACAGACTTTGTTCAAATCATGTGTTACTCAATACATTTTGATAGTGTAACTAACATTTTAAGTTTTTCTTCAACTAGTGTCTCACCCTGGCTTTTCACGAACTTGTTTTTTTGTTTTTTCTATAATCCTTTCACATATAAAAACTATTTCAAAAGCCGTTAAGTACCCTTAAGCGTATATATTTACAAACAGAAGAAGATTTGTACATATTAGAAACTATAACTTATTGACTAGATTATCAAAATAAAAATAACAAAAGTAGTGTTTAAAAAAACTAACACAATGTGTATTCATCCTGGGATGTATGATCTCAGTAAGAATAGTCATACCCAAGAAATTATTGTATTGTCGTTGGTTCTTACTGCAAAACAGATCAAATTTCCGGAAGAGGAAGAAAACAGAATTAAAATATGTTGTTTAGGCCAAAAATGGTCATGTTAGTACGGCACCCAATCACGTCGACTTTGCCAATCGCCCGATCTTACCAGGTGTCACGCGTGTGTCGTGGAGGGGGCAGCGGAAGGGAGCTTCCCAGCGTCTTGGCGGTCGGGCGAGATAGTAGGTGACAGGAGTAGCTTGCTAGCAGCGACCCGGTTAAGCCCAGTGTTTCGGCTATCGCTGCGGAAGTTCGCGCGAGACCGGTTTTGGGTGATTAGGGTCTAGAATTTGGATTTGGGCGCGTGGTCTTCGCTACGTAATTGGCTTTCGTGAAATCCGCCTCGGATTTGATGGTCTAGGATTTAGGTTCCTGTACAAGAGGCCTTAATGGGGTTTTACGGTTTAAGTAACTTCTTTGAAAGTAATTGTGCATATTAGCTAGATGAAGTGCGTGTTTCTTCGTCACGTAGATATGTGAATTGTGCGATAGTTAACTCGTGCAAGAGTGCGGAATAGTGTACGCGCGTCGAGGAGATATACGGTCTAGGATTACGCCGCGCACTCCTTGTTTGAGAGCTTCTCCCGGTTAATTGTCAGGATATCGTTATAATGGTGTCGTCGCGATTAGCGCCTTTGTGTTTGGGTTGCCTAGTTAGATTAATTTGCGTGTCAACGAGGCGTATTTTGACTCTGGCGCGACGTGTTATTCTGGTGCCGAATTTATAATTTGTGATAAGTCAATGTCAAATTTTGTGCTACTGTTCTTGCCGTGTCGGGTATCACGTGTTCGATTCTGCGATGAGTGTGGAGTTAGGCGAATTGAAGTTAGTTAAATGTACAATGAAGCTAAGCGACTGAATTAGTGACAGTGAAGAAAGAAGTGGTTCGGCGATGGAGCAGTCTGGAGCGATGCAGCATTTTGAGGCAGCCTGGAAATCGGCCGCTGCTGGTCGCCTACGCCTGCCGAGGTCTCACACATTCACACCTCACTGTACACTGTTCACCAAACACCATTACACACACTCACGGCCTATCCAAGCCTTGGAGCGAAGTTAGCTTTGGCTACCGGTAAGTATTATTGGTTTCTAACTTTCTCCCATACAGTTTATTGTGATAGAACATATTCCACGTGGCCATATTGAGGCCCGACCTGCGTCTGCCCGTCGAAGAAGCTGCTATGGACTCCAGCCAAGATGACCTTTGCAAGGGCAGCTGTAGGCCGTAACATATGTCATCACATTTATACACACACACACACACATACATACATACATACCAACTTCAATAATACATGCAGCTCAATGTAATAAAATTTTGTTTAGTAATATTGATTAAATTCAAGAATTCAGTGTCACTTTCATGAACTACATAATAATAAAATGCATTGTGCACTTGCGCTTGATTATTATCATAATTTACACGATTATATTAAGATAAAAATAACTGCAGTTCTTTCGCGACAAGGAAATAGTGAGTCATCGTTGTCCGTGATCTAGACATATCCCAAACCAATCAGGTCGCTGAAAATTAGAAAGTCATATTTACAGTGACCAGTTGAAATCAGACCTTCGTACGAAACGGTTGTGTGCTTTGTGCGTTACCTACATAAAATTTAAAAAATGAATACCTCACCTATTTGTAAGAATAATAAAAGTGGATCGATAATTCATAGCACAGAAAAAATAATAATTTACAAACTTTAAAATAGCAAGTGCATTCTGTGTATGTGAAAATACAGTCTATAAAATTATCAGGAAAAAAGGGAAAATAACACATTAAAATCACCCGTGAAATACCTAAAATTAAAAATTGATACAACCTCCGAAACAAAAAATGCTAATGATTCGTTTAAAACGGCTGAAATTTTTTTCTTAAATCATAAAAGAACACTTGATCGTCACCTTTCAAACAAAAAATAAATAATTTGCAAAATATACCGTTACTTTATGCTTTAATACAAGCGCTTCTTTCGAAGCTCCCTTCCTATGGGCTTCCCGAGAAATTGTGGAATTGGATCACCAGCTTCCTTGCAGATCGAAGCATCAAGGTCGTTGTAGACGGTGCATGTTCTGACTACAAGCCTATTAACGCTGGTGTTCCACAAAGCTGTGTGCTTTCACCAACGCTGTTTCTTCTGCATATCAATGATATGTTGCTAACTAGTAACCATTCATTGCTAAGCGGATGACAGCACTGGTGATGCTCTATACACCGGCCGTGCCAATATTTCTCGGGAAAACGTCACCGAGTACCGGAACAAACTTGTGTCTGAAGTCGAGTCTTTGCTGAACAAAGTCTCGGATTGGGGGCGAATAAATCTAGTCCAGTTTAATCCTCAGAAGACACAAGTTTGCGCGTTTACCGCTAAAAAGAACCCCTTTGTCGTGTCTCTTCAGTTTCAAGGCACTCCCCTTCTTGCCTCCGCCAGTATCGGTATTCTCGGAGTCGACATATGGAGTGACGTGCAGTTTCGTGGTCACTTGGAAGAGAAGGCCAAATTGGCCTCTAAAAAGCTTGGCGTGCTTAGCAGAGCGGGACAGTATTTCATGCCGGCACACCACCTGCAACTTTACAAGGCGCAGGTTCGGCCTCACATGGAATACTGTTCCCATCTCTGGGCTGGAGCTCCCCAGTGCCAGCTCCTTCCACTTGACCGCATCCAGCGCAGAGCGGCTCGAATCGTCGACGACCGAGCCCTTTCCGATCGGCTCGATTCATTGGCACTGCGAAGAGATGTTGCATCCCTTTGAATTTTCTTTCGTATCTACCATGGGGAGTGCTCTGAGGAATTGTTCGGATTAATCCCAGCCGCCAAATTTCACGAACGCACATCGCGGCAGAACTCCCGATACCATCCACACCATCTGGATGATTGGCGGTCCACCACTGTGCGATTTAGTAGATGTTTTCTTCCTCGCACGACTTCCTTGAGGAATCGATTACCATCAGCGATTTTTCCGGATCGATACGACTTAGGGACTTTCAAGAAAAGAGCGTACTCCTTTTGAAAAGTCTGGCAACGCATCTGCAATTTCTTCCCTGGTGTTTCAGTTGTTCATGGGCGGCGGTAGTCACTTACCAGCAGGTGTGCCACATGCTCGTTTGCCCCCTCTCCTATAAAAAAAAAATTGATGTAATTAATAGTATCAGGCGTTACTTTGCGGAAATCCATTATATAAAAGCTTTTAGAAAAATTTACTTTGCAAATATCCGCGTTATAAAATAAAATGATGTGTCTTTCCTAGTATGAAGAGCACCTCCCGCGCTCCCTCAATTGCGTGCACTATCCCCGTCACTAATCCCAGCACCGATACTCCCAACACCACTACACTAGGCAAGAGACACCACTGACGATAATACGACACGTGTTTCGCCTCTACACGAGGCATCCTCAGGTGATATAGACTCTACGGTGGCTAACCGCTAAATGAGCGGCGAGCCAAAACAAGTGCCTTTTATACAGACCGATGACGCAACCGCTCTCTGCTTAAGGAGCGAGCGACTGCGTCATGCGATAAAACATGCGACCAATCACCGCCGGACTTATGCAGCCGTTTGTAAAATTAAAAACAAACCGTCGCGCAACGCCCAACCTCCAACCACGCTACCAATCGCCGATCACCGTGAGGGTGACAAACGACCATATTGCGAGGCCCTCTATTATTAGAGAGCAGGCTTAAAGATATTTAAGAGAGGCGAGTTAGTAACATTTGTTTGTTCATTCAGCAATGCAACGGTACTATTATTACTTTTTAATATCTCTAACTGTTCCAGCACACACAGCCGCAGTCCTTTATTACACGTATGTAAGACTTTAAAGGAGTGGTCGTTGGCTAGGATGTGTCCAGTGTCCAAAAGATATTTGGCAAAATGGGATTTATCGGGATTGCAATTCCTGTACGCGGCTAAATGCTCTTTATAACGTGTATCAAAATTGCGACTAGTCTGACCCACGTAAACGGCGTGGCATTCGTCACAAACAAGTTTGTCAACACCTGACTTTACACGAATATCCAACTTACCTTTATTATTACAGATATTTCTAAGAGAATTGTTTGTTAAAAAAAATTGCCACATAAACGCTGTTTTGTCGAAGAGTATTAGCTACTTTTTCAGAAATGGGGCCTAAGTAGGTCAAACCTCTCACATATCGATGAACAATTTGAGGTTGAACCGCGTACAGAGAGTTGCGAACAACATGCTTTTGTTTCTTTTTAATTAAATTGTTAATGAGATTTTTTGAAAAACCGTTAGAGACCGCTATTTGATAAATTATATTAAGTTCTTTTAAATAATTTTCTTTACCTAATGGGACAGTGAAGAAACGGTTAATGTAACAATAAAAAGCGGCTACTTTATCTTGCCGCGGATGAGACGATGACGCGGGGATGACCGTGTCGGTGTGAGTTGGCTTTCGATAAATTTGGAAAACATGTGACGATTCTTTTTTTGTTATTGTTAAGTCGACTTAACAATAACAAGAAAAGATTTAACATAAATTCAATGTATACACTTTGACCACAAATACTCAATAGAACAATATTATTATAATAGAATAGGTATTTTGTCCTTAAAACTTAAATATTGAATATCTCGAAAGTGAAAATTTCGTACTTATGGGGTTTGAGCACTATACCTTCGAAAGGAAGATTCTAGTGATACTGATTAAAATATATAATATTATATGTAATTTATATATTTATATAACATTTATATATATTATATAAATATATACCTTTATATTTTAAAATATCAATTGTTTTAATTTTACTCTATTATGTATATAATTGTCATTATCAGTGCAACTGCACCTTTACCGTGCATTTGCATTGATAATGACAACTCACTATTTTCGAAGAAAAAGTAGCATTCTGATAGAGGGGGTAATTTATATAAGCCAACATTGTTTCAAATTGATTATTATGTACCGCTTACTCTTTTTGTGCTGCTTCTTTGTTAATTAAATATGATCTCGCAAAAGATAAATTTTAAATATCTTAGAAATATTGTTAGATGGTAAGTTAAATTTCAATCTAAATCATACCTAGTATATTTAAATATTAGTTTTATATCTTTGGCTTATTCTCACTCTAAATATTTTACTAAAAGCAAAATCCTAAAAAAAAATTACCTGAAATTCCTAATTACATTGTTTCTATATAAATAATTTGTGATCAAATTTAATAATAGTTTTATTACTAGAATTAGGATGATTAAAAAATTTCAAATAGTGTTCCGATCATGTCGTAAAATTGTGGCATTTCTTGAAATCAAGCACTGTTGACCTTGATATGGCTTGACCAAATCAATGAGTAAATATCGTTTAACGACATTAACAACTAAGCACAATATTGTTATTTCGTGATATTATGGTCATATAATTAAATAGTTTCATTATTTACAGCAAGCGCTGATTGTGCATTTTTAAAAGAAACAAAGTAATTATCAACAGAATCCACATCATTTTATGCCTAATTTATATATCATAAAGTTATTGCGACTTTGGAAGGTCCCATCTAAACTTACTATGGCTGATATTACTATACGTGTGCTTTCTTATGATATGGCTATACGTGACTGGACAAATCGTAGAAGGAGATAAATCAACAAACGTTGACATTTATACGATATGGCCAGTAATAATTGGCCTTACTATTTCGTGATTGCCATAAATGGAATACATATATACTTACATAGAACCATGCTGCAGCTATATTACTAATATAGTTGTAGCACGAATGGGTGGGCTTAACCAGGCAGGACACCGCTCTGACAGAACACCAGCGAGGAATAACAGCTTTTGCGCTGCTTTGATTCGTATGGTGAGTGTAGAGAACCGGAGACATTTCTAACTGGAAACGAGGTGTTCCATCTTAGTCCTCACGAGTGACAATGCATCTGCATTTTGATTCGTAATCGAGGATAGATGTAGATGTCTATGGGCTACAGCAACCAGCCTTATTCTATAAAAAAAGGCAATCGCATTTTTTATTTTTAGTCGATATTAGGAATACGCTGCTGCCCATGTTCTATTTGTTTCCCTATGTCGCCTCTTACGACACCCACTGAATGATATGGGGTAGGAGATATTTTTCACCGCCACTACTCGGTATATATTTAAAATATATATGTATTATGTTGCAAGTAATGTTAAGTAGATATATATCTTCAGGATTAAATGTAAAAATGAATTTATATAACAAACTAGCTGACCTGCCTGCGATTTCGACTTCGTTTCCGAGGACAAATGCCTATTCTGAGAATTTTTTATATATAAATGGCTTCTCTATACCAGAGCGAGTTCAAAGTTTTGAACCAAACGTTTTGGGAATACGTAAGCTTAAGGAGTGGAACTTCCTGAGTCTGTGTTTTCTGATAGCTATAACGTGGGGATCTGAAAATCTCAAACTTGCTCCATCGTTGACTATATCAATAATTATGAAAAAGTTGTGATACATACTTGGTATGGAATTATAAAGTCTTAATTTACCTCGTTTATTATTGTCATTGCTCTGAACAGACAGACAGATCTCCAAATGCATGCGGCGGGACTTACGCAAATTCAATACAGCTCGTATTGAAGAAGCGATCGAGCGGAACCAAGGCTCCAAAGTCTTTGCCAGAGATCTGTCTGCCAGAAAGCGCCAACTGTCAAAGCTGAAGACAGAATGTGGCAGCATCGTTTCCGGGGCACCTGAGATTTTGAGTGAGATTGAGAGGTTCTATGGGCAGCTGTACACGTCATCGTTGGAGCCGCACGCAAGTGTGAGTAACGATCCAAGAGCGAGTCTTATCCGACATTATTCCGATGATATCCCGGACGTCAGTCTGAGCGAGATTAGAATGGCTCTCCAGCACCTTAAAAACGGCAAGGCCCCAGGCGACAATGGAATTACAGCGGAGCTTCTGAAAGCGGGTGGAAAACCGGTACTTGAAGTCCTTCAGAAGCTCTTTAATTCCGTCCTTCATGGTGGCATTACACCGGAGGCGTGGAGCAGAAGTGCGGTGGTCTTGTTCTTCAAGAAAGGCGACAACGCTCTCTTGAAGAACTACAGACCGATTTCCCTTCTGAGCCGCGTCTACGTGCTGTTTTCGAGAGTCATTACGAATCGTCTCGCGCGCAGACTTGACGACTTCCAGCCTCCCGAACAAGCCGGTTTCCGAAAAGGCTTTAGCACCATAGACCACATACATACCCTTCGGCAAATTGTACAGAAGTCCGAGGAGTACAATTTGCCACTATGTCTGGCGTATGTGGACTATGAGAAAGCCTTTGATTCCGTCGAAATTTGGGCGGTGCTGCAGTCCCTTCAGCGATGCCAAGTTGACTGTCGGTATATCGAAGTGTTGAAGTGCTTGTACAGTAGGGCTACGATGGCTATCCGAGTACAGAACCAGAGTACGAAACCTATCCAATTGCAGAGAGGTGTAAGACAGGGTGACGTCATATCCCCGAAACTCTTTACCGCTGCATTGGAAGATGTTTTCAAGCTTCTGGACTGGAAAGGATACGGTATCAACATCAATGGCGAGTACATCACTCACCTTCGATTTGCCGACGATATAGTCCTTATGGCAGAATCGCTGGAGGACCTAAGCACTATGCTCAATGACCTCAATAGTGTTTCCCAACGGATAGGTCTTAAGATGAACATGGACAAAACAAAGATCATGTTTAATGTCCATGTCACACCTATGCCGGTAGTTGTTGGGAACACTAAGCTCGAAGTTGTTGACGATTATGTTTACCTGGGACAAATAGTCCGACTAGGTAAGTCCAATTTCGACCGAGAGGTCAATCGACGGATTCAACTCGGTTGGGCAGCGTTCGGGAAATTACGGCACATCTTCTCGTCAGGTATACCTCAAAACTTGAAAACGAGACTGTACACCCAGTGCGTGTTGCCAGTGATGACATACGGAACTGAGACGTGGTCCTTCACTGCTGGCCGGATGAGGAAGCTCAAGGTCGCTCAGCGAGCTATGGAGAGGGCTATGCTCGGAGTTTCTCTGCGTGATAAACTCAGAAATGAGGATATCCGCAGTAGAACTAGAGTGACCGACATAGCCCAACGGATTAGTAAGCTGAAGTGGCAATGGGCCGGCCATATAGCTCGAAGAACCGACAACCGATGGGGAAGAAAGGTTCTCGAGTGGCAGCCTCGTACCGGTAGGCGAAGTGTAGGGCGACCCCCCACGAGATGGAGTGACGACCTGGTAAGATATGCAGGAAGTCGATGGATGCAGGTGGCTCAGGACCGTGCTTTGTGGCATTCTTTGGGGGAGGCCTATGTTCAGCAGTGGACTTGTGAAGGGCTGTAATGATGATGAATGATGATGATGAATTTACCTCAAAGCTTCCCTGTATATTTGCAGTAGTGTTTATTTTTTGCCCAGTGAGGATGTTTGCAACAATCACTTTGTCTCTTAGTTCTTTACTCGTAGGGCTTAAAATTAATAAGTTTAATGAGAGCAGACTTAATAATAACAATTTTGCATAATATCGTATCATTCAATATAAGTATAATATCGTTTACCTCATCAACTGAATCGTTTTTAAAAAAAAAAAAACTATTGCCCTCGAACAAAGCCAATTGTAGACTCTTTGTTGCATATTTTCAAGATCAGGATATACCGCATTTATAAGATACTGTAGACTGTGCTGTAAGCTATTCTCTGAGATTTCTTGTTGCATGTGACTTTAAAGCAAGCAAGATCTCTCAGTGCCAGCTCTGGAGAGGGTTATGCTCAGATTTACTCTATGTTACCACTGAACTAGAATCAGAGAAACCGACTTAGTCCAATAGATCTGTAAGCTGAAGTGGCAGCAAAGTGTAGTGCAGTCCACCACTAAATGGACTGACGGCCTGGTAATACATGCAGGAAGTTGACTCATGCAGGCTCAGAACAATGTTTTGTGGCATTCCTTGGGAGAGGTCGCGTTGGGGATGTTCAGAAGTGGTCTCCTGGAGAACTGTAATAATGATGATAATGATTACGTTTCCTGCAGATGTTTTTTGATTTTGATTTTCATAATTACCACTGGGCACCTGGTAGATTATGAAAATCAAAATCAGCTTATTCACTTCTTAATTAAGAAAAAGCAATTTATTAAAAAGTAAAATTAGCAAAGACAAATTATTAAAAAACAATTTACTCATGAATTTTCAGGAGTTCTACTCAACCAAAATTATCATCTCTTTATAAAGACGTCGTTACAGATTTCGACAATTACGCACCAAAGATAATTGATAAGGGATTAGCTAATGCCACGTTTATAAAATCGGCGACTGTGAAATCAAGAATAAAAGAGGTATCGGTATGATATTTAACCTTAAAATAATATGTAACCATAAACAGTTAATGAAGGGCTGAATTTTCAATCGCCAGATTAAAGGTTTTCATAGGATACAACATATACAAATTAAAAATAACAGTTGTATGAATAAAATAATTTAAGTTTCGCATTTATATTCATTGAGGTTGTGAATTGTTGGGTGAATATATTTTTGTTTATTTATTTATTTACTGAGCCAAACTTATCACTAATATTAAATGCTCTTATGACCTAATACACTAGTGTAGAAACTTTAATTATTATAATTGTTACGGCCTACGGCTGCTCCCTTAAAGGATCCAATCCTCAGGGGCCCATGAGCTGAAGACTTCCCGAACAGACGTAGGTTGAGCCTCAATGTGGCCACGTGGAATCTCTCTAATTACACTAAAATATATGGGGGAGCGTTATACTACGGCCAGTCGACCGGAAGGAATTTGGACGAGGCTTACTTACCTATATCCAAGGCGACTGGTCCCTCCGGAGTCGGTCAGGTCGCATGTGGTTGTGTAGTGCAAGGGAAAGAATGGTGATGTGGTGTGTATCTGGGTGTGACTGATGGTGATTGAACCTAGACCTTGGCCGTCGGCAGCAGCCCGAGCGTCGACACCGCTCCAACTTGAGGGGACCTTTCGAGGTTGTCCACAGTCACTTTCTTCTTTTGTCACGTTGACAGTCAATTAACTCTATCGTACGATTTACTAACTTACAGAAGCCACTAACTATCGCTGGTTATAAGGTTAACACACAAAACGCACACGGAGTTTACAGTTTATTAAAGATCACTACCGTTTCGCGTCGCAACAGTTAGTTCTAGAATATTAGAGGCCGCACTAGCTAATATTGCCTAATGCACTTATGCAGATTCTGAGTCAAACACAATGAGTCCCTGGGAAGCTCTCCAGCATGAATGCGCGTCACAATGATAGACCGTATATTTACTGGCCGCGCCGAATTATTCCGAGTTCCCTAACAGACTACAGCGTGCCAATCGTTAGCACCGCTTATGGACGACTGACTGCTGAGCCTTTTCACTCGCGACCCGCGCGCCACTGCCACGCGCGGCCGAACTTCAAACCAGTTCGCACCGAGCCGAGTGCCCTCTGGCGTCGATTCCGACAACAGAGTTTTGCGCGAACAAACCCCCGTCCCGGACATAAGGATTTAGGTCCGCGAGCAAACCGGTCAGCGGGACAAGGTCGAGACTGCAAGTTGCAAGACCGAATCTACAACCAAACTAGGCCACCTTAGGCAACCCATCAGATCTTGCAACCCTAACCAACGCCTCAAAAGATAGCCCTAATGTGGCAAGCCGGAGGGTCAGCCTCCACTGGATGCCCCTCCTGGGCATCGCAGCACCTTAACCAGTCCTGTACTGGACAGAAGTCCGACGACCTCTTTCAAACACCTATCTGTGCCCCTATGATTAGTTCCGTAATCCGACCGGATCAGCTCTGCAAACAGCGACGCTACACGAAGATGCCCAGACAAATTTTGTGCCAGCAGTTGCTTCAGTGCAGAGCGCACCCACAAATTCCACTTGAACGTCGTCTGTGGAGCGCCGAACGAAGCGCACAGATAGTCCCTAGTATGAATTTTCAACAAGTAGGCCTAGCCAGGCCACCCACCATATTATCATTTACTAAAATAGCGCGGCAGCTGATTTCAATCAGATAATCTCCAAAACTAGCTAGCCTGTTAGGCAAGTAGTCCTATGCTCATATTTCAACTAATTTTTCAAAAGCATCAATGTTCAGCTACAGAATTAATTCAACCAAATTAATCACCGATGCGCATAGGTCAACTTGCAAATTAAAACAATAACGTAAGGGACAGCCCTACTTCTTCGTAAAGCAAAATGATTAAGCACTATCTATGTATATGTACATAATTTTTCAAATAGCGCGCCATTGAATTTCCTTTCAGCAAACAGACGCAACAATCAAATACAGTGATTAAATATATGTACAAAACACATGCAGTAGCATTTAAAGGAGTAGATTAAATTCAATTCTTTTAATTTAAACCGCTACAAATAGGAAAATTTCGCGGAAAGCCCAAAGCAATTTTTAATTTTAATTCAAGTATTTTTTTGACTAAGTGCTCGACCAAACCAAATCTAATACCCCTTGACCGCGTGATTCAACGCTCCAGAGGGGCCCTAATCTTCCCACCACCAAGGGGAGGCCACATGGCGTGAACCCGAGATCGCTAACAGTCGCCACTCGGGTTGTACGCCTTCACCGAGGCCGTCGGCAACAGAACATTTTGACAAGTGGACTGTTGACGGCTTAAGGCTCAGTGGAGGTGGCCGTGGTGGGAGCTAAGGCGGCAGCTAGCCAGGGCCGCCTCCTTCAAATGGGGAAGTCGCGGCCACTCAGCTAACGGGAGTGAGAAGGGTCCAGCGGACCGTTGAGTGGCCGTGAAGTTCCTCTCCACACGCTTAGGGGGAGTGATGATACCCCCACCCCTGGGGGAATTACCCCCCGACTGGTCGGGGGAGGGACCCCTTTCAAACTTAGGGGCCTGATGGCTGGCCAGCGGGCGCCGAGAGTCGCCCGGCAGAGGGCGTGGCTGAGCGCCCCCGCCCGTGGGGGTCGAGGGCCTGGCAGAGCCCCGAGAGGAGACGCCGTTCGCACTCAGGCACAAAACGGCATGATGATTGCCCTGGCAATGCGGACAGGGCCGCCGATGCGGACAGTCTCGCTGGAGGTGTCCTCCCAAACATGAGCAGCACCAGCGGCGCCCCTTGGCGATAGTTCGCCTCGCTGGAACCGGCTTACCTAACAATTTCGGGCACGACGTTACCCGGTGATCAGATGCTCGACAATAGGAGCAGGGGGGGGGGGTTGACGACGACTTGCCTGGAGGATTCAGCCTCTCACTGGGCACGGCTCGTAAGTCGTCAACGGTGCCCGCCGCGCTCTCTATCTGCCGGCACTGCTCCTCCAAAAACCGCAGCAGGTCATAGAAGGGCGGAATATAGGAGGCCTCGTCCCCGCCGTACCTCTCCTCAAAATGGATTCGAACGTCGAGAGGTAGACGGGACAGCACGATGCAGAGCAACAGAAAAGCCCATTCGCCCACTGGTAATTCCAGCCGCCTCAACGTATTACAAGCCACTAAGACTGGATCCAACAGGTCCGGACGTAGTCTGGCCCGGTCACTAAGCAGCGGGAGGCTTAGAAGCTGCTTAAAATGTTCGTCCGCAATTCGTCGGACGTTGGCGTATCTTCTGGCTAGGAGGTCCCGAGCAGTCTGGTAAGCGTCGTCCGACAATCTCAAGTGGCCGACGACGCCCAGGGCCTCCCCCACCAGTGAGGCCAGGAGGTACACCATCTTTTGGCTCGGGGTCAAGTCACTCCGGGCGTCCACTAGGCTGTCGAAAAGACCAACGAAGGTTAGCCATTCGGAAAGGACCCCGGAGAACTTTGGCAGGTCCAGAGTTGGGAGTCGTCCCAACAGCTCCGGCTGAAGCTGCTTCAGAGAGGACTCGGACAGGTCACTCATCCGAGCTTCACGCGCCTCCTCGGCATACCTGCCTTCAGCCTCGATCAACTCGTCCGTGAGCCACAAGAACTGCTCATAGTCCGCGAAGCAGGAGTCCAGGACTCCCGTCTCCACATCCGAATCCTCGAGCCCAGCGTAAGCCTCCTTCACTGCGGCCCTTCGAGCATCCACCTGCTCGAACTGCTTCATCAAGTTATGGACCCTATCCGGTCAACCTATCAAAGCATGGGCGCTT
This sequence comes from Parnassius mnemosyne, assembly GCA_963668995.1. Classification (NCBI taxonomy): domain Eukaryota; kingdom Metazoa; phylum Arthropoda; class Insecta; order Lepidoptera; family Papilionidae; genus Parnassius; species Parnassius mnemosyne. Next base: position 16,803,005 of record CAVLGL010000068.1, on the reverse strand, counting down.
GTGGCCCAGCGCAACTCAGTCCGCAGACAACGGATCAGTAGCTTAGGCGATGTCATCACTATTAAATACAAATTACGACGCGGCTTGAGCACAGATTACAAAGATAACAAACAAAAAATACAACAAAAATTAACAGTTAATAAATGCAGTTCCTATCAAATCGCGTTGAATAGAAATTACACAAATACGAATTACTACGTATCAACCAAATACAAGTTAGCACAAAAGAAAAGACACAAATCAAATTAACAAATAACAAATACTAGTGCGATCAAATCAAGTTAAATTCAAATTGCGCAAATACAATTACTACTCTTTAGTTCAAATACAAATTACAATATAAACGAAGATACACGTCACAGTCGATCAACAAAAAATGCCTAGCTCGGAAATCGACCCTTCGATAAGTAATCCACTACAAATATCCGACAACGATAATTAACCGATTACGTAAAAATAACCATCTACCTACATGACGTATATCTCTAGAAAACTCCCGCTTGCGCAACCTAGGGCGCGGCCTTTCAAATCTACCCACTAACCAAAAAAAGGCAAGCAACAAAGAACAAAGGGAAATAATTCTATTATTACGTACAAAAAAAATATTTTTACGTATTACGGACGGGCGTGATTGTAGATACAAATTAAACCAATCAAACCAACGCTCCCTGCCACCAGAATTGTTTAATGTTTATCAACCACTATGGTCGGGATCGACCGGGAATCGAACCCGGAACCGCGCTCTGCTACCAGTTTGTTACGGCCTACGGCTGCTGCCTTAAAGGATCCAATCCTCAGGGGCCCATGAGCTGAAGACTTCCCGAACAGACGTAGGTCGGGCCTCAATGTGGCCACGTGGAATCTCTCTAATTACACTAAAATATATGGGGGAGCGTTATACTACGGCCAGTCGACCGGAAGGAATTTGGACGAGGCTTACTTACCTATATCCAAGGCGACTGGTCCCTCCGGAGTCGGTCAGGTCGCATGTGGTTGTGTAGTGCAAGGGAAAGAATGGTGATGTGGTGTGTATCTGGGTGTGACTGATGGTGATTGAACCTAGACCTTGGCCGTCGGCAGCAGCCCGAGCGTCGACACCGCTCCAACTTGAGGGGGCCTTTCGAGGTTGTCCACAGTCACTTTCTTCTTTTGTCACGTTGACAGTCAATTAACTCTATCGTACGATTTACTAACTTACAGAAGCCACTAACTATCGCTGGTTATAAGGTTAACACACAAAACGCACACGGAGTTTACAGTTTATTAAAGATCACTACCGTTTCGCGTCGCAACAGTTAGTTCTAGAATATTAGAGGCTGCACTAGCTAATATTGCCTAATGCACTTATGCAGATTCTGAATCAAACACAATGAGTCCCTGGGAAGCTCTCCAGCAGGAATGCGCGTCACAATGATAGACCGTATATTTACTGGCCGCGCCGAATTATTCCGAGTTCCCTAACAGACTACAGCGTGCCAATCGTTAGCACCGCTTATGGACGACTGACTGCTGAGCCTTTTCACTCGCGACCCGCGCGCCACTGCCACGCGCGGCCGAACTTCAAACCAGTTCGCACCGAGCCGAGTGCCCTCTGGCGTCGATTCCGACAACAGAGTTTTGCGCGAACAATAATATAACACATATTGCTGTTTTTGTGAATTCACTATGAGAACATAATTTGAACATATCTACTCCCTCATGTTAGGTTAACTAGTCTACTCCCTCAGCAAGTTGGGGGGTGGAAACACCTCCACCACACGTATTGCTCCGGGACATTCAAATATATACCCTCCAAGATATGAGGGTTGCTTAACTTTCTGTTTTCAAAGCGAAATAAATTTAAAATATTATACGAGTACATGTCTCGAACACTGATCTGTAAAGTTTCATCATACTTAAAGTTAAAAAAGTTATCTGGGGGCACGGCAGTGCCCCCGCCAAGTCGAGCAAAAAAGTGGCACGGCCGTAACATCCGTTTCTCGAAGCAGTTCAGGCCATTTTCAACCCCCTATTTGGTTATGGATAAAACTTGAATACAATTAGTGTTTAGTGTATAAATCAAGGAAAAACTAAAATATTTTGCAGGTTTGGTCCAGTTTTTTACAAAGTTACATTTGCAGTGAATAAACAGTGTACCTGTATATATATTGGAATAATAGGTGTAGATAGGTACCTAGATATAACTATCTACAAAAAGAAATGAGATGCCGTCAAAAACATAACTTGTAAAAAAAAGTCTCGCAACTCAGTTCTTCTACCGTAAAAAGTTGTGAGATCCATGTAATACTAAGTCGGTTAATTTATTCAGTCCCTACTTAAGGGTCCTTCTGTCTTTAGTTATTATGTAATTAGCTAACCTAACAACATCTTAGTGTCCGTATCAATATTAAAAATCTTTTATGTTTTAAATAGTATGTATTACTTGTGAGATATATATATATAATAGATTGACTTGGCCATCGCATGAAAACACAATGGTTTTCATGCGATGGCCAAGTCAATCTATTTATTTAAAACATAAAAGATTTTTAATATTGATATGGTCACTATAAGATGTTGGCGGCATTTAGTTTACAAAACGCGGGTTAAAGTTTGTTTTATGATTTACGTGGGGGATTTATCCATAGTTGACACGCATAGTTGACCGATGGTTGGATTATTTTTATTTAGTTATTATCAGAAATATGTTGTTGCTCATCTTCTGGTGTAGTTTTCCACAAAAAGGTTCTCGAGTGGCAGATTCTTACCGAGAAGCGAAATGTACCTTAGGCCCCACTAGATGAAGTGACGACAAGTGACATGTGTATTATGGATTCATGTCATTCCTTGGGGGAGAACTATGTTCAGCAGTGGGCTTGTGGAGAGCTGTAATGATAATAACTCACATGTTTTTAAATGGGTAATATGTACATTTCTAGTGACGCCGAAACTATGCTCAACTTATTGTAAGAACACGTTACGCACACACACGCACCGAAAACCATGTTGCTTGAAAATTATTTCAGATTTAAAATTATTGTGTGTGAATGTGTGTATTCTTATAATTAGTAAGCATGCTTTCTGCTCAGGCTTTCGGCGTCATTTGAAGTGAACGTAAAGTCTGTTCCACGAAATTCAAAAGAAGCAGAGTTCCTAAAATTATTACAAATCGCGGCGCGCTAATTATTTTATGCTGTAAGGTGTAAGCAATAAAAAGGCATCTGCGTCGGCTTACCCGACCGGCCTCGAGCTTGACAACAACTGCAAGTCTCGTACCACATAACTCTGTGCGACGTAAACGTACAAACGTAAACGCCCCGTCACACAGATTATAATGCTTGAGCAACAATCGCTACTGCGAGAGGTTTTCATAATATCTATCAACTTTCATGTTCCGTCTATCTTTGTTTGTTGGTCTGAGAAAATCACAGCCTGATGACCTCTGAGATTCTATGGCCTTTTTTGTTTCTAGTTGGTTGCCTCGTTTGTCATCTAATGATATATAAATAAAGTTTTCAGAATATTATTTGATTGGACGAAAACCAGTACATGGAGAATTTATGGCGTTTGCATATGAAACACTTGAAAACCCCGAAGTTATCAGTGAAGAGCTGCTTAAAACAATTCAAGTTATAACGTGCACGGCGGAAATGGTACGTCTATTTAATAGAAAAGTTATAGATAGATAACGTTGGTGTGGGTGGGTAGGTGTCATAAATAAGCCTTTTTGGAAATCGGTTTCTTCGGGAGACTGGAAGTAGTCAAGTCCTGGATGCGAGACGATTCGTAATGACTCTCAAAAACAGCACGTAGACGCAGCTCAGAAAGGAAATCGGTCTGTTGTACTTTAAGAGGGCGTTGTCGCCTTTCTTGAAGAACAAGACCACCTCCACATTTCTGCTCCACGCCTCCGGAGTAGTGCCACCATGGAGGATGAAATTAAAGAGTTACTAAAGGACTTCAAGTACCGGTTTTCCATTTGCTTTCATTCCGTTCGCTGTAATTCCATGCTCACCGCTTTTGCGAGCTCTCCGTTTTTAAGGAGCTGGAGAGCTATTCTTATCTCGCTCAGACTAACGTCCGGAATATCATCGGAATATTGTCGGGTAAGACTTGCTCTTGGATCGTTACTTCAACTTGCGTGTGGCTATAACGCTGATGTTTACATCTGCGTATAGAAACTCTCAATCTCACTCTAAATCTCAGGTGTACCGGAAACGATGCTGCCAAATTCGGTCTTCAGCTTTGACAGTTGTCTTTTTCTGGCAGACTGATCTCTGGAAAACACTTTAGAGTCCTGGTTCCACTCGATTGCTTCATCAATAGAAGCTGAATTGAAGTAGCGTAAACACCATCGCATACTATCTGAACAGATCTATCTGTTCAGTTCCCTGTATGCTATCAAATCTGCTGAAGGCTGCAGCTTCATTTTACGTCTAACAGCCATAAGATTAAAAGTGTGATCGTAGAGTTTTTGGGTTCATCTATGACGGGTCTTGAAGAACTTAGCTCCGATCGCATGGACAGTTACCATGAGCTTGTCATTCATATCATCCAATCTTTTGCATTCTTATAGGAACTAAAAACTATTTTGTAGCTCATAATGAAAGGTTTTGGGCCTATGGATTAGAGCACAAGGAGGATGGAGCGTTGACTTTGTGGCAACGCACACATTTATTTATTTTATTTAAAGATATGATTATTATTTCACAGATATGTATGTATATAATTTAATATTAGTATTATAATATTCATTATATTTATATTTATCTATAATACAATTACAGTCCCACACACATATATATTATACTATTTCTATTTATTATAGTAAATTTTATTTAAGTATTGTATTATAGTATAATTCTCGGTGCCGGCCGGTCGAAGTACATTGGAAACAAACATTAGTTTTAATTATTATCAACACCGTGTACCTGAGTACTTTGCCTACGTCGCGATATGTTCAATGACCAGCCAGTCGCGATCTAATCGTCTGACGCGAATACTGTGCCGCTTGCGCCTACGCCGAACTTTGCCCTTACGCATAACTAATATTATTTGAGTGTTCTTTCCTATTTTATGCAAGTGACTGTAAACTGTGCTTCCTGCTATCATCTCTTATCTATTTGTAATCTCATCTATCGCCTTCTGCTTCTTCATGTGAGACTGTTTCTATGTGTTGTGCCGTGAAATATATAACTGTCTAACCGTAATTGATTTGTTTATTCCGGCGACGGACTTACCATCAGGTACCTTATTTGCACAACCTTATTCTCCATAACTGGTGACCCCGAGCGAACATTTAAGAAAGATGAGCAGTGACGGTAGTGACACAACGCATTCGCAAAGAAGGCCGCGGTCAACGAAAAAACGTGAGCGCGTGTCCATTGACTCGCACGATAATTCATCAGATATATTTTGTGTTGGCGTGAGAATACCACCGTTTTGGCCGGAAAAACCGACGATATGGTTTTCACAAATTGAAGGTCAGTTTAGTATATCAAGAATTACGGATGACTTGACGAAATTCCACTACGTTCTTTCGCATTTGGACCGGCAGTATGCAGTAGAGCTAGAAGATATTATTACTTCGCCTCCAGCCACGGGGAAGTACGATAAACTTAAAAGTGAGCTAATCAAGCGTCTTTCTATTTCGAAAGAAAAGGAAGTGAAACAGCTCCTACAGTCGGAAGAGTTAGGTGATCGCAAGCCATCACAGTTCCTGCGTCACCTGCAACACCTCGCTGGCCCTACGATACCAGACGATTTTTTGAGGTCACTTTGGACGAGCCGCCTTCCAAGCAACCTGCAGACCAACATCGCATCCCAGATGAGCCTGTCCCTCAGCGAACTCGCTGACCTGGCAGACAGGGTCCATGATATCTCACCGGCATCGCCGCTGGTTGCAGCAACATCCAGCTCCAGAGTGGACTCCACATTAGATATTATGGCACGGTAGATCTCGGAACTGACAAAACAGGTTAGTGCACTCACTACGAGACTTAACGACCGCTCTCGCCCCCGCCAACGACAGACGTCACGTGGGCGAAGTCGTACGCCATCGAGAAGATCCCAGTCTAATTATAGGAAGTTCCCCAACTGCTGGTACCATCACAAATATGGTAGTAAAGCGAATAGGTGCATCCAACCATGTGACCAGATCGGGAAACGCAACAGGCAATCTATAATGGCGACTGAAGATTGCCCGTCCCCTACTACTGGTCGCCTTTTCGTGACAGATCGCAGATCGCGAGTTCAATTCCTGGTGGACACTGGAAGCGACTTATGCGTCTTCCCTCGATCTGCGCTTCATCAACGACGTGCGAAGACGGACTACCAACTGTGTGCAGCCAACGGTTCGCCAATAAACACATATGGTTATGTTGAGCTCAATCTTAATTTAGGCCTACGTAGAGACTTTGTGTGGCGCTTTACTGTAGCTGATGTAACTAAAGCTATTATAGGCGTAGATTTTTTGTCACATTTCAACCTTATTGTCAACGTTCGTAATAAGCTTTTAATTAATGCCACTACTAAATTGTCAGCTGTAGCTTTTATTGCTTCTAGCGATAGCCATATTTTGAGTGTAAAGGTGACTGGTGATTCTAAATTTCATAAAATACTTTCTGAATTTCCAGAACTGACACGACCGGCAGGCGCTCATCGCACATCCAAGCATCACACAGTACATACATACATCACATCCGTACCACGCCAGGCCCTCCAGTATCGTGTACACCACGCAGACTCGCCCCGGACAAGCTGAAAATTGCCAAGCTCGAGTTCGAGGCAATGTTGGCAAATGGAACTGCTCGACCTTCCCAGAGCCCCTGGTCGTCACCACTACACCTCGCTCCCAAAAAGGACAATAGTTGGCGACCATGCGGTGATTATCGCATGCTTAACGCCCGGAGAGTGCCAGATAAGTACCCTATCCGACACATACATGACATTGCCCACAATTTATCTGGTTGCAAAATTTTTTCAACCATAGATCTGGTGAAGGCGTGTAACCAGATACCAATCTTTGAGGCAGACATTCCCAAATCTGCCATTACGACACCTTTTGGACTTTTCGAGTTCCCATATATGACGTTCGGATTGCGCGGAGCTAGTCAGACGTTCCAGAGGTTCGTTGATGAGATGACCCGTGGTCTGGATTTTTGTTACCCATACCTTGACGATTTTCTTATATTTTCACACGATGAGTTTGAGCATGAAAAGCACCTTCGTCAAGTATTTACAAGGATGAAGGATTACGGCATGCTCATCAACACCGCTAAATGCGTTTTCGGTGCATCAGAGGTAACATTTCTAGGCTACAACATCTCACAACATGGAACGAAACCTCTGGAAGGTAAAGTTCAGGCTGATACCACGGTAGTTTTTACAGTCCTGCTGTGATTCTTTTCCTTTATATATTGGGGCTACCACGGCTTTGCACCAGTCTCCAGGTACCCGCTTAAGTTTCCAACATAAATTAAACAACGTGTACTGCAGATCTGCCACCACTCCTTCTCTATCCCTTAGCATTTCGAGAGATACTCTATCATATCCGGCTGTCTTAACTGCTTTCATACTTTTCATTGCTTTCATTATTTCAGAATTTCTATTTCATTTAATTCAAAACGTCTCATTACTCATAAACACGCTTTCAAAGTATTCCTTCCATCTCCTTAAACTCAAAACTTCGTCATTCAGAATACAGCCATTTTGGTCTCATATAGCATTCATTCTAGGCTGTTTTGAATGTCCCCTGGCAGTTCTTACGAGTTTCCAGAACATTTTAATGTTTGCCTGGAATCCAATATTCTTCTATCATTCTTATCCGTTCTTTCTTGCTTTTTCCTTTCAACTACTTCTTTTACTCTCTTATTTAGATGTCTAAAGACCACCTTTTTCCTTTCAATATCATCATTTATACTGCTAAAATTACTAGCCTTGGTTGCTAGTAAATCTAGCCATGCTTTCTTCTTTGCTTCAACTTCCATCCGTGCCTCATCATCCCACCATAACGTGTTATTTTTCCTTTCATTCGTTCTCTTACTTACACCACATACTTCGGTAGCTGCATCCACTAAACCTTTCTTGACATTATACCACACAGTCTCCAAGTCTAAATCATTCATACACAATTCAGCCATACCACTTATATTTTCTCTTAATCTACTTTTGAACTTCTCTTTCACACCTTCATCTTGTAACCTCTCTGTTCTTATACGCTGTAACGCAGTGGTAGACATAGATGTCCGATGCCTCCAACGTCTAAAAAGACCATTAATTCGGCATAAGACCAAGTAATGGTCCGTCCCTACGTTAGAGCCCCGGTAAACCCTTGTATCTACCACCGCGCTCCTCATTCTTTCATCAACAATTATGAAATCTATCATGCTTCTATTATTACCTTTTTCCCATGTATATGTGTGAATCTTCTTATGACGAAAGAAAGTGTTCTTCACAAAAATATTATTTTTCACACATACGGTGAGGAGGCTTTCACCATTCTCATTTATACTTTCATCCCCAATCGTTCCCAATATACTTTCATAACCAAGCCTCCTCACCCCAACCCTTCCATTAAAATCTCCTAATATCACAATATTTTCATTAACCTTGCATTTCATTAGCATCATCCTTACCAACTCCCAAAACTGCTCTCGGATATAAGTGGGCTTAGACAAGTCTGGGGCATAGACCCCTAGAACAAACAACTTCTTTAAGCCCACTTTCATTCGTATCCATAGCAGTCTCGGGCTTACACATTCATACTCTTTCACACAATGACCCATGCTTTCTGAAAAGATGATACCGACTCCCTGGCATGAACTCTCGGTCTCGTCTACACCAGACCAATACGCGGTATACATGCCATGTGTAGTGGCATCCTTTCCCTTCCGTTTCGTCTCATTTACACATAACACGTCTATTCCTCTATCATACATCATATAACACTAACATGTACATTTTATAATCAACAACCAATAAATAAGAAAATTTTTGGACCTTTTTTTATTTTTCCTTTTACGGACATGTGCAATGTATAGCAACCCAACGCAACCTTAGATAGTTTGACCGCCTAAGAAAAAAATAATTTATTGGCCACAGTATCAAGTTGTGCTATATGCTCATTTATCACCTTAAATATATAAAAAAATTACAGGTGCAAGTATATTTCTTTATTTGGGACGATTTTGAGGATGGCGCTAAAACACGTTGCGGAAAGCCATGTTGGCATTTACATCCAGACACTGGATTGCTGGCGTTTAACGACGCCTGTATCATGAGAAGCTTTGTTGAAGAATTAATAAGGCAAAACTTTACAGCTAATCTATGTGACAATATTTTACGCATATATAATAGGGTAAGTATGTTGCGAGTTCTTTACACATTTTAATCTTTATTAATTATATAATTTATATAGTTGACGTCGACGTTTGGTGGTAGTGTTAGAATATCCACCATCCCATAACGTCCTATGTTTGTCGTGAGAGGCGGCTATGGTAAATGTCAAATAAACCTCATGACTACCCATTGATGGCGGAATAATTACGAAAGACGTAAATTAACTCAGTCGGGCAGCAACATCAACGATTCAAGACGTCTGTAATTGCGATCGTCCATTTGCCTGCCAAGCATATCTTAAGAAATTAAATTCTCCCAACAATGCGAGAGGTTCATCGCGAACTGTAGACTGATGAAGAAAATTTATATAATATGTATTAAAATTAAAACCATTTCAAAAACGTATATATTTGGCCGACCTGCTAAGAGAGATTGTATATTATACGTAATACTAAATTATAAAATACTCAGTTGACATCAAAGTTATAAAGTCTATCATAACTTTCATAGTTAGAAAAATCGAAATTGGCAAACGCCCTGCAGTATCGTGCAGTAAAATATGTGCGTAGGTATAAACTACATCTAAATTAATAATTTCTTATATTTACTCACTACACTACCCATTGAAATAAAACTAGTTTTATGGATTTTATCGCATATATTAACTTATTTTATATTTTCGAGCACTTTACAGCACAGTTATAGGGAGGGGGGGGGGGGGGGGGTCTGAGATGTTTCACGTCCCAATGTCATAGTTAACCACGGCTACCTCTAGATTAAATTATTAATTTTTTTTTCCAATCTACGCAGTATGAATTTACAGTATCTTGAAGTTTTGCAGTAGGAAGTTTTTTGATGATTCTTCACATCAGCTATGTGTTCCTTAATGCGGGTTTTTATTGATCTTTTAGTTTGTCCTATATAAGAGAGACCATATTCACAATCAAGCTTGTACACTTCTGCATCTTGCAGAGGGACATTACACTTCACTGATGGTAAAAACTGACTAATCTTCTTCGGCGGCTTGAAGTATGTTTTGATCGAAGCACGCTTCCAGATGTAGTCAATCTTGTCAGTGACATCTCTGGCATATGGCAGTAAAGCAGGCACTCACTCGACTGTAGCCGGCTTCACTCGTTCACTGTGACGTAGGCGTGGGATCCGAAGCTTGTTGTCGTGCAAATCTTGCTTGACGTGTTGGAACTCGGTGGCCAGGTGTTTACTGTCACAGATCCCTCGTGCTCTCTGAAACAAAGATTTACCCACGGTAGCTAACTGTGAAGGATGGTGATGAGAGTCACCGTTTAAATATCTATCTCTATGGGTATTTTTTCTATACGAGTACACAGTGTAGCTGAAGGTGTTATCACATCTAGAAAAGCTAAAGAATGGTTTGCCTCTAACTCCATTGTGGACTGAATTTTAGAATTTATGGAGTTAAGATGGTCTAAAAATGCAGTTACTTTATCTATAAATAATCTATAAAGTTAGAATTGTGAAAGTGTAGTCGACGTACCACTTGTAGAACTGGAGAAGTAAGCAGGGCTTTCTGCTCAAAGTTTTCCATGAATATATCGGCGACAATGGGAGATTCTTGCTTGTAGAATTCTTCGTTTCACAAACACCTCAGCCAACCTCTCCCCCTCGTGGGGGCCCCATGGGTTCTGTAAAGTGCTCAATCACGATAAAATCCTTGATAAATGATGAACTCCTTTTTTCAACGAAATTGTTTTTATTTACAGGTATTTTTCAATGCTTCGCTAGGCCAGTACTTAGATACAATTGCGGCCAGATCAAATAATTACGATAACTTTACACGTGAACAATATAACGCTACAAACGTAATAAAAACAACGTTTTACGCGATTAAATCACCAATTTTACTAGGATTAGCACTTGCTAATAAGCTAAATGATGAGTCCTACAATAACGTCGATTATGTTTGTGATGATATTGGCGTGTTGGCACAAATTCATGTAAGTATTATTTTAATTAACTTATACACATAAAACAAATTGTAATATTGCAACGAGATCTCATTTGTAAATGAGAGTGAATATAGGTATGTAAGACTTTCTATAAGTATTAAGCTCTACAAGACTAAAAATTGATTTACACGGGGTCAGTTACTGACTCCAAATTCCAGGCAAGTCAGTGCTGACCCAATACTGACATAGTTAAAATTGATTTGGGATCATTACAGTCCTGTAGCGTCAGTGTTGACCCCAATATTCCTGCTTGAATATTTTGAAGGGAGTCCTCTCCCCCACCACCTTGTGAAAAAGACCAAGTCAGTGCTTGGTCAGTCGGTGCTGGGTTTTAGGATGACGTCGTCGTCGTATTAAAAATTCAAGTGAAAATGACGCGAAAATAAAACGACAAAGAAAACTTGCGATTGGTGAAAATGTAATATCTATGGGATATTAAATCCCAAAATTACCGAAACAAAGAAATGCGTGCAACAACATTGCAAAATATTTCCCAGCAAATGAACATTGCAGGACTAAGCGCTATTGAAGTTATAAATAAAACTGACTCTATAAATAATTCAATTATTGTAAATTCTGCCTTTTCCGTAAATTTATTTTTGCTCACTGTCTTTCATAACCTGCGTACGCCGTGAAGAAATTACGACCATTACTGATTGCATGTAAACAATATGAGTCAGTTTTCGGCGCCAGCACTAACGCCACTGACAAACTTCGTGCAGCGATTCATGGCGGGAATTCCATATAAATAACCAATTCCAAATATACCAGTCTTTTGATATATGATTATCTGTGAAGTATATTGGCGGTTCTATACTCACCAACTCACTTATCTAACGGGATAAATATGGGCAAATCTTTCAACAAATGTTAGTCGTATTCATGGCAAGGCCTACTTCCAGTAAACACGCATTTCTAACTAAAAACAAATATAGCGGTAGCGTACGATATAATCTATCACCTGAATTGACTGGTAAAGGAAGAAAAAAATCTGCAGTAAAATCGTTTATTTTTTGGATCGTCTTCATTACATCTCAACTTAATATGCACGCACCATAGAAATACGACTATAAAAATAATATTTGGCTGCACGTTGATCACTAACTTTAAGTGCATTTTGTAAGCTGTGCAAATAATCTAAACAGTATATATGTAAGCATTTGTGAATTTCATAGGTTAGCTGCATTTTGTTGTATTAACCTTAAAATCAATTCAAATTATCTGGAAAATCCAAAAGTGCACGCCACAATAGCGTTTTATTTAATAATGATGAAAAAAATAAGTTGTATTCCTGACATTTAAAATATATAATTTTGTTTTTATTTTGTTTTATTATTTGTAGGTTATATAGTAAAATCACTCGTTATTGTGTTAAGTTGTTTCAATAAATTAAAAAGAACACAAAAGGATGCAGTTTTTAGTTATTATTAAATAAAATAAAATAAAATACAACTCAAACTTTTGTAATTGTATAATTATTTCCTGCAACTATTAAAAAAAATCCATCTAGAAAAGCAGCCTGAGGCTGTACATTGTCTATCCTATGCCTCTCAAAATCCAAGTAACACATCATTGTCATTATTTGGGCGCATCATCGGTCATTATTTGGGGTCAAGGTAAATTAATTCCCGAAAATAAAAACAGCAAATATACATACGAACACAACCACAATACCAAATGCGCATGTCAAGTTTAAACTCGAAGTTACCAAGTTAAGGTGGAAGCGCCAGGGTAACCCGCGAAATTCAAAATTTCTTACGTTTTTGCAATTTGTAAGTCAGTGTCAGGTTGTATATTTAATAAAATATGATTCGCGACCGTAACGAGTAAGTATTTACAGAATCATAATCATTATCACTATCAATACAACCGCCTATGTTCGTATAATCCCATTGTATGGCTATTTCCAGAAAAACTCATTCAAAGGGATTATGTGAAATTAGAGGGTTTTATTGGTGACTTTACTGATAATAATTCTATAACCACATACTCGTTACGGTCGCGAATCATATTTTATTAAACATACAACTTGACCCTGACCTGAAAATTTCAAAAAACGCAAGAAAATTTGAATTTCGCGCGGCACCCTGGAGCTTTCACCTTAAGTCTGCTTCGATAAAGGCAATGATCAATGACCATACAGCCTATTCAATCGTGTCCGATATTATTCAAATATTTTGTTTAGTTTAATAACGTAGCCTATTCAATCGATTTTCTAATTAGATTTCTTTTATTCAGTATTAATCTCTACAGATTCACCTCAATGTTTCAATATTATGAGTTTTTTGATATTGAAGGCTATTTATTACAAAAAATAGCCTTCATTATCTAATGCCTTAGACAAAATATATAAAAATATGTAAAAAAATTGTTTTTGCTATGGTAAAAGCATTAGCTTTCGTTTTTCAGTTTTAAAAATGTTTTTATGATTGTCCCATACATTACAGAAATAAAAACCATTTAATTATGCTTATAATATATCGTTACATGTTTTTGTATAACTGTTACAAACAATGTCAAGCACCCAATTTCATATATCTCCTTTAGCGCTTTATTATTTTAACAGGTAGTGTTACCTATAGAGAAAAAAATTAATAACCAAAATAAATCGATTACACAAATTATAAAATGGATATAGGCTTTATGATAAATTTGTCCTTTATTTTTCAAGGGCTAAAAATATGTAGCGGCCTTTTCTTTTCGACTCAAAATCATTTTATTAACAAACTACGCATACTAGGCAATTTATGTCAAATTGGGAATCAGTTGATGTAATTCTGAAGCTAATAAAAAACCCGGTCTCGATACGTCAATTGTTTCGGGAGTTATCGTGACCACATACAAAATTAATACCTGGACGTCCGCGTAAAATTGTTTTTCAAACTGTATTTTTTCAAGGTAGCAATATTAAATGATTTTTAGAAAATGTAAAAAAGATTAACTCGAGTTTTTTCTTAATATACGGCGACTCATATCATTGTATAAGAGTAATATAGTTATGATAGAAGCATAATATTCCGAAAAATAAAAAATAAAATCAATTTTAAATGTTTTAATTTTTCAACTCAAAATTACTTGACCTTGACGTGTTGAGAGAAATAACGCTTCGCGTTATGAGGTGTGCAATGACAACATGCAAATGGCGATGGTGCCACAAAAATTGACATTTTAAAATTAAAGTTGTCACTAAACCATTAAACGATCTTAATCTGTGTATTTATTATATTTTAAAAATTAGCTCTCTCTAATATATATTGTTAAACTATGGTAACGTCAAGGCAATTGCGATTTAGCGTGTGTTTTATTACCACTTACAATCAGATCTAGCCGCAGCTAACATACAAAACTACAATAATATATAAATAAATGAATTTCCGTCATGGCTGCCAGTCTCAACGAAGACTAGTCCATGTACGCAGGACAGGATTATTGTGCACGAGTGTGTGTGCAGGCATGGGTGCATTTATATTCCTTCAATCTCATAGTATGGCAATCCGACACGACAGAAGAGTTCAGGGTCAGAACTAACAAACTAAATTTTTACTTGCTTTCTGAGGCACTGAGGTGAAATCCTGCCAAAATACCAAACTGCCACTGAGAATTGCTTGACAGAAATTTTGCTGACTTTATCTGACTTATGATTTAAGCCCAGAACCTCATAATTAACAGCGTTTACGACCATTAACCAACGAGGCAGAGTGAAAACAACAAAAGCAGCTAAAACAAAATTTGTTATGATTGTCTCTTTTTGTTTAACATAACTTTCTAGCCTACCTCCTATCTTATCTCGTAAAGGTTACTGAATAAAAATCAGTAAGTAGACTAGGATATTTGAATACCTCTGGGTAGTCTATACGTGAGACACTATTTTCTCGTGCAATTAATAGCTTTGAATTAAGTTGGCGTATTTGAAAATATTGCTATGTGGTGACGGCATAAGAGAATCCATGAATTAATTTCATCTCGTGGATAATAATAATAAGAATCGTAAGAAGCGACCATGGGAAATGTCAAAAAAGTCTTAAAGCATCCGATAGATGGCGATGTAACCTACTCGTTAACACCAAATGTAAAATACATACACCAGCTAGCAGCATCAACCTTACGTGTTTGACGTCTGGTACTGCAATTAGATAAACCCGCTGCAAAGCGTGATGATTAAAGCAAATCGTCTCTACAACACGAAAAACACATGTGCAGCTCTGAAGACGAATGAGAAGAATGGGGTCATTGTAGAAGCGTGCTCGTCGCGACCCCTGCCAGCCCTTTTCAGGGCTGCAATTCTACACAGCTGCGCACCCATGCCAACGAGGGTTAGGGCGTCCCCCCAAGGCGACGCTCGTCCCCGTTGGTGTGCAATGCAGCGCGCAAAGCGACGATCGCCACCCGTCACGCACAGTCCAACACGGCGGAAGGTGGAGGACAGAGTGCAAAGTTGGCACTTGGAATGTTAGAGGAGGCATGAGAGATAAGACGAATGAGCTGATCGGAATAATGAAAGAAAGAGAATTAGATATCGTGTGTATGTCGGAGACCAAACGGAAGGGCAGTGATACTGAAGAGCTCCCTGGCGGGACGTTATCGCTATGGTCCGGAGTCCCGGAGAGCGAGAGCGCCTGCCAAGGAGTGGGGATGCTGCTGTCGTCTCGGTTGGTCGATGTTATGACTGAATATATGGTTGTGAACTCAAGACTTCTCTGGGTTCGCTTTAAATTGGGACTGACGAAGTTATTCCTTTTCGCTGTTTATGCGCCGGTAGCTTCGTCGTCCAGGGATGAGCTGGAGGAGTTTTGGGAGAATGTAAAAGAAGTTCTAGATTTGGTTAGGGAAAATGAAAGAATTGTTGTATGTCGTGATTTGAATGGATGGGTTGGTACCGCTCGACCAGGGTACGAGTCGGTGCTTGGAAAGTTTGGCACTAAAAGGGTTAATGATGTTGGCAAGCTTATACTGGCTGTATGCAAGGAAAAGGGTCTTCTTGTGATAAACACTATGGTTAATCACAAGAAAATCCATATGTTTACTAGAGAAAGAAAGAATGAGAGAAGTATGATCGATTTGTTCCTGGTGGATGACCCACTGCGAAAACAGGTGATGGATATGTGAGTGCTCAGGGGTGCTGACCTAGGAACGGATCACTATCTAGTGATTACTAGATTTAGGGGTCTGTTCGAGGATTGGCGCTACCGGACGGCAGTGACAGAACCACAGTCGGTCTGTCGCATCCGAAGCTGGAAGCTTCAGGAAGGGGATACTAGGGACAAATATCATGCGAGGGTAGCCGAAAAGCTTGACACCATCGATGGCAGAAAAGAATGTGTGGAAAGAACATGGCAGAACCTTAGGGATGGAATGGTAAGTGCAGCGGAAGAAGTGTGTGGCACGATAAAAAGAGGTAGTAGTAAAAGAAGAGATGCATAGTGGAATGATGAAGTGAAAGAAGCTGTAAAGAAGAAGAAGAAAGCATGGTTAGACTATTTGTCCTCTAGTAATGATAATGATATAAGAGAGGAGATGAAAGAAAGATATAAGCTGCAGAAAGTTCATACGAAAACATTGATTGAGGAAGTGCGTGAAAGGTGTAGAATGGAAGCGGACGAAAGGTTGTCGCACAACTTTAAGGAGAACTCCAAACTCTTCTGGAAAGACGTTGGAAGGACCCGAAGTGGTGCGACGGCCTTAAAAATGAACAAAGTGCTTTCGAGAACCAATGACGTCCTCTCAGAAAAATCGGACGTCATGCAGCGATGGAGCGAATTTTATAGAGAAATGTATGCGTGTGATGATCTTAGTGAGGGATCCGGGGGTAACGCCGTGACTGGTACGCCAGACCCGGACCTCGATGACGCTGAGGTCATCAATATGAAAGAGATTGAACGTGCGATTCGAAGTTTGAAATGTGGTAAGGCTGCGGGACTAGACAGAGTTACTGCTGAAATGGTCAAGTAAGGTGGGTCTCGCGTCTGGGACAGCTTTCATCTGCTGTGCAATTTGTGCTGGCGGACGGGGGATGTCCCGGATGATTGGCGATCCGCAGTCATTGTGCCTTTATATAAAGGTAAATGTTCACATTTTGACTGCGGGTGCTATCGGGCGATCAGCTTGACCAGTTTAGCAAGTAAAGTTTACTCGAAGGTTTTGACACGTAGGATGCAAGAGAAATCGGAAAGATTTCTATGGGAGGCACAATGCGGATTTAGACCTGGAAGAGGATGCACGGATCAAATGTTTTCTCTCCGCATGATCACGGAGAAGCTTCTGGCTGCTAACCAGAAGATTTTCTGTGCTTTTATGGATCTTGAGAAAGCATTTGATAAGGTTGTATGGAAGAAAATGTGGGAACTGTTGCCGGGGTATGGTGTGGATGGTCGATTGCTAAGAGCTGTGCAGTCACTTTACTGTGACTGTAAAGCCTGTGTGCGGGTAGGGCATGACCTGTCACCCATGCTTAGCGTCCAAACGGGCATAAAACAGAGTTGTGTCATGTCTTCCTGGCTGTTCATACTGTATCTCGACAGCTGTTTACAGAAGCTGAAAGATAGCTGTTTGGGTGTGAAATTGGGTGACATTAAAGTAAATTGTCTGCTGTATGCTGATGATGCAGTGCTTATTGCACCATCAGAGGCAGAACTTCAGGCATTAGTCACGTGTATGAAAGAGGAATGTGAAATTAAAGGTCTCCGTTTGAATGCCAATAAAACTAAGGTTCTGGTATTTGAAAGGGACGAAGAGAGAACGAAGTGTGAAATATGGGTAAATCAGGAATGTCTAGAACAGGTAAATGAAATTGTATACGTGGGGAGTGCTTTTAGCCGGGATGGAAGATGTGATTTAGATGTGGACAGGCGTGTCGCTGCTGGGAACAAAGTCAATGGTGCCCTGACTGCGTAAGACAAGGCGTAGTGAAGAGTGCACGCCTTGCAATACATAACGCAGTGTTGGTACCGACTTTGTTATATGGCAGCGAAACCTGGGTATGCCAGAAGAAGCATAAAAGTAAGTGGAATGCAGTGGAGATGCGATCTCTTCTTAAAATGTGCGGCGTTACCATGGCCGACCGAAAGCGAAACGACGAGATTCGCAATATGGCAGGTTTGAAAGATGACCTTATCAAAAAAATTGATAAGGGCGTGCTTCGATGGTTTGGGCACGTTGAGTGAATGATTGAAGACCGAATGGTGAAGAAAATATATAGCGCTAAAGTAAACATTAAAAGGTGTCGAGGTAGACCGAGACTAACTTTCGAAGACCATGTGAGCAAATAGTTCGAAGAGGGGAGGGTCAAGAGTACTCGGATACCTAGACGTGCATGTATGAAGAAGATAATGAATCTGAAAGAAGTGAAAGAGGTACGTAAGGATCGTGACACTTGGCGATCTGTTCTCTCTGGCTACCCCGTCAGGGATTGTGCGTGAAGATAAGTAAGTAAGTAAGTAAAATGATGAGAAGAAGAAGAACTTGAGAGTTGACCAGGAATTTATTATCGAAATGTATGTATTAGAAAATGATGTCTATAGGCCATTACTTTACTTTCCTTTGAAAGAAAATCACGGAATTTGTAGGCATTACTGACATTACCAAGGGCTGATTTTTTAATCGTCAGATAAAAATTATTGATCAAATAGCTTTATAACCTAACAGAATATAAAATGGAAACAATTGATCAATTTTTTTTATCAACTGTAATGCTTAATTTCCTTATATTGCATAATATTCGATTAATGTGTATTATACATAGATATATACGATATATACGTGATTAAACAAATCAGCTCTTAATCATATTTTGAAATTGTTATACTGCTTATAGTCTCATCAATCGGGTTCAATTTTCTTTTTTAAATTAAATTAGACTTACATTTATTTTATTTGAATACAAGAACGTCATTTGCTACTGTTCTTTAAAAAAATCATTTTGACAGCTCCTAAACTTATTATTTATTTGTAAACTTTAACTGTCCCAGTTTCAACATCCACTTAAAGCGAAATCATTAAGCCGTAACAAGAACGTCGTTCCCTTTAAACAGCATTAACGTAGCATAGATTTTTGTAAAGATTGTAAGCTAAGCTAAGTTAGCATTAACATGTCAAGATTACTTACTAACAAATTATAAAACCGCAAATTACATTTAGATAAATGATTTCATAAATACTAAAATTCAACGCCTATGATTATTCTTACGATTATTCTTTGGTATCTTAAAAATAAAAATCTTAATTCTAATATTAAATTAAGGATCTTAATAATATTTTTAAATATATATTTTTTATTTCAGAACGATGTAACTGATGCTTTTAACTTAGACGAATCAGTGACTGGCAAAAGTGGTACAGATATACAGGAAAGAAAATGTACTTGGGTAGCCGTTGCTGTTTTAGAGAAATGTAATACAGAACAAAGGCGCATTTTCGAAGAGAATTATGGCAGCTGGGATCCGCAGAAAATAGATTGCATTCGCAAACTCTACGTAGAGTTGGATATACTACAATTGTATAAGCAAGAAGAAAAAGCTCGTTATGAAACGTTCCTTAAAAAAATAAATGCTTTGCCCAAAAATGCAACACCGTCTGCTGACTTCTTCTACAAGGTTTATGATTTATTGCAAAACTACACACGAGATACCACAAAAATAAGGTACGACAAACATTAAAAGGAAGTTCTGGGATATTTTTTCTTTGGTAATGAACACGTGCGAGTTATTGACAGTATCAAGCGTAAAGAAATTATCCTTTATTTGTTAGAAGAAACTTCTTCACAATATGTTGATGTGTTACATTGCGACAGCTTGAGCCAGCAGAGAATCGATAACGATTGTATCTCAAGGCGTCAAAGTGGGATAACAACTTGAGGTTTAACATAACAATCGGAGCACTTGCTTCAATGTTTGCAATAATAGTTTCTATGCGCGAATATTAATTACATAAAATCTTATCACTGTTACATATCAAAATCCTCTTCAAATCATCAATTCAACAATAACATACGGGCAGCAATCCGCCGAAAAAGGATTCTAAAGGATCTAAGTGAATATAAACTTAAAATAAATATAATAAGTCCCCTTACAATTTGGAGTTATTTTTCATCACATAACATAAAGAATGCGTTTATATTTTTGGCCATATATCTACATATATTCATGCCTGTAATAGTCTTACCATCATCAGTCTTTCAAAGGGTCCAGACATTTAGTAAGAGTTGACACTATGCTTATCAAGCTATGAAAATATCAAGGACTACAATGTCGCAATAGTACAAAAATATTTTATAGTTTAGTTAGTTTTTTGTTTTATTTTATTTGTAGTTATTTTATAGTGTAGTTAACAAGTATATTGTAATATAATTTTATTACACGTAGCTGTATTGATTATTAAGTGTTTTACAGCAATATCATTTCTGTTGTTGAGGGAGTCATATAGTTCACTAAGTGTGATGTATTCAGGACTCGTTCTGGGGGGGGGGGGGGGCAATGGCCCAGAGTGGCAAAAAATAAGGGGCGTCAAAATTGACTTATTCCTATCTTCTAACCAAGGTGGCAGGTTGAGACTTTTATGTGCCACCTTCCAACCTTATTCAGGTTTAATAGTGGAAATATTTAAGTATTTTACTTAACTGAATTATTTTAGTTCGAAAGAAAGAAAGAAGCAGTAGGGATCCACAAATAGTACCGATACTTGAGTAGTATCGATACTTTCATTTCGATACTAAGTATATTTGGACACGATACTGTTGTACTTTTATAAGTAATCAATACTTTTATAAGTAATCAATACTTTTATAAGTAATCAATAATTTTAACAAAATTTGAGTAACATCATTAGATTTGCGTCGTAGGAGTAGGGGGTTACCCTTCTATAGACAATAGCTTATGTTTAAAGCGTGTGTTGCCAGTTTCCCGTGATTGGTACCTATTTAGTAGATTTATTTTTATCAATTAAGTAAAAAAATATTTAATGCAGTTAAATCCTGATTTAATTTTTTACTGTTGCTCTAATTTATTTAACCACAATTTAATGCGTCGAAATTTAAATTTAGTTAGTTTGATACCATTATTAGTCTTAATGGTGATAAGTTCCGCACTCCAAATTCCAAAATTTCTCGGATAATATTTGATATTACGGATATTACTCACTCGGAAGTTTTAAAAATAAATTGAAAAGTACTCGATACCTAACGATGTCGATGATTTTGTTTCGATATTTTTCTCGGTATCGATAAATCTGATACGATACTAGTAAATAGAAAATAAGGAACAAACTTGACTAGAACTTAGAAACTAAAATGCAAAAAAATATTTATCCGAATTTTCTGCCGATTTTACATATTTGAACTGGCAACAATTTCAGTCTGTTTATGTTTGATGGGGACTTCTCTCAAGCTTTCGGAGGAATACCCTGTAGCTACATTCGTACAACGCGATATTTTAGGGTAATCCCTTAAATATCATATATATATATAAACAAAAGATTGTACTATTTTTCCATTACTTATTTAGAAGACTCCTAGTAAAAATGTCCCGCCCTAGAGACAAATTTTCGTCATATTCGTGAATAATGTAGCGGTTAATAAGTGATACAGAATTAAAATGTTTTATCTATTTATGTGAAATATATGCTAAGTCTACAATTTGGTTCTATTCTTAAATTTTAAAGTGACTTGATTTTTAGTGGGGTAGATTAATCATATAAATATTGAAGCGCGCGCGTGAATTTACTACATAATTGTCTATCTGTTTTATAATGTTAATTTTAGTACGTAAAAAATGCGTAGTATTGAACACACCTTGCTAAAAAGTGACTTTCTGTTCCTTATGGTAAATAATAAAATAGATTTAGTACCGATTTCACCATCTCCGATTTACCTATCGGTCAATTAAATTTTCAGTTTTTTGACAGTTGTTGTATGAGATTGACAGTTCTTATTTGACATGGCTATTCGGGACTTTAATAACAGGTGATGAAACCGGCCTTTAATTTAATATTGACCGCAAGATATGTTAATAATGTTTTAAGTGGTATTTAATCGTGTGAAAATTAACTCATATTACTGCTCACTAGCAGTCACCTGCGGCTTCGTTCACGCGCCCACCATAATTATTATTCTCGTGGTAATGGGTAACTTTTCTGAGGTAAAAAGTAGCCTATGTCATATGTGTATCTTTTCTAAACTTCAATTTATATCTTCATACCAAAATTTATCCAAATTGATTAATTGGTTTAATCGAAAAACGTAGCAATCAAAGAAACAGAATGACTTTCGGATTTTTAACATTAGCAATTTTATTACATCTATTTAAATTTATTTCATATTTTTATTTTTTACCGAACAGAATGTCTGACGGTAAATCGCGCTTGTCGGGATACTAATATAAAAAATGAAGACTTGAAAAAGATGCAGAGTGACAAAAGCAAGCAGGGGCATTAGAGTCCTTTTTGAAAACAGCTGAGCTAAACAAGCCATCGTCGTCCATACCAGAAACCGATGCTATAGCTAAAATTTCGCTTAAACCTCGAGAAGAAAATACGTCCGACTCCAATACAATTTTTAAACAGTGGTAGAGCCACGCGGCAACTTTTGCTGTCGCACGGATGGGCCGGCTCGAACCGGGGTGGTACCACGACCTCACAGAAAACCAGCGTGAAGTAGAGGTTTACTTCTGCGTTTCGCTTGGTTAGTGCAGGTAGCCGGAGGCCCTTTTTACTGGAAATGAGGTATTCCATCTTAGTCCTCACGGGTGACAACGCATCTACATTTTGAATTGTAATAGAGGATAGATGTAGATGTCTATGGGCCGCAGCAACCACTTACCATCAGGTGGTCATCTCGTTTGTCACCCTTATCCTATAAAAAAATACAATCTGTGAACCTGGTGCTTCTACTTCTAGGTCAAGCACTATTGCAGGTAAAAGTGCTATTACAGGTAAAGATGCTATTGCAGGAGAAGGTGCTATTGCAGGTGAAGCTATTTTTGTAGGTGAAGGTGTTATTGCAACTCCAAGTGTTTCAACAGAATCAACATCTATTTGAGATGTCGACCTAGCCACGTAGCTCAATAGATTAACAGATACAGAAAGAATATATTTCGTAAATATAAGTTCTCTATACTCACTGTATGAATTTGAATTTCCACAAGATATCAATGGTCAGAGGCTTACTTCGAGATACTATAAGAGAAAGCTTAATAACGGTGAAGAAATGTTGAGAGATTGGCTTGTAATTCTGTGGCAAAATATTCGATGTATTGCTTTTGCTGTAAAATCTTCAATACAACTACAATTTCCGGTCTATCTGAAGATGGCTACAAAAATTGGAAGCATGTAGGAGATATGCTTAAATCTCATAATACATCACGAAACCATGTAGAAGCTGTTAAATCTTGGGTAGAACTTTCACGTAGGCTCGAATCGTGTCGTACGATAGATGCCGAGTCACAGAGAATAATTAAATCAGAAATAGAACACTGGAATAGAGTATTGTAACGAATTGCCACAAGCGTACTTCTGATAATCTGTATCAACATAACAATGGTCATTTTTTAAAACTAGTAGAGTTTTTAGCCGTATTTGATCCCGTTATGCAGGAACATCTACGCAGAGTTTTGAAAAAAGAGGAGAAACATGCAACCTACTTAAGTAAAACAATTCAAAATGAGTTCATTAATACAATTTCAGACTTTATAAAAAAACATATTATGGAAGCTGTCATTACATCGAAATATTATTCGATTATTTTGGATTGTACTCCAGAAGCTTACAAAAACGATCAGAGGACCATGATAATTAGGTATATTTCTATTATTCTATCCCAAGGCCGTTCAAGAACATCAGGGATTGTAATAAATGAAAGTTTTTTTAGGATTTATAGCAATAGAAAATCTACAGGTCTGGCACTTACAGAAATTATCGTGGAACAATTATCAGCACTTGGATTGTCTTTAGAAAACATAATAGGACAAGGGTACGATAATGGATCTAATATAAAAGGTATTCAAATTGGCGACCAAGCCAGGATTAAATCCACGGGCATTTTACGTTCCTTGCAGTAAACTTAGTGGTAAACTACATGGCAAAGTCCTCACTGGAAGCTACAATTTTTTTAATACTGTACAAAAAATATATGTTTTTTTCCACTTCAACATTAAGGGGGTCAATTATTTTGAAGAATGTAAAAGGTATAACTCTATAAACCGCTTAGTGACACGAGATGGGAAAATCGAAAAGAAGCAAAAAAACCACTAAGATATCAAATAGGACAAGTTTACGATGCATTGTTTAGTATTTACCAAAACACAGATATAGATACCTCCACACGAGACAAAGCTTCAGGTTTGTTGTACCAAATTAATCAGTTTAAATTTTTATGTTCTGTTATAATTTGGTACGAAACATTGAACCGCATAATCCTTGTTAGTAAATTAATACAAAGTAAAGATTTTGACTTGGTTTCCGTCAATAAATTACTTAGAAATACAAAAGATTTCTTTCTAAACTCACGTTCAGATGAGTATTTTACTCAAGTTCTTGAAGACGCCAAAGCCTTAGCTTTTGAAATTGATTGCAAGGTATTAGACTTTGAGAATGTGGCTAGACCTCATGCACGATCCAAGAAAATTCAATTTACTTATGAGTGTGTTGACGAACTAATTATTGAGCCTCGTCAAAAAAACTCCTTAGAATTAAGATTTCCAAGATTTCTGAGCACAGTGAACATTTTGCTTTTTTGTATAACATAATATATGCCTTAAGAGAACTTCCCAAAAGATGAATAGTTAGAACATTTTAAGAACCTTGAGGCTATTTTAACTCATGAGAACTCAAGCGATATAAATGCATTAGAACTTTGTGAGGACTTGTTAGTCCTTTGTATGTTTTTAAATAGTAATTTATCTCCTCAAAATGTTTTGAAATATGTAACAGATTTAAGATTTAGTCCAAATATCAGTATTGCACTCAGGATCCTTTTAACTTTACCAGTAACAGTTGCAAGTGGTGAAAATAGATTTTCTAAATTAAAAATAATTAAAAATTATCTGCGATCCACCATGACCAGAATAGATTATCTGGATTGGCTATGATTTCAATAGAACAAAAGGTTTGTGACACTATAAATTTAACAGATTTTATTTAAGATTTTGCAGAACAAAAAGTGCGAAGAAATTACTATAATTACGAGGTAGGATTTAATATTCTCCGAAAAATTGTTTAATTTACACAATTCCATTATTTTAGAACTTTGTGAGGAGTTGTTAGTCCTTTGTATGTTTTTAAATAGTAATTTATCTCCTCAAAATATTTTAAAATATGTAACAGATTTAAGATTTAGTCCAAATATCAGTATTGCGCTCAGGATCCTTTTAACTTTACCAGTAACAGTTGCTAGTGGTGAAAATAGATTTTCTAAATTAAAAATAATTAAAAATTATCTGCGATCCACCATGACCAGAATAGATTATCTGGATTGGCTATGATTTCAATAGAACAAAAGGTTTGTGACACTATAAATTTAACAGATTTTATTTAAGATTTTGCAGAACAAAAAGTGCGAAGAAATTACTATAATTACGAGGTAGGATTTAATATTCTCCGAAAAATTGTTTAATTTACACAATTCCATTATTTTAGAACTTTGTGAGGAGTTGTTAGTCCTTTGTATGTTTTTAAATAGTAATTTATCTCCTCAAAATATTTTAAAATATGTAACAGATTTAAGATTTAGTCCAAATATCAGTATTGCGCTCAGGATCCTTTTAACTTTACCAGTAACAGTTGCTAGTGGTGAAAATAGATTTTCTAAATTAAAAATAATTAAAAATTATCTGCGATCCACCATGACCAGAATAGATTATCTGGTTTGGCTATGATTTCAATAGAACAAAAGGTTTGTGACACTATAAATTTAACAGATTTTATTTAAGATTTTGCAGAACAAAAAGTGCGAAGAAATTACTATAATTACGAGGTAGGATTTAATATTCTCCGAAAAATTGTTTAATTTACACAATTCCATTATTTTAGAACTTTGTGAGGAGTTGTTAGTCCTTTGTATGTTTTTAAATAGTAATTTATCTCCTCAAAATATTTTAAAATATGTAACAGATTTAAGATTTAGTCCAAATATCAGTATTGCGCTCAGGATCCTTTTAACTTTACCAGTAACTGTTGCTAGTGGTGAAAATAGATTTTCTAAATTAAAAATAATAAAAAATTATCTGCGATCCACAATGACACAGATTAGATTATCTGGGTTCACTATAAATTTATCAGATTTTATTAAAGATTTTGCAGAACAAAAAGTGCGAAGCAATTACTATAATTACGAGGCAGGATTTAATATTCTCCGAAAAGTTGTTTAATTTACACAATTTCATTATTTAATAAAATAACTGATTTGTTTTGTAGTAACATAATTGTTTTTTATTAGTATTATTTTTTAAAACAAACCTTAACTAAAATACATATGAACCGATTGACTATAATAAACAATTAAACAGCTTGGTCCTAATCTTTTTAACTTCTGAAACGACTTCGATGAAAAATGTTTATTGTTCCTTTAGTTAAAGGGTCATCATACATAGGCAAGATTAGCCCGAGACAGGGAAAAATAGCACAAGGGGAAAGAGGCCCATACGCAGCAGTGAGTCGCGGTAGGTTGATGATGATGATAAAATTGAAAGGTACATAACTATGTCGATAAAAGATATATTAATCCATTCAGTAGTTGCTGTGAAATTCTATAAAAGACATATATTGTATACTTATTAACATAAAAATAGTCATCAACTTTCGTATAGGTACTTCTTCAGAAAACCCAATAGACTGACGCGAATATTATAGGTAGGTATAATTCCAACAATATCATGTTTTTATGTAGGTACTTACGGTACTTAGTACGTACGTACTTACTTGTATACTTAACATCCCCCAACATAACTAGCTCATGACTTATATTTTTTTTATAGAATAACGGTGACAAACGAACACACAGTCCACCTGATGGTAATTGGTTGCTGTAGCCCATAGACGTCTACATCTATATTCGTTTGCGAATTAAAATGCAGATGCGTTGTCAGCCGTAAGGGCTAAGATGGAATGCCTCTTTTCCAGTTAAAAGGGTCTCCGGTTCTCTACAGTCACCATATGAAACACAGCAGCATTAAGCTGCTATTTTACGCTGGTATTCTGTGAGAGCGTGGTCCTTCCCCGGTTGAGCCGACCCATTCGTGCTACAAGTATACTACTAATATAGCTGCAGCATGACTCTACCACGTATAAAATGGTTTTGTGTATGTAAAGGGCGGCGAAAATGATCTTTTCCCGGAGCGGCTAAATAGCTAGATTGAGCCCTGGATGTATTGATCATAATACGTGGGAGAAAATAAATATCAATTATTATTATTGTTATATAATAAGCATCTTTTACACCATTACAAGTCTTTAATACCCTATTAATTGCTTGGTTTAAAGACATTTGTTAACGTTTACCTAACTCAACCCTATTTTTAATCCACGGCCCTACCAGCACCTTTCCTTCCCGAGTAAGGCGTGCCAGGAAAACAAAGCGCGCCTTCCTCCGCAAACTCCACCGGCGTAAGTGACACTCCTCTCCCCCCGCAGCCTCAACACCACCGCATCATCGGTGCGGCTCCGCCAGAGATTATCGTAATTAAGTCGACCATGGTAAATCTCAAACAAATAATAAAGGCCACTTATTATCTCATTATGTCTCGTTATAGTACGTAGACACGCAATTGAATGCACACGAAAGAAGTTTTTCTTCTAATCTTTGTGTCCAATCAAACGCAAAATACGTCTTTATCTTCACCTTACTTTCTCAACCTCATATTTTATCTTTTTTAAGAGTTTTAGGAAATTATCAAAAAACAAAGCACTCTTTTAAATATTATCTCGATATTATAATAATATCGATACGAATTCTGTGAATAGTTATGACAAATCTATGAATAGTTATTATAAAATTTTATGTCAATTATGCAAATAGAGGTTGCAGTTTAGCAAATTACTGAATAAAGTAGTAACTTTATCTTTTAAATACAAGGCTATTGAATTAAAAAAAGCAACGCTGTTATTATGAACTTATTTTTAATTACAAAAAAAAACTCTTATATTTAACATTTTTGAAATTTAATTTAAAAACGATAATCTTTATTAATTAAATACACTATCATATATCCCATGAAAATCTCTAGGGATCATCATCATCATTACTGTCTATTGTGACGCCTCATAATTATTATTAATAAATAATAATTAAATTCATTATACAGACATTTAAAAATGTCTTAGAAATTATAATTTAAACAATAAAATGCAAATAATAAGCATAGAGTTCAAAAATATCCATTTGGAATATTGAATATTATATATATTAGTAAACGCATAAAATGTCTCAAAAAATCTCTAAATTTATTAAAAACCTGCTTAAAATGTTCAAAATATATCAAATCATATAAATACAAGGCGATTATATTGCAATAACAAAGATAAATAACATTTATAATATAATAGAAAAAATGGATTAAAATTTTCTAAGTTGATGAAGGTGTTCGTGTAATAATTGGAAAATTTCTAAGTTAATGAACGTGTTCTTGTAATGTTCCCTTATATTGGGGCGTTGTCGGAGACACATACCCAAGGTTGTACATATATATGGGGTGGTCGGCTGACCGACTGCTAGTACTAAGGTTGCACAATGACTAGTCCTATATTAGGGACTTAACATAGTAAGGTCTGATGAACCAAAGCATTAATATAGAAGGTCTCTATGATGCATAAGCATTATGATAGCAGAGTTATGACTTGAAGTCCCATATGAATAAGACATACAGTAGTATGGTCTATGAAATAAAGCAAGTATGTGGAAGGTCTCAAATATGTAAAAGCATTATATTGAAAGAAGTGGGACTTGAAAAGGATTATTATAGTGGCGTGTAGGTTGCTTCGCAGCCTCTGAGACCGAGGTAAACTTGGACTCACTAACCGATGTGTCCTAGACATATCATCTTAGTGCCGGTGGTAAGCGGGTTTGTTGTAGCAATACGACTTGCCCGTGGACATCGCACACCCCTACCGGTTGTGGGCGGCGTCTTAGCGCATAGCGTTATGATACGTCGGCTATCTTTCGGATTAGGGTGAGTGTGTTTGGTAGTACTTTTAAGTGCAGCAAGCATACTCAACTTCATGTCTTAGTGCAATAGCGCTATGATACGTGGAGTTTTGGCTACTGACGTCTTAGTACCGTACTACTATGATACGTTAGTGGTATTTTTAGTTAACAACATTATCAAATTTTGTTACCAAAGTCGATAGGGATCATGTGGGTGTGTTGTGAGGGGGCGCCATCCGTATGATAGTTGCATTGATGCTTACTGCTACTTGCAGTATTGTGTCTTGTGATGGATCTGCGGGTGTGCTGCACCTGATTCGATGCATCTTGTGGTTCTGGTCGATGGAGGTATGCGGGTGGTGATGTCTGCTGGGACTGTATGGGGGACCTTGGGATGGTGTAAGCCCGACGATAGTCGTATTGATGCTTGTTGCATTCTGTAGCATTGTGTCTCTACGATGGTTGTTTGGCGGGTCGCTATTCTCAATGGCGCTCTCTGCGTCTTGGTTTGACTCACAACCTAAGTAGCTTTGCCCAAGTCGGGTCCCTTCATTGCGGGGCTGCAGACTGTCTGCCCTCCATGATGTTTTATATAACAACTTAATAATATATCTCTATAAAGTTCCCACCTTTGAGAGATTGAAGGCAACTTGTTGGTGGGTGAGACAAACATGATCGAAAAATGCATATACTCAACGTCAGTGACACAAACCCTTTCTGATGGCGAATTATTAATATTATCTTATAACTGCCTATTGGCTATATCTGCCATTGTATTGGTTGGTGGAGCATATGTGTTGACCTCATGCGGGTGGTAGCTGGAGGGAGAATCTGAGGAGGCTCTCAAGGCTGCGGCCGAAAGCCGCGCAACGTGGGACCCCATTCCCTTGAGGTGAGCGGTAGACTCATGACACGCTCTGCGGCCAATTGGCCGTGCTGACCATGCAATTGGTGGTGATGCCTTACACTTACATCACGTCTGCAGGAACGGCGGTCTGGCAGGTGGTGGCGCTCACGGAAGGCTTTTTATGGTCAGTGTGCCTATTGTTGCCTAACCCGTGTGACGTACATTTCACTGTGGCTAGATTTGATCGTATTCTGTATGGCGTTTACACGCATTGACATGCGCGACTTCGGTCGATGTTTGTGCTTACGCACTATCAAGGGGCCAAGTCCTCTTTTACTGGTTCGCCAGTTATTTTGCTGTGGACTACGGTCCAGTTCCAAACTTTGCGTACCCTTCGGGGGGAGCGCATTAAAATGGTTGGCGCTCACCGTGCGCGGCGTGTGTGGGGCCGTGTACCTCCTCCACATTTTTTTTAAAATGTGGGAGAGCGAAGCCCTTGTAACTGGTATTTGATATAAATATTGTGAGCCTTTTCCAAGCGGGAAGGGATTAATTAATAAGGAATTGACTGTTGTGAACCAGATACAAGTGGAATAGGGACAATTTATTGTTCTTAACCTTTTTGAGCTCTGTCTTCGTGAACGGGGTTCTTTAGCTTATAAGACTCTACCAACAGCTTTCGATTGCTCTCGTGAATATTCATTCTTCCAAGATACACCTAAAAGAACTAAGTTACTATACAAACACAACGTAAAAAAGGGTCCTAACTAAGACGATCACGCCATAAATTTATTAAACGGCCTATATTTAAACCTTTAGAAAGATCAAGTTATACTGGTCACGTAAATTAGATGTATTTATATATCTTACAGATATAGATTCTAAAGAAATACAAGTATAAGTGGATATATACTAGAAAAGAAAAAAGATGGGGGGGGGGGGGTTCGTTACAATTTGGTGCCGTGACCAGGATGGAGGTTAAATTTTAAATAGGAGGCCGGTAATATAAAATTATGAGGTAGGCTATATGCCTACAATTTGTTGTCAGTGAAATGGAGAGGTGTCTTGGAGAGTGGTGTTTGCTGGGGGTGGTTGAGAGTCTGGGGGTGGGGCTTAAATATTAAAATTGAGTAATAATATAGGAGGTGTGTGCATAACGGAGCAAAATAATAAAAAGTGAAATAAGTGGAAAGACTCAATTAAACTAAGTGAAGGACACAACAGGTGTAAAAAAAAAAAAAAAAAAAAAAAAAAAAAAAAAAAAAAAAAAAAAAAAACTGCAATCCTATATATTATAAAGTGAAATAAGTGGAAAAACTCAATTAAAGTAACTGAAGGACACAAAAAGTGTAAAAAAAAAAAAGTGGAAATAAAAATTAAAATGGCTAAAAATAAGAAAAAATCAACCTCAGTTAAGGCTAAGCCTAAAGATGAGATGAAAATGCTTCAGAAATTAATTAAGAATGCAGTGAAAACCTTTGAGGTTAAAATAAAGGATCTTGAGGAAAAATTTATTAACCAAACGAAAGATTACCAAATTAAAATAAATCAAGAAGAGGTGTCCGGGGCGAGCACCTCTCATGTAAATGATCCTAGACAAAATATTGTATATAATGTACATAATGTAACAATAGAAAAGCCGAAATTTGGAAATGGAAATACTCATCCAGTATCATTTTTGGAAGATCTCACCAATTATTTAAAGAAAGTTCCATCTAATGGTCTCGAAATTTCGATTGCACAAGAGTGCTTAGTAGGTGAAGCCAAGTATTGGGCTCGCATTAATAATGTGCGTTGGACAACTTTTGATGATTTTAAAGCTGACTTCCTAAGAGTGTTTTGGGGTGAAGAAGAACAAAATAAAGTAAAGAGATTCCTTGTGCAAAATAAATGGAATAGAAGTACACACCCCACCATGGTTAGTTATTTTCTTTATGTGGTTGAGAAGGCACAAACATTATCATATCCGATACCTGAAAAACAATTAGTAACTGATGTCATCAGACATTATCCTAAAACTGTGCAGCAATTATGGAGAATAGCTAAAATTGAGACAATAATAGACACGACAGATTTCTTAAGAAACTTAGATGACATCGACAAACAAGATGAAGGTCATGAACCTTACTATAATGAGAAAAGGAGGAAGTTTAATAATAATACGGAGCAAAAACATAAAGAAATACAACAATCATACAAAACATGGCGTAAACCCGAAGAGGGAAAAAAGAAGGTTAATGAAGTACATGAAATACATTTCACTAATGACCAACCTGATGTTACGGCCCCTGAGCCAAATTTAGAGCTGTAGAGGTCGAACTAGTTCCCGATTCGACCCCTTACAATGTAAAAGGGAACAAAGCATTAAATATGTTATTAAAACTGGGTTGGCGACCTGGTCAAACATTGGGTAAAAACAATAGAGGGTTGCGAAAAACTATTACTTTAAAAGCAAATTTTAACAGAGAAGGCCTTGGTTATAACGACAATGTAAATACCATATTAAACACCTTAAAAGCCAGGTCGGACTTGCCCATAACGTAGTTATTCGTGCAAACCGTCTTCGAGGAAGACGAAGATAAATATCAAAGGGAACTTATAGGGAATATGAGATCTGAAATTAAAGTTTCAATATTTGACAAAGAAATAGACGCGCTCCTCGACACTGGGAGCGATGTTACATGCATTTCAGAAAGTTTATATTTACAAATTAAAGATAATAATCGTAAAATATCAATAATGCCAGTTAAAGCAATGCAAATAAAAGGTGCTGTTGGGCAGCGCAGCACAAAAATACAACAAATGATCATATTGCCTATAAAGATAGATGAAGTAGTCTTTGAAACACAAACTTTAATTGTAGGTAATTTAATAAGACCTTTAATATTAGGCTTTGACTGGCTCAAGAGAAATAAAATATTGATTGATTTGAGAAATACTACTGTTGGAATAGAATTTAAAGTGAAAAACAAAGACTACTTTATACCTTTCAAATATAATAATAAATCTGTATTACATAATAACTGCATCAAACAATGTACCGATGATCCCTTAATAAATATAAAAATAGGATCTACATTGGAGGTCTCTGAAAGGGCAAAACTTAGTAAGGTTTTGGAAAAGCATAAGAATATGTTTTCGAGCAAATTGGGAAGAGCCAATTGTTATGAGCATAAAATTGAAATGATCGATGATGAACCTATAGTTACTAGGTCCTATCCCATTCCATATGCATATAGATCGAAAATGGAAGAAAAGTTAAATGAAATGGAACAAGCTGGTATCATCACAAGGACATCAACGCCTTACAGTAGTCCATTGACATTCACTCTTAAAAAAGACGGCTCAATTAGAGTTCTGCTTGATGCCAGAAGCATAAATAAGAAAATGGTTGCAGAAACAGAGAAACCACCTATACAATTAGATGTTTTGAATTCATTTCACGGAGCGAATTATATCACTACCATTGACTTAAATAATGCATATTTTCAAATTCCGATAAATAAAGATGGTAGAAAATATACTGGATTCACATTCAATGGAAAGTCATATGTATATAATGTTTTGCCGCAAGGATTAAAAACATCAGTAGGAAGCTTTAGCAGAGCCATGAATTTAATATTAGGACCAGAAGTCCAAGAATTTTGTGTGAACTATTTAGATGATCTAGCCATTATTACAACAGGAACGTTAGATAAACATTTGGAGCACATTGATATTGTTTTAAGTAAATTGAACAAAGCTGGCTTAACGTGTAACTTGCAGAAATGTGAATTTATTTGTAAAGAAATTAAAATGCTGGGTTTTATAATTTCAACAGAAGGCATAAAGACAGATCCCGATAAGATTCGAGCGATCCAAGAGTTTCCAGCACCTAAAAAGATTAAACAATTAAGGGCCTTTTTAGGTCTATGCAATTTTTATAGAAGGTTTATACCAAATTACAGCGAGAGCATAATACCGCTCTGTGAATTACTTAAAAAGGGACGAAAGTTCCAATGGAGCGGTAAAGAACAGAAGGCATTTGATTTTATAAAACAACAATTTATTAATACAATACAATTGCATCATCCAGACTTTAATAAGCCGTATTATTTACAAACAGATTGTTCCGGTGTGGGTATGGCCGGAGTACTATATCAGATAGATGATAATAATGAAATGAGAATTTTAGGCTATCATAGTAAAGCCTTAAAAGGCCCCGAATTAAATTGGTCTGTTACTGAACAAGAGTTTTATGCTGTAATAAGCTGCCTAAAGAAATTTGAAACATATTTGCGGGGCAGTAAAGTAATAATATTAACTGATCATAAAGCATTATTGTTTATTAATAATATGAAGTTATTCAATGGTAGAGTAACCCGATGGATTTTGTATATAGAACAATTTAATTATGAAGTACAGCATATATCGGGTAGACGTAATATTGTTGCAGATGTGCTATCACGTTATCCTCCTGATGGCGATTTAATACAAGAGGATAAAAATAATAGTTTAGAAATTGCTTACACAGAGAGCGAACCGAATATTGAGTTGATAGAAAAATTAAAATCCTTAACAGTATATCAATTACAAGATTCAGAGTCGTTGGCTATTATTGAAAAGTTAAAGACATTAAATACTTCCATAATAAAACAAAACAATAAATTTAAAAGGTATAGTTTGAAAAATGATGTATTATATTACAAAACGAATTTACAAGAAGTAATATATTTACCTAAAGCATTGAGACAAGATATTATAAATCAAGTGCATATCGAAATGGGTCATCAAGGACCCTATAAGGTAATTAAATATGTGAGAGACAGATTCTTTTGGAAAGGTTTAACAAAAGATATTAAAAACCAATTAAGGGCTTGTCATTTATGTCAGTTATCTAAGAAAAGCAATATAACATATGTGGGTCCCTGCAAATCTATAATAACAGAAAACATTGGCGATATAGTCATGGCAGACTTATATGGACCACTTGTATCAGGTACCTTTGGGTACACTTTCATATTTGTCATTCAAGATTCATTCAGTAAATTTATCAAATTATATCCTTTAAAACAGTCAACAGCAAAGTCTGTTGTAACAAAAGTAAAGCATTTTGTTGAGATTATAAAGCCCAAGGCAATAATGACAGATAATGGAAAACAGTTCGTAAGTAATCACTGGAAACAATCAATGAGAGATTTAAATATAAAGCCAATATATACCACAGTTAGAAATCCTAGACCAAATACAACAG
This sequence comes from Parnassius mnemosyne, assembly GCA_963668995.1. NCBI lineage: Eukaryota > Metazoa > Arthropoda > Insecta > Lepidoptera > Papilionidae > Parnassius > Parnassius mnemosyne. The sequence goes on along the minus strand of CAVLGL010000068.1, from coordinate 16,767,498 downwards.
AGCGAGTAAATAAAGAGTTGAGCAGATTATTTAGGACGCTGTGTCATACTAACCACAAAGATTGGGCGTTAATATTGCCGAAATTAGAAGAATTGTATAATAATTCTTATCACAATAGTACAGGCTTCACGCCTTGTGAAATTCTTTATGGTGAGTCTAATGAGATGTCTTTTGACAAAGTAATTTCCAAAAGCAAAGACAAACATAATGTCGAACAAATTAGACAACAAGTGCGTAAAAATTTAAAAGAGGCAAGTCGAATAAGAAACACAAAATTTGATAAGCGAAATAGATTAATAAAATATAATATTGGTGACTTAGTAAAAATTTCAAGATCTAGTAGATCAGACGCTGATAATAAAGTTATGAGTAAGTTCAATTTGGCATATGAAGGACCTTATGTAATAGCAGCCCTACCATTTGACAATGTATATACCTTAGCAAATCCAGAGACAAACGAAATTAGAGGAATTTTCAATGCTATTCACTTATTAAAATATTTTAAATAATAATTTCTTTTTGTTTAAATTAGAGTAATTAAATAAATATTGTAACATAAAAGGGTTTTGTGGGTGGCCCATGGAAATAATTGTTTAAGTTAAAGGTCTAAAATTATTAAAGTTATGAGCAAGAGATTTGTTATATGATAGTAGAACATTATTAATATATAATGAAGAGTTGTAAATATAGATTGTAAGATAATTTTGTAATCATTTTTATTAAATAAATATGGGAGTTGGGTCAGGGCGAATGGCTCAAACACATTTATCCTATGTGGTATCGAACTGACCTCAACAAATATCAAACTGGATTGTATGCACATAAAGTGTGACACTATCGAAATAATGTTTCAAAGATTTAAAGATAAATTAATAAAATAAGAAATCGACAATTGACTGCAAACTTTATTAACAACACGATATACAATAACTTGAATTATGGTGTTATCACATTGTGATAATTGTGGTTGAAGGGGTGTTGGTGGCGGCCATTCCCTGGGGCAGGGGGATTTGATAACATATGCCGTATTGTAACAGATTAAAAGAGGAAAGAACAGATATATAAACAATTATTTGAGTGTAGTGTATATGCTCTCAAAATACTAAAATTTTATATTAACGACTCCACTATGTGGATCATTAACATAAAATTTGGGGGTGGATTGTGACGCCTCATAATTATTATTAATAAATAATAATTAAATTCATTATACAGACATTTAAAAATGTCTTAGAAATTATAATTTAAACAATAAAATGCAAATAATAAGCATAGAGTTCAAAAATATCCATTTGGAATATTGAATATTATATATATTAGTAAACGCATAAAATGTCTCAAAAAATCTCTAAATTTATTAAAAACCTGCTTAAAATGTTCAAAATATATCAAATCATATAAATACAAGGCGATTATATTGCAATAACAAAGATAAATAACATTTATAATATAATAGAAAAAATGGATTAAAATTTTCTAAGTTGATGAAGGTGTTCGTGTAATAATTGGAAAATTTCTAAGTTAATGAACGTGTTCTTGTAATGTTCCCTTATATTGGGGCGTTGTCGGAGACACATACCCAAGGTTGTACATATATATGGGGTGGTCGGCTGACCGACTGCTAGTACTAAGGTTGCACAATGACTAGTCCTATATTAGGGACTTAACATAGTAAGGTCTGATGAACCAAAGCATTAATATAGAAGGTCTCTATGATGCATAAGCATTATGATAGCAGAGTTATGACTTGAAGTCCCATATGAATAAGACATACAGTAGTATGGTCTATGAAATAAAGCAAGTATGTGGAAGGTCTCAAATATGTAAAAGCATTATATTGAAAGAAGTGGGACTTGAAAAGGATTATTATAGTGGCGTGTAGGTTGCTTCGCAGCCTCTGAGACCGAGGTAAACTTGGACTCACTAACCGATGTGTCCTAGACATATCATCTTAGTGCCGGTGGTAAGCGGGTTTGTTGTAGCAATACGACTTGCCCGTGGACATCGCACACCCCTACCGGTTGTGGGCGGCGTCTTAGCGCATAGCGTTATGATACGTCGGCTATCTTTCGGATTAGGGTGAGTGTGTTTGGTAGTACTTTTAAGTGCAGCAAGCATACTCAACTTCATGTCTTAGTGCAATAGCGCTATGATACGTGGAGTTTTGGCTACTGACGTCTTAGTACCGTACTACTATGATACGTTAGTGGTATTTTTAGTTAACAACATTATCAAATTTTGTTACCAAAGTCGATAGGGATCATGTGGGTGTGTTGTGAGGGGGCGCCATCCGTATGATAGTTGCATTGATGCTTACTGCTACTTGCAGTATTGTGTCTTGTGATGGATCTGCGGGTGTGCTGCACCTGATTCGATGCATCTTGTGGTTCTGGTCGATGGAGGTATGCGGGTGGTGATGTCTGCTGGGACTGTATGGGGGACCTTGGGATGGTGTAAGCCCGACGATAGTCGTATTGATGCTTGTTGCATTCTGTAGCATTGTGTCTCTACGATGGTTGTTTGGCGGGTCGCTATTCTCAATGGCGCTCTCTGCGTCTTGGTTTGACTCACAACCTAAGTAGCTTTGCCCAAGTCGGGTCCCTTCATTGCGGGGCTGCAGACTGTCTGCCCTCCATGATGTTTTATATAACAACTTAATAATATATCTCTATAAAGTTCCCACCTTTGAGAGATTGAAGGCAACTTGTTGGTGGGTGAGACAAACATGATCGAAAAATGCATATACTCAACGTCAGTGACACAAACCCTTTCTGATGGCGAATTATTAATATTATCTTATAACTGCCTATTGGCTATATCTGCCATTGTATTGGTTGGTGGAGCATATGTGTTGACCTCATGCGGGTGGTAGCTGGAGGGAGAATCTGAGGAGGCTCTCAAGGCTGCGGCCGAAAGCCGCGCAACGTGGGACCCCATTCCCTTGAGGTGAGCGGTAGACTCATGACACGCTCTGCGGCCAATTGGCCGTGCTGACCATGCAATTGGTGGTGATGCCTTACACTTACATCACGTCTGCAGGAACGGCGGTCTGGCAGGTGGTGGCGCTCACGGAAGGCTTTTTATGGTCAGTGTGCCTATTGTTGCCTAACCCGTGTGACGTACATTTCACTGTGGCTAGATTTGATCGTATTCTGTATGGCGTTTACACGCATTGACATGCGCGACTTCGGTCGATGTTTGTGCTTACGCACTATCAAGGGGCCAAGTCCTCTTTTACTGGTTCGCCAGTTATTTTGCTGTGGACTACGGTCCAGTTCCAAACTTTGCGTACCCTTCGGGGGGAGCGCATTAAAATGGTTGGCGCTCACCGTGCGCGGCGTGTGTGGGGCCGTGTACCTCCTCCACATTTTTTTTAAAATGTGGGAGAGCGAAGCCCTTGTAACTGGTATTTGATATAAATATTGTGAGCCTTTTCCAAGCGGGAAGGGATTAATTAATAAGGAATTGACTGTTGTGAACCAGATACAAGTGGAATAGGGACAATTTATTGTTCTTAACCTTTTTGAGCTCTGTCTTCGTGAACGGGGTTCTTTAGCTTATAAGACTCTACCAACAGCTTTCGATTGCTCTCGTGAATATTCATTCTTCCAAGATACACCTAAAAGAACTAAGTTACTATACAAACACAACGTAAAAAAGGGTCCTAACTAAGACGATCACGCCATAAATTTATTAAACGGCCTATATTTAAACCTTTAGAAAGATCAAGTTATACTGGTCACGTAAATTAGATGTATTTATATATCTTACAGATATAGATTCTAAAGAAATACAAGTATAAGTGGATATATACTAGAAAAGAAAAAAGATGGGGGGGGGGGGGGGGGGTTCGTTACAATTTGGTGCCGTGACCAGGATGGAGGTTAAATTTTAAATAGGAGGCCGGTAATATAAAATTATGAGGTAGGCTATATGCCTACAATTTGTTGTCAGTGAAATGGAGAGGTGTCTTGGAGAGTGGTGTTTGCTGGGGGTGGTTGAGAGTCTGGGGGTGGGGCTTAAATATTAAAATTGAGTAATAATATAGGAGGTGTGTGCATAACGGAGCAAAATAATAAAAAGTGAAATAAGTGGAAAGACTCAATTAAACTAAGTGAAGGACACAACAGGTGTAAAAAAAAAAAAAAAAAAAAAAAAAAAAAAAAAAAAAAAAAAAAAAAAAAAAAAACTGCAATCCTATATATTATAAAGTGAAATAAGTGGAAAAACTCAATTAAAGTAACTGAAGGACACAAAAAGTGTAAAAAAAAAAAAAGTGGAAATAAAAATTAAAATGGCTAAAAATAAGAAAAAATCAACCTCAGTTAAGGCTAAGCCTAAAGATGAGATGAAAATGCTTCAGAAATTAATTAAGAATGCAGTGAAAACCTTTGAGGTTAAAATAAAGGATCTTGAGGAAAAATTTATTAACCAAACGAAAGATTACCAAATTAAAATAAATCAAGAAGAGGTGTCCGGGGCGAGCACCTCTCATGTAAATGATCCTAGACAAAATATTGTATATAATGTACATAATGTAACAATAGAAAAGCCGAAATTTGGAAATGGAAATACTCATCCAGTATCATTTTTGGAAGATCTCACCAATTATTTAAAGAAAGTTCCATCTAATGGTCTCGAAATTTCGATTGCACAAGAGTGCTTAGTAGGTGAAGCCAAGTATTGGGCTCGCATTAATAATGTGCGTTGGACAACTTTTGATGATTTTAAAGCTGACTTCCTAAGAGTGTTTTGGGGTGAAGAAGAACAAAATAAAGTAAAGAGATTCCTTGTGCAAAATAAATGGAATAGAAGTACACACCCCACCATGGTTAGTTATTTTCTTTATGTGGTTGAGAAGGCACAAACATTATCATATCCGATACCTGAAAAACAATTAGTAACTGATGTCATCAGACATTATCCTAAAACTGTGCAGCAATTATGGAGAATAGCTAAAATTGAGACAATAATAGACACGACAGATTTCTTAAGAAACTTAGATGACATCGACAAACAAGATGAAGGTCATGAACCTTACTATAATGAGAAAAGGAGGAAGTTTAATAATAATACGGAGCAAAAACATAAAGAAATACAACAATCATACAAAACATGGCGTAAACCCGAAGAGGGAAAAAAGAAGGTTAATGAAGTACATGAAATACATTTCACTAATGACCAACCTGATGTTACGGCCCCTGAGCCAAATTTAGAGCTGTAGAGGTCGAACTAGTTCCCGATTCGACCCCTTACAATGTAAAAGGGAACAAAGCATTAAATATGTTATTAAAACTGGGTTGGCGACCTGGTCAAACATTGGGTAAAAACAATAGAGGGTTGCGAAAAACTATTACTTTAAAAGCAAATTTTAACAGAGAAGGCCTTGGTTATAACGACAATGTAAATACCATATTAAACACCTTAAAAGCCAGGTCGGACTTGCCCATAACGTAGTTATTCGTGCAAACCGTCTTCGAGGAAGACGAAGATAAATATCAAAGGGAACTTATAGGGAATATGAGATCTGAAATTAAAGTTTCAATATTTGACAAAGAAATAGACGCGCTCCTCGACACTGGGAGCGATGTTACATGCATTTCAGAAAGTTTATATTTACAAATTAAAGATAATAATCGTAAAATATCAATAATGCCAGTTAAAGCAATGCAAATAAAAGGTGCTGTTGGGCAGCGCAGCACAAAAATACAACAAATGATCATATTGCCTATAAAGATAGATGAAGTAGTCTTTGAAACACAAACTTTAATTGTAGGTAATTTAATAAGACCTTTAATATTAGGCTTTGACTGGCTCAAGAGAAATAAAATATTGATTGATTTGAGAAATACTACTGTTGGAATAGAATTTAAAGTGAAAAACAAAGACTACTTTATACCTTTCAAATATAATAATAAATCTGTATTACATAATAACTGCATCAAACAATGTACCGATGATCCCTTAATAAATATAAAAATAGGATCTACATTGGAGGTCTCTGAAAGGGCAAAACTTAGTAAGGTTTTGGAAAAGCATAAGAATATGTTTTCGAGCAAATTGGGAAGAGCCAATTGTTATGAGCATAAAATTGAAATGATCGATGATGAACCTATAGTTACTAGGTCCTATCCCATTCCATATGCATATAGATCGAAAATGGAAGAAAAGTTAAATGAAATGGAACAAGCTGGTATCATCACAAGGACATCAACGCCTTACAGTAGTCCATTGACATTCACTCTTAAAAAAGACGGCTCAATTAGAGTTCTGCTTGATGCCAGAAGCATAAATAAGAAAATGGTTGCAGAAACAGAGAAACCACCTATACAATTAGATGTTTTGAATTCATTTCACGGAGCGAATTATATCACTACCATTGACTTAAATAATGCATATTTTCAAATTCCGATAAATAAAGATGGTAGAAAATATACTGGATTCACATTCAATGGAAAGTCATATGTATATAATGTTTTGCCGCAAGGATTAAAAACATCAGTAGGAAGCTTTAGCAGAGCCATGAATTTAATATTAGGACCAGAAGTCCAAGAATTTTGTGTGAACTATTTAGATGATCTAGCCATTATTACAACAGGAACGTTAGATAAACATTTGGAGCACATTGATATTGTTTTAAGTAAATTGAACAAAGCTGGCTTAACGTGTAACTTGCAGAAATGTGAATTTATTTGTAAAGAAATTAAAATGCTGGGTTTTATAATTTCAACAGAAGGCATAAAGACAGATCCCGATAAGATTCGAGCGATCCAAGAGTTTCCAGCACCTAAAAAGATTAAACAATTAAGGGCCTTTTTAGGTCTATGCAATTTTTATAGAAGGTTTATACCAAATTACAGCGAGAGCATAATACCGCTCTGTGAATTACTTAAAAAGGGACGAAAGTTCCAATGGAGCGGTAAAGAACAGAAGGCATTTGATTTTATAAAACAACAATTTATTAATACAATACAATTGCATCATCCAGACTTTAATAAGCCGTATTATTTACAAACAGATTGTTCCGGTGTGGGTATGGCCGGAGTACTATATCAGATAGATGATAATAATGAAATGAGAATTTTAGGCTATCATAGTAAAGCCTTAAAAGGCCCCGAATTAAATTGGTCTGTTACTGAACAAGAGTTTTATGCTGTAATAAGCTGCCTAAAGAAATTTGAAACATATTTGCGGGGCAGTAAAGTAATAATATTAACTGATCATAAAGCATTATTGTTTATTAATAATATGAAGTTATTCAATGGTAGAGTAACCCGATGGATTTTGTATATAGAACAATTTAATTATGAAGTACAGCATATATCGGGTAGACGTAATATTGTTGCAGATGTGCTATCACGTTATCCTCCTGATGGCGATTTAATACAAGAGGATAAAAATAATAGTTTAGAAATTGCTTACACAGAGAGCGAACCGAATATTGAGTTGATAGAAAAATTAAAATCCTTAACAGTATATCAATTACAAGATTCAGAGTCGTTGGCTATTATTGAAAAGTTAAAGACATTAAATACTTCCATAATAAAACAAAACAATAAATTTAAAAGGTATAGTTTGAAAAATGATGTATTATATTACAAAACGAATTTACAAGAAGTAATATATTTACCTAAAGCATTGAGACAAGATATTATAAATCAAGTGCATATCGAAATGGGTCATCAAGGACCCTATAAGGTAATTAAATATGTGAGAGACAGATTCTTTTGGAAAGGTTTAACAAAAGATATTAAAAACCAATTAAGGGCTTGTCATTTATGTCAGTTATCTAAGAAAAGCAATATAACATATGTGGGTCCCTGCAAATCTATAATAACAGAAAACATTGGCGATATAGTCATGGCAGACTTATATGGACCACTTGTATCAGGTACCTTTGGGTACACTTTCATATTTGTCATTCAAGATTCATTCAGTAAATTTATCAAATTATATCCTTTAAAACAGTCAACAGCAAAGTCTGTTGTAACAAAAGTAAAGCATTTTGTTGAGATTATAAAGCCCAAGGCAATAATGACAGATAATGGAAAACAGTTCGTAAGTAATCACTGGAAACAATCAATGAGAGATTTAAATATAAAGCCAATATATACCACAGTTAGAAATCCTAGACCAAATACAACAGAGCGAGTAAATAAAGAGTTGAGCAGATTATTTAGGACGCTGTGTCATACTAACCACAAAGATTGGGCGTTAATATTGCCGAAATTAGAAGAATTGTATAATAATTCTTATCACAATAGTACAGGCTTCACGCCTTGTGAAATTCTTTATGGTGAGTCTAATGAGATGTCTTTTGACAAAGTAATTTCCAAAAGCAAAGACAAACATAATGTCGAACAAATTAGACAACAAGTGCGTAAAAATTTAAAAGAGGCAAGTCGAATAAGAAACACAAAATTTGATAAGCGAAATAGATTAATAAAATATAATATTGGTGACTTAGTAAAAATTTCAAGATCTAGTAGATCAGACGCTGATAATAAAGTTATGAGTAAGTTCAATTTGGCATATGAAGGACCTTATGTAATAGCAGCCCTACCATTTGACAATGTATATACCTTAGCAAATCCAGAGACAAACGAAATTAGAGGAATTTTCAATGCTATTCACTTATTAAAATATTTTAAATAATAATTTCTTTTTGTTTAAATTAGAGTAATTAAATAAATATTGTAACATAAAAGGGTTTTGTGGGTGGCCCATGGAAATAATTGTTTAAGTTAAAGGTCTAAAATTATTAAAGTTATGAGCAAGAGATTTGTTATATGATAGTAGAACATTATTAATATATAATGAAGAGTTGTAAATATAGATTGTAAGATAATTTTGTAATCATTTTTATTAAATAAATATGGGAGTTGGGTCAGGGCGAATGGCTCAAACACATTTATCCTATGTGGTATCGAACTGACCTCAACAAATATCAAACTGGATTGTATGCACATAAAGTGTGACACTATCGAAATAATGTTTCAAAGATTTAAAGATAAATTAATAAAATAAGAAATCGACAATTGACTGCAAACTTTATTAACAACACGATATACAATAACTTGAATTATGGTGTTATCACATTGTGATAATTGTGGTTGAAGGGGTGTTGGTGGCGGCCATTCCCTGGGGCAGGGGGATTTGATAACATATGCCGTATTGTAACAGATTAAAAGAGGAAAGAACAGATATATAAACAATTATTTGAGTGTAGTGTATATGCTCTCAAAATACTAAAATTTTATATTAACGACTCCACTATGTGGATCATTAACATAAAATTTGGGGGTGGATTGTGACGCCTCATAATTATTATTAATAAATAATAATTAAATTCATTATACAGACATTTAAAAATGTCTTAGAAATTATAATTTAAACAATAAAATGCAAATAATAAGCATAGAGTTCAAAAATATCCATTTGGAATATTGAATATTATATATATTAGTAAACGCATAAAATGTCTCAAAAAATCTCTAAATTTATTAAAAACCTGCTTAAAATGTTCAAAATATATCAAATCATATAAATACAAGGCGATTATATTGCAATAACAAAGATAAATAACATTTATAATATAATAGAAAAAATGGATTAAAATTTTCTAAGTTGATGAAGGTGTTCGTGTAATAATTGGAAAATTTCTAAGTTAATGAACGTGTTCTTGTAATGTTCCCTTATATTGGGGCGTTGTCGGAGACACATACCCAAGGTTGTACATATATATGGGGTGGTCGGCTGACCGACTGCTAGTACTAAGGTTGCACAATGACTAGTCCTATATTAGGGACTTAACATAGTAAGGTCTGATGAACCAAAGCATTAATATAGAAGGTCTCTATGATGCATAAGCATTATGATAGCAGAGTTATGACTTGAAGTCCCATATGAATAAGACATACAGTAGTATGGTCTATGAAATAAAGCAAGTATGTGGAAGGTCTCAAATATGTAAAAGCATTATATTGAAAGAAGTGGGACTTGAAAAGGATTATTATAGTGGCGTGTAGGTTGCTTCGCAGCCTCTGAGACCGAGGTAAACTTGGACTCACTAACCGATGTGTCCTAGACATATCATCTTAGTGCCGGTGGTAAGCGGGTTTGTTGTAGCAATACGACTTGCCCGTGGACATCGCACACCCCTACCGGTTGTGGGCGGCGTCTTAGCGCATAGCGTTATGATACGTCGGCTATCTTTCGGATTAGGGTGAGTGTGTTTGGTAGTACTTTTAAGTGCAGCAAGCATACTCAACTTCATGTCTTAGTGCAATAGCGCTATGATACGTGGAGTTTTGGCTACTGACGTCTTAGTACCGTACTACTATGATACGTTAGTGGTATTTTTAGTTAACAACATTATCAAATTTTGTTACCAAAGTCGATAGGGATCATGTGGGTGTGTTGTGAGGGGGCGCCATCCGTATGATAGTTGCATTGATGCTTACTGCTACTTGCAGTATTGTGTCTTGTGATGGATCTGCGGGTGTGCTGCACCTGATTCGATGCATCTTGTGGTTCTGGTCGATGGAGGTATGCGGGTGGTGATGTCTGCTGGGACTGTATGGGGGACCTTGGGATGGTGTAAGCCCGACGATAGTCGTATTGATGCTTGTTGCATTCTGTAGCATTGTGTCTCTACGATGGTTGTTTGGCGGGTCGCTATTCTCAATGGCGCTCTCTGCGTCTTGGTTTGACTCACAACCTAAGTAGCTTTGCCCAAGTCGGGTCCCTTCATTGCGGGGCTGCAGACTGTCTGCCCTCCATGATGTTTTATATAACAACTTAATAATATATCTCTATAAAGTTCCCACCTTTGAGAGATTGAAGGCAACTTGTTGGTGGGTGAGACAAACATGATCGAAAAATGCATATACTCAACGTCAGTGACACAAACCCTTTCTGATGGCGAATTATTAATATTATCTTATAACTGCCTATTGGCTATATCTGCCATTGTATTGGTTGGTGGAGCATATGTGTTGACCTCATGCGGGTGGTAGCTGGAGGGAGAATCTGAGGAGGCTCTCAAGGCTGCGGCCGAAAGCCGCGCAACGTGGGACCCCATTCCCTTGAGGTGAGCGGTAGACTCATGACACGCTCTGCGGCCAATTGGCCGTGCTGACCATGCAATTGGTGGTGATGCCTTACACTTACATCACGTCTGCAGGAACGGCGGTCTGGCAGGTGGTGGCGCTCACGGAAGGCTTTTTATGGTCAGTGTGCCTATTGTTGCCTAACCCGTGTGACGTACATTTCACTGTGGCTAGATTTGATCGTATTCTGTATGGCGTTTACACGCATTGACATGCGCGACTTCGGTCGATGTTTGTGCTTACGCACTATCAAGGGGCCAAGTCCTCTTTTACTGGTTCGCCAGTTATTTTGCTGTGGACTACGGTCCAGTTCCAAACTTTGCGTACCCTTCGGGGGGAGCGCATTAAAATGGTTGGCGCTCACCGTGCGCGGCGTGTGTGGGGCCGTGTACCTCCTCCACATTTTTTTTAAAATGTGGGAGAGCGAAGCCCTTGTAACTGGTATTTGATATAAATATTGTGAGCCTTTTCCAAGCGGGAAGGGATTAATTAATAAGGAATTGACTGTTGTGAACCAGATACAAGTGGAATAGGGACAATTTATTGTTCTTAACCTTTTTGAGCTCTGTCTTCGTGAACGGGGTTCTTTAGCTTATAAGACTCTACCAACAGCTTTCGATTGCTCTCGTGAATATTCATTCTTCCAAGATACACCTAAAAGAACTAAGTTACTATACAAACACAACGTAAAAAAGGGTCCTAACTAAGACGATCACGCCATAAATTTATTAAACGGCCTATATTTAAACCTTTAGAAAGATCAAGTTATACTGGTCACGTAAATTAGATGTATTTATATATCTTACAGATATAGATTCTAAAGAAATACAAGTATAAGTGGATATATACTAGAAAAGAAAAAAGATGGGGGGGGGGGGTTCGTTACACTATCACAAGTCCACTGCTGAACATAGACTTCCCCCAAGGAATGCCACAAAGCACGGTCCTAAGCCACTTGCATCCATCAACTTCCTGCATGTCTTACCAGGTCGTCACACCATCTAGTGAGGGGTCGCCCTACACTACTACCGGTACTAATACACTTCGCATACCGGTACGAGGTTGCCACTCGAGAACCTGTTTTCCCCATCGGTTGTCGGTTCTTCGAGCTATGTTGCCAGGCCATTGCCGCTTCTACTTACTAATCCGTTGGGCTATGTCAGTCTTTACGGTTCTACTGCGGATATCCTCATTTCTAAGTTTATCACGCAGAGAAACTCCGACCATAGACCTATCCATAGCTCGCTGAGCAACCTTGAGCTTCCTCATCCGGCCAACACTGAAAGGCCACGTCTCAGTTCCATAGGTCATCACTGGCAATACGCACTGGTTGTACAATTTCGTTTTCAGGTTTTGAGGTATGTGTGACGAGAAGATGTGTCGTAGCTTCCCGAACGCTGCCCAGCCGAGTTGAATCCGTCGATTGACCTCTTGGTCGAAGTTGGACTTACCTAGTCGGACTATTTGTCCCAGGTAAACATACTCGTCTACAACTTCGAGCTTAGTACTCCCAACAACTACCGGCATAGTTCTGATATGGACGTTATACATGATCTTTGTTTTGTCCATGTTCATCTTAAGACCTATCCGTTGGGAGGCACAATTGAGGTCATTGAGCATAGTGCTTGGTCCTCCAGCGATTCTGCCATAAAGTCTATATCGTCGGCAAATCGAAGGTGAGTGATATACTCGCCATTGATGTTAATAACGTATCCTTTCCAGTCCAGTAACTTGAAAATATCTTCCAATGCAGTGGTAAAGAGTTTCGGGGATATTAAGTAACCCTATTTTACACCTCTCTACTGTTGGATAGGTTTCGTACACTGGTTCTGTACTCGAATAGCCATCGTAGCGCTACTACAGTACGCAGTACGAACTTTTCAGTTTTTTCATAGCATAGGGTGACAAACAAGCACACAGTCCACCCGATGTTAAGTGGATACTGTGGCTATAAGCATCTGAAATTTATCCTTAATTTAGAATCAAAATGCAGATGCGTTGTCATCCCTGAGGACTAAGATCGAACGCCTCGTTTCCAGTAAAAATGGTCTCCAGTTCTCTACACTCACTACACGAAACATAGCAGCATTAAGCAAGCTGCTTTTTTACGCTGGTATTATGTGAATGTCAGTACTTCGATATACCGACAGTCAACTTGGTATTGCTAAAGTCACTGCAGCACCGCTCAAATTTCGACGGAATCAAAGGCTTTCTCATAGTCCACATATGCAAGACATAGTGGCAAATTGTACTCCTCGGTCTTCTGTACAATTCGCCGAAGGGTATGTATGTGATATATGGTACTAAAGACTTTTCGGAAACTGGCTTGTTCGGAAGGCTGGAAGTCGTCGAGTCTGCGTGCGGGACGATTCGTAATGACTTTCGAAACACTTAAGCGTATTCAAAATGTATGATTACGATTCATATTTGGACTCCGTAAATATGATCACATTTCAGAATTTCGTAAACGTTTTAAGTGGCTGCCGATTCGCCTTCGCAGGAATACTCACATCCAGGTAACGTTAACACCCCCCCGAACGGGTTCCCGCCTTGTCGTGGCGGGGGGGCTTAGTAGCCGTGGCTTGGTCAACCACGGTGAACAAAGAGGAACCCCTTGGCTGGCCCGAGGTGTAGGGCCGGCCCGAGGTGGCCACTCCGAGTGGGCTTGGGAAGCCCACTTCGGATGTGTGTCGGGGGGCTGCGGTGAGAGGGGAGTCCGCACCCTCTACCGCTGCAGCCGAGGTGGAGTCGCGGAGGAAGAGGAGTGTTGGTATGGCGATGCGCCACTCGCCCTATCCTCCGCGACTCAGACGGGGCCGCACCGTTAATTGATGCGGAGGTGGTGGGGCTGCGGGGGGAGAGGAGTGCCGGTATTGCGAGGCGCCGCTCTTCCTACCCTCCGCAGCCGTATCTTGGTTGGCGGTGGAGCCATAGACCAGATCCGCCGCTGGGGTCAGGAAGGCTGGTGCTTCTGAGTGCTAGTTTTTCCTGGCCCCATGGCCTTCGCGCATCGGACGCGGGGGCGTCCGTTGCGCATGTGAAATTGGAGGCCGAGGAGGGGGGCGCGCCATGTGTTCTGGTGCGCCTTACCTGAGAGGGAGATGGGGGAGGAGTAGTCCTCTCCCGAGGAGGGGCCGCCATGGGGCGGCCAGCGCAGGTGGGGCCGCGGATGTGTGCGAAAGCGTTCCCGTGGCCCTGCCAATATGCGACGAGGGTGGAACACCATGGGGTTTTAGTCGGTGCGAGTCCGACATAACCCGTCCTTGCCCCCGCGAGGCGGGTATGCGTAGGCATTTCCCCATGTAAAAAAAAAAGGTAACGTTAACAAATGTCTTTAAACCAAGAAATTAATAGGGTATTAAAGACTTGTAATGGCGTAAAAGATGCTTATATAATCATAATAATAATAATTGGTATTTATTTTCTCCCACGTATTATGATCAATACATCCAGGGCTCAATCTAGCTATTTAGCCGCTCCGGGAAAAGATCATTTTCGCCGCCCTTTACATACACAAAACCATTTTATACGTGGTAGAGACATGCTGCAGCTATATTAGTAGTATACTTGTAGCACGAATGGGTCGGCTCGACCGGGGAAGGACCACGTTCTCACAGAATACCAGCGTAAAATAGCAGCTTAATGCTGCTGTGTTTCGTATGGTCAGTGTAGAGAACCGGAGACCCTTTTTACTGGAAAAGAGGCATTTCATCTTAGCCCTCACGGCTGACAACGCATCTGCATTTTAATTTGCAAACGAATATAGATGTAGACGTCTATGGGCTACAGAAACCACTTACCATCAGGTGGACTGTGTGCTCGTTTGTCACCCTTATTCTATAAAAAAAATGTAAGTTATGAGCTAGTTATGTTGGGGGATGTTAAGTATACTAGTAAGTACGTACGTACTAAGTACCGTAAGTACCTACATAAAAACATGATATTGTTGGAATTATACCTACCTATCATATTTGCGTCAGTCTATTGGGTTTTCTGAAGAAGTACCTATACGAAAGTTGATGAGTGTTTTTGTGTTAGTAAGTATACATTATATGTCTTTTATAGAATTTCACAGCAACTACTGAATGGATTGATATATCTTTTTATCGACATAGTTATGTACCTTTCAATTTTATCATCATCATCAACCTACTGCGACTCACTGCTGCGTATGGGCCTCTTTTCCCTTGTGCTATTTTTCACTGTCTCGGGCTAATCTTGCCTATGTATGATGACCCTTTAACTAAAGGAACAATAAACATTTTTCATTGAAGTCGTTTCAGAAGTTACAAAGATTAGGACCAAGCTGAAAGCAAATGGAAGTTTGTTCAGAAGAATAAGAAAGTAAAATGACGTCACAATAAGTCCAATATGGTGGACACCCAAAGATAGAGGACTATGTTTTTTATGCACCCTCGTGATGTGGATATCAAATGAAAGGGTTTGCTGAGAAGAATACAAAAATAACATGATGTCACACTAAATCCAGTATGCTGGATTTCCAAAGATGGAGGAATATATTCTTTCATAAAATTAGAGAAGAGAGAGTATAATAATAAACCAGACAACGCGTATTGATCATGTGAAGATTTCAGTGAGAATAATCATAATCAAAAAAATATTGTATTGTCATTGGTTCTTCATACGTCTGCAAAACAGGTTAAGAGGCCGGTTCTTAAGAAACGCGCAAATAGGTAGTTACAGTTTTAAAATTATTAAAGAACTGATTTCATTGAATGATACCACAAAAAAATCTCAGTTAGTTAATGGATGGGTCTACACTTTCACTGTGTGTTTCATTTATAAAAAACATCTGGATTTTTGAGAAAAAAAATGGTAAAAACACTTAAAACGGCCTTTTCTGTTTTAAATCTCTAGGTCATTTCGTTATTATTTTAGAAAATATTTTTGGTTCAAACGTGAGATAAAAGTATAGACAACACATTCACCATTCATTATTTTACTAATTGAAACTAAAAAGCAACAATCTAAGCCTAAATATCATTCATTTTTTAACAGAAATCGTCCATACATTTTAGTATGAAACGGTTCGGTTTCCGTAATTCGCTTTATATTAGAGAACACGCGTGAAAAAAATTCAGTGCCGCCTCAATTTGCGAGGTGAGTGCACGCCCGTTTGTAGCGCGATTTGACAAGTCGAGTCGATACATCTATTGTTTGACATAGCATAAGGGTGGGTCGCGAGTGTTGGACAACATTATTTTTATTATTTGTATTGTTCGAATAAGTAGACTAACTATGTATGTGAATTTTATTATGTATTGTTTTTGTAATTATCAGAAATTAATGTACTTATTAAAATAGTAATTTACTTTAATATCTATTTCAGGTAGATAATATGGGAAAACGCAAAAAAAATTTTTAGAATAAAAAAATCTAATTAATAATGTAAGCATATGAAGCGAACCACTCGGAAACTCGCTAGGCAAGCAGTCTTTTTTAGGACTTGACTCAACCACCGGTGCAGTGGGGATCCATGATCTGGACCTTGAGTGAATTGTTGATCAGTGGGTTACCTCTGTGGAGTCCACCTATTGTGATATTATTTCAGACTTTCTGGAATAGCCCTGTCTTGATTGACTCGTCCGGTTCTTTGTTGAGGTTACCTTCCGACTAAGATGACGTTTAGGTTATTTTAGTAATATCTTATGCCAAGGTTATTATTGCAGTAGTTAAATTTAGATCGATAACTAATATTTATAATATAGAAGTTATCTAGTCAGTTAGGCTGTCTTCTAATGTTATGGCTTTTCATTAGTGCTGACAAAATACAGTACGTAACAATAACTCTGTGGTTCCCTTTAAGTGAGTTATCAAAATCAGTATTCAAACGTATATATAATTTTACTTCAAAAAAATCAACATAAAAATGATCAAATTAAAGTTAAATAAAATAATACTTGTAAATTGTATGTTTTTTATAGGATAAGGGTGACAAACGAGCACACAGTCCACCTGATTGTAAGTGGTTGCTGTGGCCCATAGATATCTACATCTATCTTCGATTACGAATCAAAATGCAGATGTGTTGTCACCCGTGAGGACTAAGCTGCAATGCCTCGTTTCCAGTAAAAATGGGTCTCCGGTTCTCTACACTCACCTTACGAAACACAGCAGCGTTAAGCTGCTATTTTGCGCTGGTATTCTCTGAGAGCGTGGTCCCTCCCCGGTCGAGCCGACCCATTCGTGCTACAAATATACCCGTAATATACCTGTAGCATGGCTTTGTCACGTACGAAAATGAATGAAAAATGTATGTGGATTAATTATATCTTATATAATACATAAAACTAAATTAACATAGGTATTTTTTATCGGTCGTTGATAAAGAACCTTTATTTTTAAATCTTTTAATGACAATTGAATTGTGACAAAATTTTATGTTTATTAAACTTTTCATGTTTTTAAATATGTAACTAATGAAAAATACAGGCTCAAAATAAGTCAGTTGGCGTATACTAGACGACACTTTTGCGATCATTTGAAGTGCGTGTAAATTTTGCGGATTTTCCTATACTAAAGTCCAACGATGACGAGCGGGTAGCGGGTTGGAGCTTGAGGAGCGCGCGGAACGCCGCTTATTTTATAGTAATTTTATTTTGTTTATCACATTATTTTAATGTTGATCTATTTAAAAATAATTTCTGTTACATATTCTTTATCGAATAAAGTTTCACATGAAAGATGCATAATACATTTCTCCTACAAATAGTTGCAAGTTTGAAATTAATCGCGACATTTTATACTTGAAACAACCTTTTTTTTAAATATTTTTCCTAAATCTCTAATTAGTAATAATGTGGTTTACAACATAAGTATCCGATAAAAATGTGTATTGACGGTGAAAGAATATTCACTACTCCAAATAATCTCGTGGGTGTGGTAAAAGGCAGATGGAAATCAGTAGATGGGTAACAGCATCTTCCTAACAACAACTAGTTCCAAGGAAAAAATGCGGTTGTCAACCCGCCTGGCAAAAGTGGAAACTATGAAAAATACGCCCTTATGAGGTTTTCTGTTGAATAGGCTTATGTTCAGTAGTTGACTTCGATAGATCGTAAACCAATGTATATTTGATCTCAACATAATTTTAGAAACTGTTAAAACTCTTCAAAACATGGTCATCTACGTCGAGGAACTAAGATTTTTTCTCGTTAAGTGACTTAGTTTTTATGATTTTTGTAAGATAATTTATAATTTTTATATATAAAAATTACGTGTCACGTTGTTTGTCCGCGATGGACTCCTAAAGTACTGAACTGATTTCAATGAAATTTTTCACACTGTGTGCATTTTGGTCCAACTTGAAAGATATGATAGTTTTTATCCCGCTAAATGACCCTAAAAATGTTTTATTGCGAATTTAAGGATTTTTATAGGAATGGTCGTTGGAAAGGGCAGAACAACGTCTGCCTGGCGAGCTAGTATAAAATAAATATGAACGTATTAAATATTATTAGGTATTCAAGAAGAGATATGAAATTTTCATAAACTACCAGCACTTTATTAAAATATTTTCATTATTACTTACTTACTTACTTACTTATCTTCACGCACAATCCCTGACGGGGTAGCCAGAGAGAACAGTTCGCCAAGTGTCACGATCCTTACATACCTCTTTCGCTTCTTTCAGATTCATTATCTTCTTCATACATGCATGTCTAGGTATCCGAGTACTCTTGACCCTACCCTCTTCGAGCAATTTGCACACATGGTCTTCGAAAGTTAGTCTCGGTCTACCTCGACACCTTTTAATATTAACTTTCGCGCTATATATTTTCTTCACCATTCGGTCTTCACTCATTCGCTCAACGTGCCCATACCACCGAAGCACGCCCTTATCAATTTTTGTGATAAGGTCATCTTTCAAACCTGCCATATTGCGAATCTCTTCGTTTCGCTTTCGGTCGGCCATGGTAACGCCGCACATTTTACGAAGAGATCGCATCTCCACTGCATTCAACTTGCTTTTATGCTTCTTCTGGCATACCCAGGTTTCGCTGCCATATAACAAAGTCGGTACCAACACTGCGTTATGTATTGCAAGGCGTGCACTCTTGACTACGCCTTGCCTTTTGACTAACGCAGTCAGGGCACCATTGACTTTGTTC
This sequence comes from Parnassius mnemosyne, assembly GCA_963668995.1. Lineage (NCBI taxonomy): Eukaryota > Metazoa > Arthropoda > Insecta > Lepidoptera > Papilionidae > Parnassius > Parnassius mnemosyne. The sequence goes on along the minus strand of CAVLGL010000068.1, from coordinate 16,748,255 downwards.
CCGGCAGCGACACGCCTGTCCACATCTAAATCACATCTTCCATCCCGGCTAAAAGCACTCCCCAAGTATACAATTTCATTTACTTGTTCTAGACATTCCTGATTTACCCATATTTCACACTTCGTTCTCTCTTCGTCCCTTTCAAATACCAGAACCTTAGTTTTATTAGCATTCAAACGGAGACCTTTAATTTCACATTCCTCTTTCATACACGTGACTAATGCCTGCAGTTCTGCCTCTGATGGTGCAATAAGCACTGTATCATCAGCATACAGCAGACAATTTACTTTTATGTCACCCAATTTCACACCCAAACAGCTATCTTTCAGCTTTTGTAAACAGCTGTCGAGATACAGTATGAACAGCCAGCAAGACATGACACAACCCTGTTTTACGCCCGTTTGGACGCTAAGCATGGGTGACAGGTCATGCCATACCCGCACACAGGCTTTACAGTCACAGTAAAGAGACTGCACAGCCCTTAGCAATCGACCATCCACACCATACCCCGGCAACAGTTCCCACATTTTCTTCCTTACAACCTTATCAAATGCTTTCTCAAGATCCACAAAAGCACAGAAAATCTTCTGGTTAGCAGCCAGAAGCTTTTCCGTGATCATGCGGAGAGAAAACATTTGATCCGTGCATCCTCTTCCAGGTCTAAATCCGCATTGTGCCTCCCATAGAAATCTTTCCGATTTCTCTTGCATCCTACGTGTCAAAACCTTCGAGTAAACTTTACTTGCTAAACTGGTCAAGCTGATCGCCCGATAGCACCCGCAGTCAAAGTGTGAACCTTTACCTTTATATAAAGGCACAATGACTGCGGATCGCCAATCATCCGGGACATCCCCCGTCCGCCAGCACAAATTGCACAGCAGATGAAGCTGTCCCAGACGCGAGGCCCACCATACTTGACCATTTCAGCAGTAACTCTGTCTAGTCCCGCAGCCTTACCATATTTCAAACTTCGAATCGCACGTTCAATCTCTTTCATACTGATGACCTCAGTGTCATCGAGGTCCGGGTCTGGCGTACCAGTCACGGCGTCATCCCCGGATCCCTCACTAAGATCATCACACGCATACATTTCTCTATAAAATTCGCTCCATCGCTGCATGACGTCCGATTTTTCTGAGAGGACGTCATTAGTTCTCGAAAGCAATTTGTTCATTCTTAAGGCCGTCGCACCACTTCGGGTCCTTCCAACCTCTTTCCAGAAGAGTTTGAAGTTCTCCTTAAAGTTGTGCGACAACCTTTCGTCCGCTTCCATTCTACACCTTTCACGCACTTCCTCAATCAATGCTTTCGTGTGAACTTTCTGCAGCCTATATCTTTCTTTCATCTTCTCTCTCATATCCTTATCATTACTAGAGGCCAAGTAGTCTAACCATGCTTTCTTCTTCTTCTTTACAGCTTCTTTCACTTCATCATTCCACCATGCATCTCTTCTTTTACTACTTCTTCCGCTGCACTTACCATTCCATCCCTAAGGTTCTGCCATGTTCTTTCTACACATTCGTTTCTGCCATCGATGGTGTCAAGCTTTTCGGCTACCCTCGCATGATATTTGTCCCTAGTATCCGCTTCCTGAAGCTTCCAGCTTCGGATGCGACAGACCGACTGTGGTTCTGTCACTGCCGTCCGGTAGCGCCAACCCGCGAACAGACCCCTAAATCTAGTAATCACTAGATAGTGATCCGTTCCCAGGCCAGCACCCCTGAACACTCGCGTTTTCATTATTATTTCTATTAAATTTAAATTAAAAGTTTCTGAGAATAACTAAATATCTAGAAAATATACTGGAAATAACTTCGATTTTAGCACTAATGTTATAATAATATATGAATTTAGACGAACATAATTTTTATTATAACTACTTTATTGTATAAACCATAACATTATACCCATTTATTTAAAGAAAACACGAATTAAGTAAATTATTTCTTCTTAGCAGTAAAAAATGGCCGCAATGGTTGCAACATATAAGATATGATCCACCGTAAAGTACCATAAAGATATTGCTAAGGGGATCATTCACATACAAACCTTGGGGATGCACGCGTTGCGCAGCGGCTCGCTTTAAAAAAATGATGTATCGGCCATGTCAGACACCTCACAGTGGCCTTAGGTATGTCGGCACTTTCGTTTAGTTCAGATGCAAATAACATTTTTAGAAATAATAAATTTAGTTTGTTATTTGATTAGAAACGCTAAAATCCCATTCATAGTACCCCTTTACGTCCCTGAAACGATCAACGGATTGTTTGTTACATACTGTATAAATTGTTTAAACCACTGTGATTGTTCGAATCTGTATTAACCTTTATTTCTTAATAAAATATCATTCTTATGAAACCCACATTTCCCATATTACACAAAACATTGATAATATTTTAAATTTGTTCATAAATAAAAAATAATAGTTAAAATAATACCTAGAAAGCGTACACTCTAGGCCCCTACTCTTAGTCGTCAGCTATTAATTACGGGCTCTAGGACTTCGCAATGTGACAAACAAATGACATAAAAGAAATTGCAAATGGCTACATACAATGCGTGTTTTTTGAGACATTCATGAACATCCTACGAAGACGAACGCGTGATGAATATGTAACTTTGGCAAAACACCAAAAGTAATTTATTCATCTCCAGGGTGCGTATACTAACACTGCGAGGTGCGTCTGTGTGGCTAGAAAATATCAATGTATGTGTTCTATTAGAAGTTCCCACGCTCAAGGACTACAGTCTTAATCAATATATCCGGAAGTGAATGAAAACTGAATTATAATATTTTATCACATACGAACGTACACATAGTACGTGGCATCATGCTAATAAAGTTTATGACTAAATTCATATAGCTGCAGCATGGCTCTACACGTGGTAGAGCCATGCTGCAGCTATATTAGTACTATAGTTGTAGCACGAATGGGTCGGCTTGACCGGGGAAGGACCACGCTCTTACAGAATACCAGCGTAAAATAGCAGCTTAATGCTGCTATTTTACGCTGGGTTTACGAACATGAACCAAATGCATTACGAAATTTGCAGCTTACAGTTTAAGTATAAATTAGTTAACGTATAAAATTATTTTGCCACGGAACGCTGCCTTCACTTGCAGAGTATTTCATGTACTCTTCTCTGACTTTTTTGCTGCATTTGAGGTATTACCAAGATTTGTTCTTTGTAAATTAACTATGGCTGAATCCGTTGTATCATATCCTTGGGTTATTGACCCTTCCTCAACATTTTCTACGTCGAAGCATTCTTGTTGACAGTAAGAACTTTCTGATTTCTTCATTAAAAACTACATAATTAGTAAAGCACAACTGGCCATCATGACAGACTCTATTCTCTTCGGATCAATACAAATTTTTGTGTGAAAAATTCTAAATCGAGATGCCAAGATTCCAAACGCGTTTTCGACAATGCGCCTTGCTCATGATACACGGTAATTTAGAATTCTGCTTTTATTTGTGGTCAAGTCTGATTGCCTAAATGGTTTAATTAAATCTGTTCTAAGTGGAAACGCATCATCAGCCACAAACAGATAAGGCAACTCTCTAGTGCATATACTTGCTTAATGTAAAGCTACTTCAATGATGACCATTAGAACACTAGACTCCTGTGTCTCCTACGTGTGATGGTCTACTTAGCATGTAGGCGCTCTCTGGATCAGACAGTTTTTATATTCGCTGCAGCAAATTTAGTTCGTTGTAATAGATAATATATTTAAAAACTAGTATATTATGTAATTGACCGCGAGGTGCTAGCATTAGAAAATTAATCCCCCAATCTCATATTAAGTCTGTATATTGGCTGGCTCGCTGGTAGCTTCAGAGGTGAAGAACAAGGAAAATAATTCAAAGTACCTTGTGGTTTCCGACATAATGTCGTTATAATTGTTTGCAACGGCTGTATTTTGAAATTATATCCTTCTATTAATGATCTTGGCTTATATATTGATTCCAGTTTTAGCTGGCATGCCCAAGTGTTAAATGTTAGCCAAGCCATTCACGGGTACTCTGTGGGCTCTTTACTGCCTGAAAAACTTTCTTCCATCCATGACCTTACTGGAAACTTTACTTTTACTTTTACTGGAAACGAGGCATTCCATTTTAGTCCTCATGGGTGACAACGCATCTGCATTTTGATTCTTAATCGAAGATAGATATAGATGTCTATGGGCCACAGCAACCACTTACCATCAGGTGGACTGTGTGCTCGTTTGTCGCCCTTATCCTATAAAAAAAAACCTAAGCATTAATTTTGCAATTCTTAATTGATTACGGTTCTTCCCATGATTGATTACGGTGATGTGCCTTTTTTGACCTGAATGAAGATCTTCTCAACAAATATGTTTATCTTCTTAATAACTGCATTTGGTTCATTTTCGTAATGTAATTCGTACGTAAATTTGGTCGTTCGTATGGTGAGTGTAGAGAACCGGAGACCCTTTTTACTGAAAAAGAGGCATTTCATCTTAGTCCTCACGAGTGACAACGCATCTGCATTTTGATTCACAAACGAGGATAAATGTAGATGTCTATGGGCCACAACAACCACTTACCATCAGGTGGACTGTGTGCTCGTTTGTCACCATATCCTATAAAAAAAACTTTGACAATCGACATAATAAATGCATTGTGTGCTTCACGACTTCACGCCACTAGGTACAATAATTAATTTTTATTATACAGTTGCACAGAGATAAAAAGTAATTAAAAAAAATAGTACTTATAAAGATGGAGGTGGTAATTTATATAAACAGACAGTGTTTCGTATGCTTTAGTATTTACCTAGCTCTTTCGATTTTTGGTGTTTCTCCCTTTTTTAATTTAATATGACCTCGCGAAAGATATTTTTTAATTATCTTAGAAATAACGTTAGATGGTAAGTAATATTTCATCTAAAACATATTATATGTAAGGATTACTTTTTATATTTATAGCTAATTATCAGTCTAAATATTATATTAAAGGCCTTACTAGTGGTTTTATTCATAGTTATGTCGTTTTTTGATATAATAAAATTTGGATCAGATTAAATTTATTTATGATTAGTTTTATTCTGAGAATTATAATAATTGAAAAGTTCTTGAAAATCTAAATACATATTTACTGAAGTAATATTTTTTCATTTTTAGATCTTTATCCTCGATTCATATCTCGAGGATAAAAATCTAAAAATGAAAAACTATAATAGATAAATATTATCACAAATCGAACATAAAGCATTTTTATTAAGGACCGCATTACCCATTATTTAAAATTTAGTTTACGAAGAAAATATCATTAATAATGTTGATACTACACGATTTGGTTAATTAAATGGATAAATGAAACTAAATTGGCAAAACCATGTAGAGAAATGGGTAAAAAGAGTTCAGCATTAATTTCAGCCCTCTCTAAGCTTTTCATGACCTTCTACACCGACACAATAATCACGGCTTATCAATCTATATTTAGTTTTTTTTATTATTTGCTATGGCAACTCTACAAGTAAATATATAATTTTTGGAAGCAAAAACAACTGTAGACTATAGAGAGTGGTAATTACTCGAGCACAAACTACTGACACTTCCATCTCTATAAATGTTTAAGAAATTTCGAACATGCAATTTTCCTTGCTTTATCCAAGATCTCGCTTTTACTAGTTCGTAGTTACTATGCGTTATCAGAAACTCACTTACACGTAAGAATAAATGTGGAACAAGAGAGAGAGAGAGAAGGAAAGAGAAAGACGAATAATTTAAAATGATTTTAAGTACTTTAAACTGTGTGTTTAAAATGTGACTGTGGAGAGTACAGTATTTAAAACAGCAAGTGGATGCGGTGTATCCAAAATACAGTTTATAAATTTAGATAAATTAGACGAATTAAATAAATGTGCAATAAAGAGAAAAAACGCAGATTCTAGTGATATTAATTAAAATATTATATTATTATTGACTTTAATTTAATTTGAAATTTTTATCTATTAAGCTTTATCTTTTAAAATATAAATAGTTTGAATTTTTACTTCAAGTTGCACTGATGACTCGCTATGGTCTTAGCGCAAACGAACTATTGCAATAGTGTAAACGACAAAGCCCATCAAATCTGTAAACAGAAGTGGCATTAAGCCGGCCATGTAACTTAAAGAACCGACAGCCGATTGGGAAGAACGTTTTTTAAGTGGGAGTTTCATGCATGTGTTAAAACACCATTAGATGGAGTGACGACCTGATAAGACAAAAAAGTAGGTAATTGTGGTTAAATAAGACTCAGGATCTTGCTTTATGGCATTCATTGGGAGAAACCTATGTTCAGCTGTGTATTGTATGATGGCTGTGAAAGGATGTAATGAGAGTGATAATGAGGTTTTCTGACCATAGTTTTCATCACCGCCGGGCACGTAGTAAATTATCGCTTAAAATTGCAAGTGTCATTTTTATTGAAGCATTAAAATTAACTTGCACAGTTCACAATTAATTTGTTTCGTAATCATTATTAATTAAAATTAGCGAAAGGAAAACAATATATTTAAAAGGCAATTTACTTATATATTTCCAGGGGTTCTACTCAAACGAAGTTATCATCTCTTTATAAAGACGTTGTCATAGATTTTGACAATTACGCACCAAAGATAATTGATAAGGGATTAGCTAATGCCACGTTTATAAAATCGGCGGCTGTGAAATCAAGAATTAAAGAGGTATCTGTATAATATTTAATCATAAGCAGATATTAGAGAGAATTTTTTTTTAATCCTCGGATTAAATTTTGTAAATGGAATAAAATATAACATATACAAATTAAAAATTACAGTTGTATGAATAATACAGTTGTATTATTTATTCGATGGTTAACTTTTTCTGATGATTGATAAAACAGCCCTCAGTGTAAGGGGAAACATGTCTGCTTTTTTTCCAAATTACAATCTCAGCTCTAACGAACGCATGATGGCGTATAAAATTCACCCAAAAACGCTAACCTAAATTTTATAACTTTTTAAAACTTACTATAATGTTCCAAAAAATCTTTGGAGAGAAAATTTGATGTGTCTTTAAAATAAGTCAATAATTTGTTTTAAAAGTGAAATAAATTCAATCTGTAAAGTATGAGTAGTACTTTTTTTTTGCGCCCAGAAGTTATTGAAAAGGGCTACCTCCGTAAACGAGAGGGAGGTGGTGAATGCTTTATACGAGTACATACCATGACAGCCGGCTGTCGTGGTTATGTGGGACTCACTGTAACTAATCTAACCTAACCACCCTAAGTGCCTACCCACTAAACACCACCTGTGAGACTGGCATTGGCTTATGAGGCCTTTCTGCCGAATCGGAAGCGACCCTCTTTTGGGAAAAGGGGGCGCAGGCGGCTACGAGCCGCCCTAGTAGTACTTAAACTAAAAAAGTTATGAAGTTTACAATATGCTTACACACATTTTGGTTAATCACTATTCTTACATTTCGTTTTCCACTAGATGTTTTCTGCTGAAGATTTATACATACATACTACTACATACTGTGTTGATAAAATACAGAGTTCTTAAACTTATTACAAATCGCAGCGTCGGCTCACCCACCCGGCTACGCTTGACGACTGATGCGAGCTTCGTTCTACAAAACTCTATGCTTGCGGAGATAAGCGTCCACACGGGTTGCGATGCTTAATTGACAGTCTGTTTTGGGAGACGTTTTCATAATATTTACCAACTCTAGCATTCCGCTTATCTTTTTTGTTGGTCCCAGAAAATCAATAATTGATGAACTCTGAGGCCTTTTTGCATCAAGTTTGTTGCAAGTTCCTAACATCGTTTGTCAGTCTAATGATATAAAAAGTAAAGTTTTCAGAATATTATTTGATTGGACGAAAACCAGTACAAGGAGAATTTATGGCGTTTGCATATGAAACTCTTGAAAATCCCGAAGTGATTAGTGAAGAGCTGCTTAAAAAAATGCAAGTGATAACCTGCACGGTTGAAATGGTACGTTTTTAGAATGATGGTACTAACTTTTTAGAATAAATAAATAACAATTAAATTACTACGCACTTAACATTAGTGTGTATAAAAGTCGGCTGTGAGGAATAGGGATCAGTCAGTTGTTTCATAACCGCCAATAAGTAACCTATTTTATTGGATCGGAATGCTAAAGCTAAAGCTAAGTAACTTATGTCTTTTGTTATTATACTATATTTTTTAAATGTTAGTGCCATTTGTGACCTATGTATTTTGGTATTATGTATTGTTGGTTTGTTCATACTAATTGTATAAGACAACATAATATTATGTTGTCGTATATAATTAGTACAATATTATTGTAAATATTGTATTGTAAATAGGCAGTCAGGGGGTTCTCATGCTGGTCTACCTTTCCGGTGATCCCGGTATGGAATACGGGTACGCGACCCCGGCTCCCCGAGCTACTGTTATTCTCATACCTTTCCTGCCGAGATAACAGTATCCTTACACCTATGCTCCTACCCCCAAACTTCTTTTTCCTTTTCCCAAAATGGTAGCTTCCTCTACCAGCAATAGCATACCCAAAGAGGGTTGGTGTCAGGCAGGCGGCCGACTGTAAAACTTTTGCCAAATCCCATGCAGTAAATGAATAGTACGAGTTGTGGGACATATGACAGGGCTAGGGCGTACCCCGCAGGCGACGCGCAGGGGCAGCACCCGGCTCCTGTGGGAAGTGGGCAAGGGTTGTCGCACCTTACGGAAGCGGGTGCGACGTAAGAGGCGAGCCCGGAGAGAGAAGAATGTCAGAGTGAGGTTTGCAAGCTGGAATATAGGTACGATGACTGGAAGAGGAAGAGAGTTAGCAGATGTTTTGAAACGACGAAGAGTGAATGTTGCCTGTTTGCAGGAAACAAAATGGAAGGGCAATAAAGCAAGAGAGATTGGGGAGGGATACAAGTTTTATTATTGTGGAAGTGATGGGAAGTGAAATGGAGTAGGAGTTGTGTTAGATAGTGGAATGAAAGAACGAGTGACAGATGTGAAAAGAGTAAATGACAGAATGATAGTTGTTAAATTAATGATTGAAAACAAAGTAGTGAATGTTGTAAGTGTATATGCTCCGCAAACAGGCTGTGAAGAGAGTGTGAAAGAGAAGTTTTGGGAGGAATTTGATTGTATGATGATGGGAATACCTGAGCGTGAGGATGTTTATATGGGAGGAGATTTTAATGGACATGTAGGGAGAGTGAATGACGGGTATGAAAGAGTACACGGTGGATGGGGTACGGAGTGTGGAACCGTGAGGGGGAAGTTCTTCTGCAAGCAGCATGTGCTTTCGACCTGGCTGTAATAAACACGTGGTTCCAAAAACGAGATCAGCATCTTGTTACTTATAAAAGTGGCCACCACGCGACACAGATCGACTATCTTCTGATAAGACGGAACCAAATCAAGAGTGTAAAAAACTGCAAAGTGCTTCCAGGTGAAGACTTAGTATCCCAGCACCGAATTCTGCTGGCTGACATCTGCTTAACTGTTCGCCTCAACAAACATAAGGATCGTCCCCCACCCAAAATAAAGTGGCATTTGCTGCATAAGGAGGGGTATGCAAGTGAATTTAGAGAGCTAGTTGTAAACAAGATGATAGAGATGGGTGATATGGAAGGAATGAGTGTGAATGAGTGCTGGAAGGAAATGGCTGATTGTATCAGAAGTGTGGCAAGGAAGGTGTTAGGAGAAACAAAAGGGAAGCGTATGATAGATAAGGATGGGTGGTGGTGGAGTGAAAGTATTAGAGAAGTTTTGAGAGAAAAGAAAAATGCCTTTAAAGAATGGCAGAGCGTAGAAGACCAGAATGAATCCATAAAAGAAAGTAAGAGAGGGGCGTATAAAGAATGTAAGAAGAGAGCGAAGAAGGAAGTTGCTATTTGTAGGGCAGAGGCGCACGATAAATTATATCGGTCCCTTGAAAGCCCCGAAGGTCAAAAACGACTTTTTCAAATTGCAAGAGCGAGAGAAAGGAATGGAAGAGATGTTTCACATGTAAAATGTATAAAAGATGATTCTGGAAGGATTTTGACTGACGATGAAAGTATAAAGAAGCGATGGAAGGAGTATTTTGAGAAATTGATGAATGACGAGAATGAATGGAATGGTATGCTTGAAAACCCACCAGTGAATATGGGCTTAGTGAGAGAAATTAGTGTGGAAGAAGTAAAAATGGCTGTTAGGAATATGAAGAATGGGAAGGCGGTCGGCCCAGATGGAATACCAGTAGAAGTGTGGAAGTTGCTGAGGGCGGATGGATGGAAGTGGTTGAGTTTATTTTTCGGTAAATTGTTGCAGGAAGAACAAATACCTGAGGAATGGTGCAGTAGTATACTGGTCCCCATTTTTAAAAACAAAGGAGACGTTCAAAACTGCAGCAGTTACCGGGGAATAAAGCTCATGTCACATACGATGAAAGTCTGGGAAAGAGTAATAGAGAGAAGAATGAGAGAAGAGTGTGAGATAACACAAAACCAGTTCGGATTCATGCCCGGTCGAGGTACGACAGATGCCATTTTCGCATTACGCCAATTGTGCGAAAAGTACAAGCGCGTGCATAAAGATCTGCACATGGTTTTTGTCGACCTTGAAAAGGCGTACGATCGGGTTCCCCGTGAGGTCGTGTGGTGGGCGTTAAAGATGAAAGGTATGCCTGGGAAGTATGTGAGGTTGGTCCGTGCTATGTACAGAGCATCCCGTACATGTGTACGATCTGCCGCGGGAACTACGGGCAGTATCGATGTGGCGGTAGGGCTGCACCAAGGGTCGGCACTGAGCCCTTACCTCTTCCTACTGATTATGGACGCTTTGACGTCGGACCTGCAGGATGAGGCACCCTGGTGCATGCTCTTTGCCGATGACATCGTGCTTGTCGGGGAAGAAGGCATCGAGGTACAGAGCAGACTGACGGGGTGGCAACGGAGGCTGGAAAGTGTTGGCCTGAAGATCAGCAGATCCAAAACCGAATATCTGTGCTGTGATTTCGGCGGTCTTTCCAGTCCTGTACCCATGTCGTTGGATGGCGCTATACTGCCTGTCAGCTCAGATGTCAAGTACCTCAGTTCCCTCATTCAAGGCGACGGCGGAATAGATAGAGCTGTGCAGCATAGGATTAACGCAGGGTGCATGAAATGGCGACAATGCGAGGCGATGAATGACGAAAGTAGCGCCAGTGGTAGAAAAGGTGAGAGGAAGCAGATTGGCATGGTTTGGGCATGTGATGCGGAGGAATGAAAGTCATGTCACAAAACGAGTGTTGAATATGAATGTGGAGGGACACACGGGCAGAGGAAGGCCGAATAAAAGATGGATCGATTGTGTGAAGAGTGATATGAGAATGAAAGGAGTAAGTATGGAAATGACGGCTGATAGAGAGGAATGGAACAAAAAGATTTACTGCGCCGACCCCAGATAATGGGAAATGGTTTAGAGAATGATGATATTGTAAATATATTTTATTTAAAAGAAATGTCCCGCTTTCTAGCTGGTTCTTCCCAGGACAGCGGTTTTCTTCGAACTAGTGGTAAAAGTACTATATTGACTAAAATTGTATTTTATTATATTCTAAATACTTTTTCTGTAACCTTACATTTAACATTAAGACAGTAAATTATAAATTATATATTTTAAAACTTTTTCTTTGTGACTCTACATTTTACAAATGCTTGTGACTCAGATTACTCGCAGAGTATAGGAGATTGTAAATGACCATTATTCGCGATTCTACTACCAGTCAGTGTAGTCGCTTCATAACGATGTAGCGGCTCTAATGCCGAAACTGCAATATTTTAGTGGAGAAGCATACCTACTGCACAAAAATAATTCCAAATAAATATATAAATTCAACCTAAATGCTTCGATACCATCGTAGTCCACTAATTCCTGACCGTTATTCAACAAAAAATGGATGTCGTGGACCAGGTGCCTTTGGAGGGATGGACGCGGTAAGAAAGATCTGCAAAACATCTTTAGGGTGTTCAATGAGACCGTGTGACATCCAAATTTTAGTCACACGTGATCTCAACAAGCTGCTTCCCGTGACGCTTGATCACGTAGACGTGACCAGATTGTCGAAAGACATCACCACGATAAAACCGAAGAGTTGAGGAAAGGAGTCACTATGTTGCGCAACATAATTATAATATATGTATATTATAATATATAATATAATACGACACGCGGTAAACTTAATAGTAGTCACGCGATACCGTATATCGGCGGAATGATGACCGTGAAACTTGGACGACCTCTATCGTCGTTGCATCACTATCTCACCTCTTGATTAAGCACACGAGTGCACATGAGTGTACATGAGTGATTGGGAGTGCCTCGCCACGCTTAGTTTTCGCGAATACAGGGACGCGTCTAAGAAGAAAGTCCCTAAATTGTGTTAGATTATGTTTGTTTTATATATATTTTTAGGTTAAGGTATATGTTACTATGGATCAATGCTCTTAATTTTTAAGTCATTGTTGCCTGTAATAAATTATGTAGTAGTGTATTGTATTGTGAGTTGTATTGTATTATGCAGGTGGCTCAGGACCGTGTTTCGTGGCATTCCTTGGGGGAGGCCTATGTTCAGCAGTGGACTTGTGAAGGGCTGTAATGATGATGATGATTGTATTATAATAATATTTGTTAATAAATATTCGTATGGTGATTGAATTACCAGTGAAAGTTTTACTGGTAACGCGGCATTCAATAATCCATCTCATCTCAGGGGTGACGGATCTGCATTTTGATATTTAATCAAGGATAGATGTTGGCAACAGTATCCACTTACTATTATTGTGAACTGTGTGCTATTTGTTTATCTTAACTATATAAAAAAAATTGCAGGTGCAAACATATTTCTTTTTCTGGGACGATTTTGAGGATGGCGGTAGAATACGTTGCGGAAAGCCATGTTGGCATTTACGTCCAGACACTGGGTTGTTAGCGTTAAACGACACCTGTATAATGAGAAGCTTTATTGAAGAATTAGTTAGACAAAATTTCACGGCTGAACTACGTGATGATATTTTGCGTATATATAATAGGGTAAGTATGATAAGAGTTCTTTGCTTATTTACTTTTTATTACTTATTTAATTTATTTCTGACATATTTGCTGTCGACGTGTGGTGGCAGCGTTAGAATATCCCCCGTGCCATTTCATTGTATGGATGTCGTGAGAGGCGGCTACAAGAAATGTCAATAAACTTTCGTCGCTACCTATAGATGGTGATATATTGAGGGCATCCACGACTTTTTCAGCCACCAGGGTGGCGCCACTAGAAAGTAAGGTATAATATTTGACAGATTTCATAGAGGGGAAATTAAATTGTTCGGAAAATGTAAAGGTTATTGTTTCTTTCTGTACTATTAGCTATATTTTATATTAATAAGATTAAAAATAAATAATCCAAAACAAAAATATTCATAAAAATAGATAAATTTAAAAAAAAAGTGAAAAATGCGCAAAAAATTAAAGAGCAAACCACTGACGTATTGCTTTGTGTATATAATATGATACTCTAGAAACTGATAAACTTTTATTAAAAACCAATTTTTCAATTAAATGACATTGTGTAACTAAAAACTTTACTTCAGTGCCAGCTAGCGACATCTGGTGTGCAGAAAATTATTAGCCCTCATTACATCAGACGTTGAATACTTAGACGGGCAGCAGCATCAGCGATGCAAAGACAATTGGAATGTTAGAACATTGCAATTGTCAATCCGCCGGCCAAGCGTATCCTATGGAAACAAATCCTCCTAGCGATAGGAGAGGTTCATCGCCAACAGTAAACTTTTACGTACTGATGTAGAAGATTTATAGAATATGTATTAAAATTAAAAATATTGCAATGTAGAGTAAATTTGGACGAACCAGTAATGTTAATTATAAATTGATACATGATTTCAAATTATAAGTCACTCAGTTGACACCAAAGTTGGATGGACATCATAACTTTAATATTAATGATTTGTTATATTTACGCGAACACTACACATTAAGTAAAATTAACAGATTTTATCGCGTTTAATTCTACTTACTATACTTTTACCACCGACGTTTTGCTTGCTTTTCAGCACCCATAGTCACTACAAATTATTACTAATTGACGTCCCGATGTCAGGTATAACCAGAGACCTTCAGCATTTTAATTATTACTTTTAGTCTTATCTACGCACAATGAACTTAGTGTGTCTTGAAGTCTGGCATTGGTATGCTTGGGTTTAGTTTTAATTTTATTAATTACACGATCCTCAGCAGGCGGTAGTAAACAGCCTCCTCTATTGAAATTTGAAAGTTTTTTTTTAATTTCCATAGCCTCACGTATCATCCCTGGTAAGAATCGATGCTCTTTCGATTCCTACCAAGGATGATACGTGATTGTCAAATCTGATGTAATAGCCGTTTAGAATATGATCGGAAATTGCTTACTGAACAAAATTAAAACTAAACCCAAGCATACCATATCAATGTAAGACTTCAAGACACGGTAAGTTCATTCTACGTAGATCGAACCAAAGTTAATAATTAAAAAAACTGAAGGTACTCCGGGTTAATTCTAATATCGGGACGTGAATCACCTCGGTCCCTGTGGCTACGGGTGTTGCAAAGCACCGGAATCGATTGTAATTAAAAACAAAAATGAGTAAAATTAAACGCGATAAAATCCATAAAATTTGTTTTACTCCACTTTGATAATTATAAATGGCAAAGTTATCAAAAGCCCTGCACTACCTTACAGTAAAACATGTGTGTTGGTAGTTAGTTTTATTCTTGTTCTAGGTTATATAAACTTCATCTTAACTTACTAACTCCTTTTTTTCTATGAAATTGTTCTATTTTATAGATATATTTTATTAGTGCGATAGGCCAATACTTGGATACAATTGCAGCCAGATCAAATGATTACGATAACTTTACACGTGAACAATATAACGCTACAAACGTAATGAAATCATCGTTTTACGCAATCAAGTCCCCAATTTTACTAGGATTAGCACTTGCTAATAAGCTCAGTGAAGAATCCTACAATCACGTGGATAATGTTTGTGATGATATTGGCGTGTTACCACAAATTCATGTAAGTATTATTTTAATTTGTTTATAACCAAAAACAAATGGTAATATTGCAACAAGTTATAAAAGGGAATATATTATTTAAGTAGCAAGGCCAAAGAACGAAACTTGTGCAAAGATACATGGCGGAAATTTCAAAACCTGTCTCAAATACACCAGTCTTTTGATATATTATTATCTGTGGAGTTTATTGTAGTTTAGTGTGGAGATTATTGGTGGTTTTGCGCTCACCCACTCGCATCTTTTGTGCGCTAAGAGTGGGCAAATTTATTAATTTATTTGCACACCAAGTACAAAAACGCGGCAGTCTACCTCCAGGCTAAGCAGAGAATACACTGAGGGTGCAAAGTGCTATCAGCTAATTAAATAATACCTATGTCTACATAATATTACCATAACTACTACTACATACATATAAGATACATATTATAAACATAATTACACAAATATATTATATAGATATACCTTACCTTACTTTATCTTCACGCACAATCCCTGACGGGGTAGCCAGAGAGAACAGATCGCCAAGTGTCACGATCCTTACATACCTCTTTCGCTTCTTTCAGATTCATTATCTTCTTCATACATGCACGTCTAGGTATCCGAGTACTCTTGACCCTCCCCTCTTTGAGCAATTTGTTCACATGGTCTTCAAAAGTTAGTCTCGGTCTACCTCGACACCTTTTAATGTTTACTTTCGCGCTATATATTTTCTTCACAATTCGGTCTTCACTCATTCGCTCAGTGTGTCCAAACCATCGAAGCACGCCCTTATCAATTTTTGTGATAAGGTCATCTTTCAAACCTGCCATATTGCGAATCTCTTCGTTGCGCTGTCGGTCGGCCACGGTAACGCCGCACATTTTACGAAGAGATCGCATCTCCACTGTATTCAACTTACTTTTATGCTTTTTCTGGCTTACCCAGGTTTCGCTGCCATATAACAAAGTCGGTACCAACACTGCGTTATGTATTGCAAGGCGTGCACTCTTCACTACGCCTTGCCTTTTGACTAACGCTGTCAGGGCACCTTGACTTTGTTCCCGGCAGCGACACGCCTGTCCACATCTAAATTACATCATCCATTCCAGCTGGAAGTACTCCCCAAGTATACAATTTCATTTACCTGTTCTAGAAATTCCTGATTTACCCATATTTCACACTTCGTTCTCTTTTCGTCCCTTTCAAATACCAGAACCTTAGTTTTATTAGCATTCAAACGTAGACCTATAATTTCACATTCCTCTTTCATACACGTGACAAATAAATAGATATATATATATATTAAGAGAATATATATATATATACATTTAATAATACTTATATACATAATACATTATAGCTATTTCTGATTCAAACTCCTATAAAACAAGAAAAGGGAAAAGTTGGAATTTAAGGATATCAGAATGAAATTGATGTCCACAAATTACTCCTGAAACGTTAGATAGTGATTCCAGAGCAAGCGGTGGAAACGAACGATACCTTGCTCGTGGCTACACGCACACCGCCCGGTAGCTCGTTCCATAATCGTGACAGGGGAACATGGAGGTTGGATTTTTCCGTAGAACGGAGACAACAATTATGGGAACCACCCTGATACTGAAATTTGCATTTCATATACTCAGGGACAAACGGATCATGTAAAACTGAAAATAATGTGCACAGTATTATGGAATATCTGCTAAAACGGAGAGGTAGCTATTTAAGCTGAGAACGATAAGAGGAAATGTGGTCGTATTTACTTAAAGCAAAAACGAAGCGTATACAATTATTGAGAAATTGATCCAGTTTGTTTAGTAGTTCTTGCGGAGCATCAGCATAGCAAACATCCTTATTATTAGCATTGCATGTGTTCTTTTACGCGGGTTTTGATATATCGTTTTGTTTGCTCTATATATGAGCATCTTGTAGAGGGATATTGTACTTGACGGATGGTAAGAACTGACTAATCTTCTTCGGCGGCTTGAAGAATGTTCTAATAGAAAAGCTTTAAGAAAAAATTACTTCGCAAATATCCGCGTTATAAAATAAAATGATGTGTCTTACCTAGTATGAAGAACACCTCCCGCCCTTCCTCAATTGCGTGCACTAACCCCGTCACCACTAATCCCAGCACCGCTATTCCCAACACCACTACACTAGGCAAGACACACCACTGACGATAATACGACACGTGTTTCGCCTCTACATCGCATGTTGTTCGCAACTCTCTGTACGCGGTTCAACCTCAAAGTGTTCATCGATATGTGAGCAGTTTGACCTGCTTAGGCCTTATCTGAAAAATACTTATCTGAAAAAGTAGCTAATACTCTTCGACAAAACGGCGTTTATGTGGCATTCAAAACAAACAATTCTCTTAGAAATATCTGTAATAATAAAGATAAGTTGGATATTCGTCAAAAGTCAGGTGTTTACAAACTTGTTTGTAACGAATGCCACGCCGTTTACGTGGGTCAGACTGGTCGCAATTTCGAGATACGTTATAAAGAGCATTTAGCCGCGTACAGGAATTGCAATCCCGATCAATCCCATTTTGCCAAACATCTTTTGGACACTGGACACAACCTAGCCAACGACCACTCCTTTAAAGTCTTACATACGTGTAATAAAGGGCTGCGGCTGTGTGTGCTGGTACAGTTAGAGATATTAAAAAGTAACAATAGTACCGTTGCATTGCTGAATGAACAAACAAATATTACTAACTGACCTCTCTTAAATATCTTTAAGCCTGCTCTCTAATAATAGAGAGCCTCGCAATATGGTCGTTTGTCACCCTCACGGTGTTCGGCGATTGGTTGCGTGGTTGGAGGGTGGGCGTTACGCAGCGGTTTGTTTTTAATTTTATAAACGGCTGCGTTAGTCCGGCGGTGATTGGTCGCATGTTTTATCGCATGACGCAGTCGCTCGCTCCTTAAGTAGAGAGCGGATGCGTCATCGATCTGTATAAAAGGCACTTGTTTTGGCTCGCCGCTCACTTAGCGGTTAGCCACCGTAGAGTCTATATCACCTGAGGATGCCTCCTGTAGTAGCGAAACACGTGTCGTATTATCGTCAGTGGTGTGTCTTGCCTAGTGTAGTGGTGTTGGGAGTAGCGGCGCTTGGATTAGTGGTGACGGGGATAGTGCACGCAATTGAGTGAGGGCGCGAGGTGCTCTTCATACTAGGTAAGACACATCATTTTATTTTATAACGCGGATATTTGCGAAGTAAATTTTTCTAAAAGCTTTTATATAATGGATTTCCGCAAAGTAACGCTTGATTCTATTAATTATGTTCTAATAGAAGCTCGTTTCAAGATGTAGCGAATGTTGTCTGTGAGACCTCTGACATATAGTAGTACAGCTGGCACATGCTCGACTGTGGCCGGCTTCATTCGGTCACTGTGACGTAGGCGCGGGACCCGAAGCTTTTCATCGTGCAGAACCTGCTTGACATGCTGAAGCTTGGCGGCCAGGATTTTGCTGTCACATATGATATCTCTTACTCTCTCTAACAAATATTTCCCCACGGTAGCTAACTGTGAAGGATGATAGTTTGATTCACCGTTTAAATATCGGTTAGTATGGGTCTTTTTTCTATACACAGTATGATCTATGGTGTTATTAGGATTCCGGGTGACTAGGACACACGTCTAGGAAAGCTAAAGAATTATTTCTAACTCCATAGTAAATTGAATTTTGAAGTTTATGGAATCAAGATGTTCTAAAAATGCAGTTCCTTTGTCTGATGATAAAATTGTGAAAGTATCGTCCACGTACCGCTTGTAGAATCTTAGAGTTACATGTGCAGTTGGCAGGGCTTTCTCCTCAAAGTCCTCCATATCTGCTGGCATGTTGTTTTCCTCTAGTTTCCTAGTTTCAATTGAGATGCATTCTTCAACAGGTAGGCATGTAAATAGAGACTGAACATCAAAACTGACCATAGTTTCATTGTCAGTAAGACATAGGTATTTTATCTCACTGACAAAATGGTATGAATCCTTAGTGTGTACTCATTTCTATGTCTTCTTAGTAGTGATAGTATTTTTGTTAAGTGTTGGGCCAATCTGTAAGTTTGCGAATCGATCTGACTCACTATTGGACGTAATGGAGCGTTCGGTTTTTTTAGTTTTGGTAACCCATACAACTTCGGTGGTTGTGCCAACTAACAGGTTAACTGCGTGGGACGTTAGTCTAGATTAAACTTCTCGAAGTATTTCTTAATTAGATCGCTAGTTGTTTGATGTGTATTAGTTTAGGGTTTTGACCTTCTGTACGTACTTCTGTCCGATAAAATTTGTTGTATTTTAAAATTGTAATCCGATGTATGAATTATAACCGAAGCAGTACTGTTACGGCCTACGGCTGCTCCCTTAAAGGATCAGATCCCCAGGGGCCCATGAGCTGAAGTCCTCCCGAGCAGACGTAGGTCGGGCTCAATGTGGCCACGTGGAATCTCTCTAATTACTCTAAAATATATGGGGGAGAGTTATACTACGGACAGTCGACCGGAAGGAATTTGGCGGAGTTCACTTACCTCTATCCAAGGTGACTGGTCCCTCCGGAGTCGGTCAGGTCGCATGTGGTTGTGTAGTGCAAGGGAAAGAATGGTGATGTGGTGTGTATCTGGGTGTGACTGATGGTGATTGAACCTAGACCTTAGCCGTCGGCAGCAGCCCGAGCGTCGACACCGCTCCAACTTGAGGGGGCCTTTCGAGGTTATCCACAGTCACTTTCTTGGTTCACCACGATGACAGTCACTTAAATCTATCGTACTATTAACTAGCTTACCGAGGCCACTAACTATCGCGGGGTATAAGGTTACCGCACAAAACACGCCCGGAGTTTCTGGGTCAAAGGTCACTCCCGGTTCGCGTGGCAACAGATAGTTCTAAATACGGAGGCCGCACTAGCTTATATTGTCGAATGCACTTATACAGATTCTGAGTCGGAGCCAATAAGTCCCGGGAAAGGCTATCCAAACAGGGAATGCGCGTTATAATTCCTAGACAGGATATTTACTAGACGCCCTAACTATTCCGCGGTTCCCGCACAAAATTAACAGCGTGCAAACATTAGCACATCTGGCCGACGACTGACTCGCTTGCGACCCGCGCGCCACTGCCACGCTCGGAAGAACTTCAGACCGGAATCGCGCCGAGCCGAGTGACATCTGGTGTCGATTCCGACAACAGAGTTTTGCGCGAACAAACCCCCGTCCCGGACATAAGGATTTAGGTCCGCGAGCAAACCGGTCAGCGGGACACGGTCGAGACTGCAAGTTGCAAGACCGAATCTACAACCAAACTAGGCCACCTTAGGCAATCCATTAGGTCTTGCAACCCTAATCAACGCCTCAAAGATATCCCTAATGTGGCAAGCCGGAGGGTCAGCCTCCACTGGATGCCCCTCCTGGGCATCGCAACACTTTAATAAGTCCTGTACTGGACAGAAGTCCGACGACCTCTTTCAAACACCTATCTGTGCCCCTATGATTAGTTCCGCAATCCGACCGGATCAGCTCTGCAAACAGCGACGCTACACGAAGCTGCCCCGACAAATTTTGTGCCAGCAGTTGCTTCAGTGCAGAGAGCACCCACAAATTCCACATGAACGTCGTCTGTGGAGAGCCGAACGAAACGCACAGATAGTCCCTAGTATGAATTTTCAACAAGTAGGCCTAGCCAGGCCACCCACCATATTATCATTTACTAAAATAGTGCGGCAGCTGATTTCAATCTGATAATCTCCAAAACTAGCTAGCCTGTTAGGCAAGTAGTCCTATGCTCATATTTCAACTAATTTTTCAAAAGCATCAATGTTCAACTACAGAATTAATTCAACCAAATTAATCACCGATGCGCATAGGTCAACTTGCAAATTAAACAAACAATAACGTAAGGGACAGCCCTACTTCTTAGCAAAACAAAAATGATTAAACACTATCATAAACAAAATTTTTCAAATAGCGCGCCATTCAATTTCAGATGAATTCAAATTTTCCTTTCAGCAAACAGACGCAACAATCAATACAGTGATTAAATATATGTACAAAACACATGCAGTAGCATTTAAAAGAGTAGATTAAATTCAATTCTTTTAATTTAAACCGCTACAAATAGGAAAATTTCGCGGAAAGCTCAAAGCATTTTTTAATTTTAATTCAAAGTATTTTTTTAACTAAGTGCTCGACCAAACCAAATCTAATACCCCTTGACAGCGTGATTCAACGCTCCAGGGGGGCCCTAATCTTCCCACCACCAAGGGGAGGCCACATGGCGTGAACCCGAGATAAATAGAGCACAACCTCTAACAGTTGCCACTCGGGTTGTACGCCTTCACTGAGGCCGTCGGCAACAGAACATTTTGACAAGTGGACTGTTGACGGCTTAAGGCTCAGTGGAGGCGGCCGTGGTGGGAGCTAAGGCGGCAGCTAGACAGGGCCGCCTCCATCAAATGGGGAACAGTGGTACACCAGTCGCGGCCACTCAGCTAACGGAAGTGAGAAGGGTCCAGCGGACCGATGAGTGGCCGTGAAGTTCCTCTCCACACGCTGAGGGGGGTCGATGACACCCCCGCCCCTGGGGGAATTACCCCCCGACTGGTCGGGGGAGGGACCCCTTTCAAACTTAGAGGCCTGGTGGCTGGCCGGCGGGCGCCGTGAGTCACCCAGCAGAGGCTGTGGCTGAGCGCCCCCGCCCGTGGGGATCGAGGGCCTGGCAGAGCCCCGAGAGGATACGCCGTTCGCACCAAGGCACAAAACGGCATGACGATCGCCCTGGCAATGCAGATAGGGCCGCCGATGCGGACAGTCTCGCTGGAGGTGTCCTCCCAAACATGAGCCGCACCAGCGGCGCTCCTTGGCGATAGTTCGCCTCGCTGGAACCGGCTTACCTAATAATTTCGGGCACGACGTTACCCGATGATCAGATGCTCGACAATAGGAGCAGGGGGGGGTTGACGACGACTTGCCTGGAGGATTCAGCCTCTCACTGGGCACGGCTCGTAAGTCGTCAACGGTGCCTGCCGCGCTCTCTATCTGCCGGCACTGCTCCTCCAAAAACCGCAGCAGGTCATAGAAGGGCGGAATATAGGAGGCCTCGTCCCCGCCGTACCTCTCCTCAAAATGGATTCGCAGGTCGAGAGGTAGACGGGACAGCACGATGCGGAGCAACAAAAAAGCCCATTCGCCCACTGGTAAACCCAGCCGCCTCAATGTATTACAGGCCACCAAGACTGGATCCAACAGGTCCGGACGCAGTCTGGCCCGGTCACTAAGCAGCGGGAGGCTTAGAAGCTGCTTAACATGCTCGTCTGCAATTCGCCGGACGTTGGCGTATCTTCTGGCTAGGAGGTCCCGAGCAGTCTGGTAGGCGTCGTCCGACAATCTCAAGTGGCCGACGACGCCCAGGGCCTCCCCCTCCAGTGAGGCCAGGAGGTACGCCATCTTTTGGCTCGGGGTCAGGTCACTCCGGGCGTCCACTAGGCTGTCGAAAAGACCAACGAAGGTCAGCCATTCGGAATGGACCCCGGAGAACTTTGGCAGGTCCAGAGTTGGGAGTCGTCCCAACAGCTCCGGCTGAAGCTGCTTCAGAGAGGACTCGGATAGGTTACTCATCCGAGCTTCACGCGCCTCCTCGGCATACCTGCCTTCAGCCTCGATCAACTCGTCCGTGAGCCACAAGAACTGCTCATAGTCCGCAAAGCAAGAGTCCAGGACTCCCTTCTCCACATCCGAATCCTCGAGCTCAGCGTAAGCCTCCTCCACTGCGGCCCTTCGAGCATCCACCTGCTCGAACCGGTTCATCAAGTTATGGACCCTATCCGGTCGACCTATCAAAGCATGGGCGCTTGTGGCCCAGCGCAACTCAGTCCGCAGACAACGGATCAGTAGCTTAGGCGATGTCATCACTATTAAATACAAATTACGACGCGGCTTGAGCACAGATTACAAAGATAACAAACAAAAAATACAACAAAAATTAACAGTTAATAAATGCAGTTCCTATCAAATCGCGTTGAATAGAAATTACACAAATACGAATTACTACGTATCAACCAAATACAAGTTAGCTCAAAAGAAAAGACACAATCAAATTAACAAATAACAAATACTAGTGCGATGAAATCAAGTTAAATTCAAAGTACGCAAATACAATTACTACTCCTTAGTTCAAATACAAATTACAGTACAAACGAAGATACACATCACGGTCGATCAACAAAAATGCCTAGCTCGGAAATCGAACCTTCGATAAGTAATCCACTACAACTATCCGACAACGATAATTAACCGATTACGTAAAAATAACCATCTACCTACATAACGTATATCTCTAGAAAAACTCCCGCTTGCACAACCTAGGGCGCGGCTTTTCAAATTACCCTCTAAACAAAAAAAAAGGCAAGCAACAAAGCAACAAAGGTAAAGAATTCTATTATTACGCACAAAAAAATATTTTTACGTATTACGGACGGGCGTGATTGTAGATGCAAATTAAACCAATCACACCAACGCTCCCTGCCACCAAAATTGTTTAATGTTTATCAAACACTATAGTCGGGATCGACCGGGAATCGAACCCGGAATCGCGCTCTGCTACCAGTTTGTTACGGCCTACGGCTGCTCCCTTAAAGGATCAGATCCCCAGGGGCCCATGAGCTGAAGTCCTCCCGAGCAGACGTAGGTCGGGCTCAATGTGGCCACGTGGAATCTCTCTAATTACTCTAAAATATATGGGGGAGAGTTATACTACGGACAGTCGACCGGAAGGAATTTGGCGGAGTTCACTTACCTCTATCCAAGGTGACTGGTCCCTCCGGAGTCGGTCAGGTCGCATGTGGTTGTGTAGTGCAAGGGAAAGAATGGTGATGTGGTGTGTATCTGGGTGTGACTGATGGTGATTGAACCTAGACCTTAGCCGTCGGCAGCAGCCCGAGCGTCGACACCGCTCCAACTTGAGGGGGCCTTTCGAGGTTATCCACAGTCACTTTCTTGGTTCACCACGATGACAGTCACTTAAATCTATCGTACTATTAACTAGCTTACCGAGGCCACTAACTATCGCGGGGTATAAGGTTACCGCACAAAACACGCCCGGAGTTTCTGGGTCAAAGGTCACTCCCGGTTCGCGTGGCAACAGATAGTTCTAAATACGGAGGCCGCACTAGCTTATATTGTCGAATGCACTTATACAGATTCTGAGTCGGAGCCAATAAGTCCCGGGAAAGGCTATCCAAACAGGGAATGCGCGTTATAATTCCTAGACAAGATATTTACTAGACGCCCTAACTATTCCGCGGTTCCCGCACAAAATTAACAGCGTGCAAACATTAGCACATCTGGCCGACGACTGACTCGCTTGCGACCCGCGCGCCACTGCCACGCTCGGAAGAACTTCAGACCAGAATCGCGCCGAGCCGAGTGACATCTGGTGTCGATTCCGACAACAGAGTTTTGCGCGAACAAGTACCCTTATCGAGAGAATCGTGAGACCTAGTCTGTTGCGTAAGTTTTTCATTGCATTAAATTCATCTTTGGGAAGATTTAATTTCGCCGCTGAGCTTCGACGTAACATAGACGAAAAGTCATGACGTATGGCCTCTCAATATCCCTCTAGAAGATGCAGGAGTGTACAAAAGCCTGATTGTGAATGTGGTCTCTTATATAGGAGAAACAAAACGATCTATCAAATTTCTTTTCAAGATTTTTTAATATTTTTTGAATACCACTCTCCTATAAAGCTGATTTAATAATTGTCAATTTAATTACGATCTTCCTATTTGGGCCCATTTTTGGTCGTTATAGCGGTCAAACCGCGAACTCACTTAATATGCTCATTATGAAGGAACCTAACGTATTATGATGGGCAACTACGGATCCTACCTCTACATTGTGCGTGGCCGGACACGCACTTGGTCAGTTTTTTCATTTCCAATGTAACAATACGAGGGTGAAACTGAAAGTTCTTAGAAAATCAAAAACTGAACAAACTAGCAACTTATTAGTTTTATTATATATTTATAGGGCGGGTGTTCATTTACACCTCTAACGTCGCCAAATAGTCGATTGTTTGCTTGGCGTTGTTGTCGTGGTGAAGGAGGATTCTACTGCGAGGTCGTTTCTCCCGAAGTTTTTTCAAGACAAGTGGCAAAAAATTGTTAGTGTACCACTCTGCAGTAACAGTTTTTCGATCCTCTAAGACAATTGTTGCGTAATGACCTGTCCTTCCGAAGTATGAGGCACCATCTCTATTCCCATGCTTCGACCTCTTTTCATTTAAGTTGGCAACTCCTCCGAAGTAAACACTCAGACAGCGGACTGTCTCTTAGTTTGAGGATCATAACAATAAATCCAGATTTCGTCACCCGTAAGTATGTCGAAAACAGCGTTTGAGTTATCTCCGTTAAATCTTTGAACCACTTCACGACACGACGTGACGAAGATGACGGAGTTTTTGGGCCTCTGTCAAATTATGAGGTATCCACCGGGCACAAAGCTTCCTGACCACTAAATGTTCATGGAGGATTTCGTGCACTTGACTTATACCGATGCCTAAGCTTGTCTAAATCTGTTGATAAGTCACTCTTTTGTTAGTCTCTATCATTCGCCACACAACACTGATGTTATCTTCAGTCGTCGCCATAGAAGGCCTCACGCAGATCATCGGTGAGTAGTAATGAGACCACATTTAAACTAATTAAACCAGTTGTGAACAGTGGCACGAGATGGGGCTCTATCGTGAAAGGCCAATCAAGGTCTATCATAACATTCATGTTGACTTAAATGATATCAAAAATCATAAAAAAATCATTGTACGAAAATGTTCTCGTGTTAAATT
The DNA here is from genome assembly GCA_963668995.1 of Parnassius mnemosyne. NCBI lineage: Eukaryota > Metazoa > Arthropoda > Insecta > Lepidoptera > Papilionidae > Parnassius > Parnassius mnemosyne. Next base: position 16,722,364 of record CAVLGL010000068.1, on the reverse strand, counting down.
CATGCTGACGTGACACAGATAATTTTCAATTGGCCACCAAATTGTTAACAAATGACAAATTAATAAAATACATACACAATAATATTTAGCAAATAGTTCCATTTTTAAAATTTCAACTAATTTTTTTATTATATCGTTTACAAGTGGCCAGTTCCAAAAACTTTCAGTGTCGCTCTCGTAATAACAACATTAATACATATTATCAATATATATTAAGAAATGACATAACATAAATGAAGATGATAATAACTTTTTTCTGATGATTAAAATAATAATAATTTTGAAATTTGTTCACTTATATTCTCAACAAGCTGATCCATTTTCCTCTTTTCAACTAAATTCGGCTTTCACTATTTATTCAAAAATAATCAACTAAAATATTTTATTATTTGAATACAAGGAACTAAAATATATTGACCGCTATGTTGTTATTTATTCGTAAACATAAATTTTCACAGTTATAGAGAAATTACTAAAATCATGTCAATCAATGAAATCATCATCAGCTAATCAAAGAGAAATATAGTAAAACGCAGCAAGAACACCGTTGCATTAAACAACATTAATGTAGCTTGGACTTTAGTAAGGATTTTAAGCTAAGCTAAGAAAGGCCATCAACATGTCGCCATTGCTTGTTTACAAATTATAGAAAACGAAAATTATATTTAGATTTTAAATATATTTTTAGATAAACCAAAATTTTACGCCTATACATATCCCTTCTGATTATTCTTTGGTATTTTAAAAATAAAAATCCTATCAGTAATAGTAAATTAATAAAGAAATCTAATTCCTATTTGATTTTTTTTTTTGATTTCAGAATGATTTAATAGATGTTTTTAATATAGACGGATCAGTGACTGGCAAGAATGGCACAGATATACAGGAAAGAAAATGTTCTTGGGTAGCCGTTGCTGTTTTAGAGAAATGTAATACAGAACAAAGGCGCATTTTCGAAGAGAATTACGGCAGCTGGGATCCGAAGAAAATAGATAGCATTCGCAAACTATATGAAGAGTTGGATATACTACAACTGTACAAGCAAGAAGAAAGAGCTCGTTATGAAACGTTCCTTAAAAAAGTTAATGCTTTGCCCAAAAATGCAACACCGTCTGCTGACTTCTTCTATAAATTTTATGATTTATTTCAAACCTACACACGAGATATCACATGCTTTATGTACGACAAGCATTAAAAGGAAGTTTTGGGATATTTTTTTTTTTTGGTAAAATGCTCGTACGTTTGTGCTTTTGGAGTAAAGTAAAGTATTAAGAAATTATCATTTATTTGTAAAAAAAATATTCTTCATAATTTTTCATGTTGACGTGTCACTTAGCGAAATTTTGAAGACATTATGTAGGCAGCTTGAGCCAGGAGAGTGTTAATGACAATTGTATCTCAAGGTAGCTAAGTAGACAAAGCAATTTGAGGTTTTACATCATCATCGGAGCACTGTTTTATTGTCACACTAATAGATCATATGCGCAGATATTAAGTACTCAAAATCTCATCACTATACATATCAGAATCCTATAACAGTTAACGGCCTCTAGACCAAATTTCAGTCATGACGGCTAGTCTCAAATGATACTAGCTATCAGTTCAGGACAGGATTATTGAGCCCAAGTGCATGCACAAGCACAGGTGCACTTTCTATTCCATCAATCTCGTAGTCCGATAAGTCGGTAATCTGAGATTTGGAGCGAGATCAGGAGTAGGACCTATGGCTTTAATTGCTTTCTGAGGCACGGGGGTGAAAACACCGCCAACCTCCTGACTCTGTACTATTACTGAGTATTTTTTGACAGAAAAACCAAAACACCGTTAACTTTTTGACTCTGGTCTGCTACTGTGTGACAGAAAACCAAATAACAGATTTTTGCCCGATTCGGGATTTGAACCGAATAATCAGTAACCGCGATTACAACCACTAGACCAATAGCAGTAAGCAAGCACTAAGGCAGTCACTAAAACAATTATTTAATCAATAATACATGAGCAGCAATTCGCCGGCGATCATGCTCCCATTAAATCTCCGTTGTGGGATATTACAGATCTACATTATTATCATTTGTAAGATTTTTTTTTAAAATAGTCTTAACACTTTAAATAAAATAAACTGTTTTCGTTAGTCAAAAGTAGTTTTACCGTAATAGAGTCATGGACTGTTTTGGCTTACTTTTTGTACATTTAAATTAATATTGGACATCAATTAAATTATTTACAAACTTCAAAGTATTTTTATTTTGCAATTATAATTAAAGCCTAGTTTGGAAACGCCTTTATTTTTAAATAACATTGCAATAGTACTATTTACAGTATCGGCTGTGTGATCACCAACCCTTGGCAAATCTTTCATGCTGATATTTTCTTCTTCATCAGCCCGTAAAAGTCAGCAGTCAACTGTCAGGCAACTGGGCAACTGGACATGAGCCTCTCACCTTGTAAGAAGGATTTGTTACATTCTATACGGAGGTAGAGCCATTTTGCAGCTACATTTTGATTGCAGCGTAGTACGAATGAGTCGGCTCGGCCTGAAAAGGACCATGCTTTTACAGAATACCAGCGTACAGCAGCATTAGCATTTGCATTTTATGATAGTAAAGTATAGATATAACGTTATGAAGTTTCCTTAATTTTTAAAAAATTTTACCCACTCGTTTACGGTGACGTGACGTTACAATTCGACAGAGCGGAAGGTTGTGTCTGAAGTCGAATCTTTGTTGAACCAAGTCTCTGATTGGAGGTGACTAAATCTAGTACAGTTCATTCTCCAGAAGACATAAGTTTACGCGTTTACCGCTACAAAGAACCACCTCCTCAGTTTCAAGGCACTTCCCATGTTGCTTCAGCCAGTATCGGAATCCTCGGCGTCGACATATGAAATTAAGTGCAGTTTCGTGGTCACTTGGAAGAGAAAGCCAAAATGAGTAAAGTATTTCATGCTGGCACACTACAAGTCGAAGGTTCGGCCCCACATGGGATATTGTTGCCATCTTTGGGCTGGGGCTACGCAGAGCAATTTGAATCGTCGACGATTGAGTTCTTTCCGATCGGCTCGACTCACTGGCGCTGCGAAGAGATATTGCATCCCCTTGCATTTTCTCTGAGGAATTATTCGGTTTAATTCCAGCCGCTAAATTTCATCAACTTACATAACGAAAAACTTACGTTTCCATCCACATCATCTGGATGCTTGGCACGACTACTTTGTGGAATCGTTTACTACCTGCGAATTTCCCGTACCGATTTGACTTAGGGAACTTCAAGAAACGAGCTTACTCCTTTTTAAAAGGCCGGCAACGCACCTGCAATTCCACTCTTGTGTTAGTTGTTCATGGGCGGCGGTCAACACTTTCCATCAGGTGAGCTGCATGCTCGTATATACCCTCTGCTTAAAAAAAGCATTAAGCTGCTATTTCACGCTAGTATTCTGTGTCACTGTCACAATTACTATTGCAAATCCACTGCTGAACCTAAGCCTATCACATGTAATATTACCACAAAGAAAATTCTTGCGCCAACTGCATTCATAGACTACCCTGTGTTAATATTATTACTAATACTGCTTACTAATTTATACTAAGCAGCCAAAATTTAGGGTGAAAAACAAGCTGAATTTTTCATTAGAGTAAGTAAGTTTTTACTAGGAAGACGATATGGGGTAGGACATTCTTACAACACCAGTACACGGTACCCTTACTTTTATAAAATAGAACAGACTACTCGTAAGCAACTAAAACCGTTATATTTTATTATATCGTAATATCTAACAGCTTGTTGTTGTCCTCATGGAGAAGCACAGGGAAAAGAATATGGCTCTGAATTTTTTATTCATAGACCTGCAGAAGGCCTTTGACTGTGTTCCTAGGGAGATGATCTGGTGGGCGTTGCGGTCGAAGTTGGTACGAGAGACCTACGTGGAAATCGTACGTGACATGTACCGCAACTCCGATTCAATAGTCAGGACCGCTGTTGGTGATACCACCCCCTTCCCCATAACCATAGGCGTGCATCAGGGCTCCGTTTTAAGCCCATATCTCTTCAGTGTGATATTAGACGAACTGTCAGCCAGCGTACAGACTCTACCGCAGCCTTGGCTGCTTATGTACGCTGATGATATCGCACTGGTAGATGGGGACAAAGTACGGCTCACCAGACGCGTGCACGCATGGAGGGAGGCGCTTGAGAACGGCGGGCTGAAGCTAAACGTGGCGAAGACGGAGTATATGGCCTGCAACAGCACAGATCTGACGTCTCTCCGTATAGGCGACGACACCGTCGAGCGCACAGACAACTTCAGGTACCTCAGATCTGTGCTTGATGCGTCCGGTGACATTGATCGCGACATCAAGGCCCGTATATCAGTGGCTTGGGCGAAATGGCGCGAGGTGAAGGGTGTCATTTGTGACCCCAAAATGCCGGTCAAGCTGAAGGGACAGGTCTATAAGACCATCATAAGACCTGTCCTTACGTACGGCAGTGAGGCGTGGCCGGTGCTGGAGCGACACCGGCAGTTGTTGCATGTCACGGAGATGAACATGCTGCGGTGGATGTGTGGCGTCACGCGGAAAGACCGTGTACGGAATACATACATCCGCGGCAGCCTCCATGTCCGTGACATTGCTGACAAGCTGCAGGAAAGTCGCCTCCGGTGGTACGGCCACGTCTTACGACGACCATCAAGCTACGTGGGAAACAAATGCCTGGACATGACCTTACCTGGTACCAGGAGTAGAGGACGGCCCAAGAAACGCTGGCTTGATGTCGTGCAGAATGACATGCGCGCCAATGGGCTAGTTGTGAGGGACGCCGAAGACCGTTCAGAGTGGAGGAGGAAGTGTTGGAAAGCGGACCCTGGGTTCTCCCGCGCTGGGCGGGATGAGCAACCGAGATAAACGCTAGGTAGAAGAAGAAGAAGATCTAACAGCTGTTTAACATCAATATAAGTCGAGAAATTATGTACAACTAGGTGCTTGCTGGACATCATTTTTATAATAATCATCTTAAAACATTTCTTCACGAGTATAATTTAGTTAACAAGTAAACGAACGAGGTCAAAATAATTCTTGTACGCTTAATGACAGCCGTTTGTTTTAGATACTAATGTGTAAGCACAGGTGTTGCGTGCATATTTTTTTATAGAAGTGATAAACGAATATACTACTACGACTACGGCACATGGATAGCAGCAACCAACTTCAAACATAGAAGGCTACAGGTTCATTTTTACTTCTAAGGACTAAGATGCCAGACAACCTGTTATTATACTGCCTCTCTATACCATTTAGCGGAATACAACAGTGTAAAAAGACCCAAAAATACCTCTCATCACTCTTTCTTTTAGCGACGCGAGTAAATGTTTCCAAAAATAATTTCCAATTTACAAGATATTTCTTATTTGTATTAAAAGATAAATTTATATTCAAAATAAATGGTTTCAATTCCATAGAAACATAATATTGTGTAATACAAATAAAGATCTAAATGTAATTGTTCGTGTTAAATAAAACATGTTATGATCTTGTGATAAGAGATAAGTTACATAATGACTACATAAGGATAGCATATGTAGAAAGAAATAGTATTATATACTAAACAAAGAAAGTTATAATTTCAGAGAGAGATAGAACTAGCCTCCTATTGAGGAGTCGAGGGTCGTGTACAGATTGGTTGTTCATTTTGTAAGGGATTATAACATCGTCCAAATATATACATACATATAATCACGCCTCTTTCCCGTAGTGGTAGGCAGAGACCACTTCTTTCCACTTGCTACGATCCTTACATACTTGTTTCGCTTCGTCCTCTTTCATTATTCTCTTCATACATGCTCTACGGTTTAGGGTGCTCTTCACCTGGCCTTTTTTCAAGACGTCCCTGATTTGGTCTTGAAATGTCCACCTAGGTCTACCCCTTCCAGCACTTTCATTCACACTCGCCTTATACACTTTTTTCGTCAATCGTTCTTTACTCATTCTCTCGACATGGCCAAACCATCTCAGCATAATATACAAAATAAGTTTAGCTATTCAGCGGGGAAACGCAGCCAGCGTTCTTGGGACGATACCGCGGGAGCAGGACTATGTGATAATTAAGTTTCTAGTTTTAGTTTCTTTTTATTATTATAGTTTTTAATATTGTATGTAATTAAATTAAAGATAAAATATTGTATAATCTATTAAAATAAAACTGACTTTTAATTAATGTTTTATTTAAATATTCTTCGGTGTCTACCCTAAATGGTTAAGGATTAAGAAGAGATACAGTCCACAAATGACTGACGTCAAGACCGGGACCATTCTTTAGGGACTCGTAATCAAAAGTGGTTTCGACCGGTTATTAGTTCTGACTGTGACATATATAAAAGATAACACAATGGCAGCGCCACGGTCCTTAATTTTGTAATATTTTTAATTTCGAGGTAAGTACTATATTATCCCCGTCACAATACGTGGGCTTCCTTGATAATACTCATTATCAAGGAAGCCCACGTATTGAGACGGGCAACTACGGTACCCTACCTCTACATTGTGCGTGGCATCTCGTATCTCTGACAGATTCTAGCTCCAATATTACCGCATAAAGTAAGGATCGAGCAACGATAGATTGGTTTGACAAAGAAAGATTGATATTCGGTTCCGACAATCGCTATCGTACCGTATGAATTAGTTGAACATCAAGATTGATGATCCAACCCCACTTGTCACATTAGAGGCAAAAGTAGAAACTTAAATACAAACACGTGCACGCGTATAGACATTGTTTCAGACTCTTAATGCAGTACATTATCTGAAATATTTACGACTGACTGTGCTCAATAACGTGTATACCGTAACATGCGAAGTATATAGAGGGGTACTTAATGACCTTAAGTATTAAATTATAATTATAATATGTGACATTTTCCTTATTATTTATATTTTCCTTATAAGAGTTATCGCTTTAAAAATAAAGGTTTTCATCTAACTGAATGCCTAGATATAACAAAACTTAAGTAATATGGTTCTCAAAGTTTAATAACACAACTTTAGTTTGTAAATAATTTTATTAGAAATGATACAGATATTAATTATTGATCTTAATCTATGACGCAACAAGAAGCACCAGCATGTAATTAGTAAAAAGATATATTTTACCTCCTTTAGGTTGGTTAACTTAATATAAATTTAATACAATCATCGGTAATTGTTAATATAGACATAATGTATCTGGATAACATTTCGAAATATATATTTTTTTCGGCAGCATATTCCAAGGTCAATGCTTTCATCAACAATTCCATAATATTAGATATTGACACAAGCTGAAACTACACCAGATCTTAAGTAGCAACTGTGGCACCCGAACGACTTCAACCCACCTGAAATATTAAGTTTACAGGTGTATTGCCACCCCTAAAGATTAAGATTGAAGAAAGAAGAGATTCACAGCGTTAATTATTGTTGCTCTTACAATCATATTGGCTTGAAAAACATCTTCAAGCCATATAACACATCAGTAAGTTTACTGTTGTTTAATAGCAATAATTAAAAATTAAAAATTTTGTACAACCGAATTCAATATAAATTATTGAAAATAACTTAAAAACGATTGGCCAGACCTTGATCAATTTTATATAGAACCACATGAGAAGCACCAGCTTTTAAATAAAAAAAGAACCACTAAAATCGGTTCACCCAGAAAAAGGTAACACACATAAAAAGAACATACAGTCGAATTGAGTACCTCCCCCTTTTTGAAGTGGTTAGAAAATAAATGATTTTATTTATTTTATTTTATTTGGAAGACCAACTACTATCATAAATTAGTTAGATAATACTAATAACTACAGTAAGCTAATTAAGGGTCCTCACTAATAGATACAAAGGTGAATTTACAACAGTGATAAACACGATTCAATTCAAGAGTATCCAATACTAACATACTTATGCCACATGAGGGCTTATCTGACATAACATGTATTATACATATAAAAGAAAAAAATAAACACAAATATAAAAGAAGTAAATTGTTAGTTTTGTAACAAACGCATCAATATCTCACTTAGAGCTAAAAAATGCATTATTAAGTATGCGCTTGGCTGACGCATCGCTAGTGTTAAACAAATCGAAGTCAAATTCATTGGCTAGCTTGTTAAAATTATTGCTCGCTCGCCAAATAAATGTATTTTGTCTATAATTTGTAGATTTTTTTTAAAGGATAAGGGTGACAAACGAGCACGCAGTCCACCTGATGGTAAGTGGTTGCTGCGGCCAATAGACATCTACATCTATCCTCTAAATCAAAATGCAGATGCGTTGTCACCCGTGAGGACTAAGATGAAATGCCTCATTTCCAATAAAAAGGGCCTCCGGCCACCTGCACTCACCAAGCGAAACGCAGAGGTAAACCTCTACTTCACACTGGTATTCTGTGAGGTCGTGGTACCACCCCGGTTCGAGCCGGCCCATCCGTGCGACAACAAAAGTTGCCGCGTGGCTCTACCACTGTCAAAGATGCAAAGGGGAGACTTAAAAGTTTGTTGTGTCTAAGAGGTTTGGCAGAACAGCTAAGATGTAGTTGAGATGAAAGCTCAAGGCATTCAAAAGCACTACAAGCTATTTTAACAGAAAAAGCAATCTCACGGCGCTTAGCAAGAGGAAGAAGGTGATGTTTTTTACAATAACTAATATAATTATCAGAGGTATAGCGATAGTCTTTGGTTCTATAACAGAGGTAACGGATAAACTTTCTTTGGATATTTTCAAGTCGGGGAATATATGTTGCATACCTGGGGTTCCAGATTTGAGATGCGTACTCTAAATTACTTCTTACAAGAGAACAATATAGGATCTTTAGAGTTTTAGGCTTAGTGAAATCCTTAGAGCTATGCATCAAAAATCCAAGAGCTTTCGAAGATTTGGAAGATTTATAATAAAGTTTATTTTATGATAAGGTGAAGAATGCGTATTTATTAAAATTTTCTAATGCAAACTGAAAATATTAAAAAAATCTGTCCTAAGACTTACTCATGGTGTGTCGAAAAGTCAAAGTCCCGACTTCAGAAGCTGTTATGTGGAAATCATTTTATTTTTAACCGAGTTTCGTAAGCGAGAAGTTATTATATTCGTTACGTATGTTTTCATGAAAATAAACATGTGACGTTGTATCAGATGTGACTTAGGTTCCGTGAATATTTAAAAAAATCGAGCTTATGTTATATATATATATATATATATATATATATATATATATATATATATATATATATATATATATATATATATATATATATTTATAGGATAAGGGTAACAAACGAGCACAGTCCACCTGATGGTAAGTGGTTGCTGCGGCCCATAGACATCTACATCTATCCTTTGTTACAAATCAAAATGTAGATGCGTTGTCACCCGTGAGGACTAAGATGGAATGCCTCATTTCCAGTAAACCAAGCAATGCACTCACCAAGCGAAACGCAGAGGTAAACCTCTACTTCACGCTGGTTTTCTGTGAGGTCGTGGTAATACCTCGGTTCGAGCCGGCCCATCCGTGCGACAGCAAAAGCTGCCGCGTGGCTCTACCACTGTTAAAGTCAATTTGATACGGCGTGCAGCTGCCTATCCAAGAGTACGATCTTCCCGGCCTATGAAGGAAGATGCCACAAGCAGATACAGGTCGGGCCTCCTAAAGCCAAAGTGGTAAATCTCTAATTACAATAAACAATAAGGGGGAGCGTTCTATCCTACTACCATTCAACAGGGAGACTATTAAAACCGAGCGTACCTACCTATATCCAAGGCGACTGGTCACTCAGTGTTCGGTCAGGTCGCATGTGGTTGTATGATGCATGGGAAGTCAGGGTCAGTAATGTGTATCTATGTGTGACTGAGTGTGGTAGACCTTATGAGACCCCTTTCACATGCAAAATGATTAAACACAATCACAAAACATACACCAATATCCGAACAGCGCGTCATTCAACCTCAAATGAATTCAAATTTTCCTTTCAGCAAAACAGACGCAATGAACAAATACAATTACAAAACATAAGCACAAGCATTCAATTTCAATTTTCCGTGCAACAACAAACACAGTGATCAAATATGTTTACAAAACATATGCAGCAGCATTTAAAAGAGCATATTAAATTCAACCTTTTAATCACAACCGCTACAAATATGAAAATTTTCGCGGTAAACCCAAAAGCATTTTTATTTTTAATTTAAAGCGTCATTAATTAAGTACTCGACTAAAACCAAATTTAATACCCCTTGACAGCGTGATTCAATGCTCCAGGCCCTTCCTAATCTTCCCACCACCAAGTGGAGGCCACACCGTGTGAACCCGAGACCAATAGAGCGCAAACCGCTAACAGTCACCACTCGGGTTGTACGCCTTCAATAAGGCCGTCGGCAACAGAACAGTTTGACAAGTGGACTGTTGACGGCTCAAGGCTCAGTGGCGGTGGCCGTGGTGGGAGCTAAGGCGGCAGCTAGCCAGGGCCGCCTCCATCAAATGGGGAACGGTGGTACACCAGTCGCGGCCACTCAGCTAACGGGAGTGAGAAGGGTCTAGCGGCCTGATGAGTGGCCGTGAAGTTCCTCTCCACACGCTGAGGCGGGGTGATGACACCCCCGCCCCTGGGGGAATTACCCCCCGACTGGTCGGGGGAGGGACCCCTTTCAAACCTAGGCCCCCGCCCGTGGGGGTCGTGGGCCTGGCAGAGCCCCGAGAGGAGACGCCGTTCGCACCCAGGCACAAAACTGCATAGTGGTTGCCCTGGCAATGCAGACAGGGCCGCCGGTGCGGACAGTCTCGCTAGAGGTGCCCTTCCAAACATGAGTAGCACCAGCGGCGCTCCTTGGCTATAGTTCGCCTCGCCGGAACCGGCTTACTTAATCATTTCGGGCATGATGTTACCCGGTGATCAGGTGCTCGACAATAGGAGCAGGGGGGCGCCTCTCAGGCCGCTAGGCTACTGTAAGATGGTAGGGAGCGACGCCCTCCCGCGGGAGCTCCGATAGGCCTGGGGAGGGTTAACGACGACTTGCCCGGCGGATTCCGCCTCTCACTGGGCACGGCTCGTAGGTCGTCAACGGTGCCCGCCACGTTCTAAATTTGCTGGCACTGCTCCTCCAAAAATCGCAGCAAGTCATTAAAGGGCGGAACATAGGAGGCCCCATCTCCGCCGTACCTCTCCTCAAAATGTATTCGAAGGTCGAGAGGTAGACGGGACAGCACGATGCGGAGCAGCAAAAAGGCCCATTCGCCCACTGGTAAATCCAGCCCCCTCAACGTATTACAGGCCACCAAGACTGGATTCAACAGTTCCGGACGTAGTCTGGCCCGGTCACTCAGCAGTGGGAGGCTTAGAAGCTGCTTAACATGTTCGTCCGCAATTCGCCGAACGTTGGCGTATCTTCTGGCTAGGAGGTCCCGAGCAGTCTGGTAGGCGTCGTCCGACAATCCTAAGTGGCCGACGACGCCCACGGCCTCCCCCTCCAGTGAGGCCAGGAGGTACGCCATCTTCGGGCTCAGGGTCAAGTCACTCCGGGCGTCCACTAGGCTGTCGAAAAGACCAACGAAGGTCAGCCATTCGGAAAGGACCCCGGAGAACCTTGGCAAGTCCAGAGTTGGGAGTCGTCCCAACAGCTTCGGCTGAGGCTGCCTCCGAGAGGACTCAGGCAGGCTACTCATCTGAGCTTCACGCGCCTCCTCGGCATACCTGCCTTCAGCCTCGATCAACTCGTCCGTGAGCGAAAAGAAGTGCTCGTAGTCCGTGACGCAGGAGTATAGGACTGCCTTTTCCACATCCGAATCCTCGAGCTCAGCGTAAGCCTCCTCCACTGTGGCTCTCCGAACATCGACCTACTCGAGCCGCTTCATCAAGTTATGGACCCTATCCGGTCGACCTATCAAAGCATGGGCGCTGGTGGCCCAGCGTAACTCAGTCAGCAGGCAACGGGTTAGTAGCTTGGGCGATGATATCACTACTAAATACAAATTACGACGCGGCTCGAGCACAAATTACAAAATAACAAATAACAAATACAAAAAAAAAATTAACAGTTAACAAATGCAGTTCCTATGAAATCGAGTTTATTAGAAATTACACTAATACGAACTACTACCTATTAATTAAATACAAGTTAGCACAAAAGAAAAGACACAAATCAAATCAACAAATAACAAATACTAGTGCGATCAAATCAAGTTAAATTCAAATTGAGCAAATACTACTCTTTAGCTCGAATACAAATTACAATACGTCTAAAGATACACATCACGGTTGATCAACAAAGAATGCCTCGCTCGGAAATCGACCCTTCGATAAGTAATCCACTACAACTATCCAACAACGATAATTAACCGATTACGTGATAATAAGCATCTACCTACATGAAGCATACATCTAGAAAAACTCCCGCTTGCGCACTAAATGGGCGTGGCTTTTCAAATCAACCCGCTAATCAAATAAGCAAGCAACAAAGGAAAATAATTTTATTATTACGTACAAAAAAAATATTTTTACGTATTACGGACGGGCGTGATTGTAGACACAAAATTAAACCAATCAAACCAACGCTCCCTGCCACCAGAATTGTTTAATTTTTATCAAACACTATGGTCGGGATCGACCGGGGAATCGAACCCGGAACCACGCTCTGCTACCAATTTGTTACGGCGTGCAGCTGCCTATCCAAGAGTAGGATCTTCCCGGCACATGAAGGAAGATCCCACAAGCAGATGCAGGTCGGGCCTCCTAAAGCCAAAGTGGAAAATCTCTAATTACAGTAAACAATAAGGGGGATCGTTCTATCCTACTGCCATTCAACAGGGAGACTTTTAAAACCGAGCTTACCTACCTATATCCAAGGCGACTGGTCACTCAGGGTTCGGTCAGGTCGCATGTGGTTATATGGTGCATGAGAAGTCAGGGTCAGTGATGTGTATCGGTGTGTGACTGAGTGTGGTAGACCTTATGAGAACGTTGCCGTCGGCAGCAGCTCGGACTTCAGCACCGCTCCAAATTGTGGTAATCTTCCGCGGAGTCGTCCACAGTCACTTTCTTCGTTCGTCACGAGGACAGTCCTTAACTTTATCGCACAATTAACTAACTTCCAGAAGCCACTAACTCTAATTTGTTATAAAGCGTCATACCCAACACAAATACAGCATGTCGGTCTATACGAAATCCCGTTACTATAAGCAAAAACGTAACACACCGCACGAACACGAGTGTCCGGATCAAAGTTCACTACCGTTTCGCGTGGCAACAATTATTTCTAGAATATCAAATGCCGCAGTAGTAGCTAATATTATCGAATACCCTTATACAGATTCTGAGTTAGACACAAGAAGTCCCGGGAAAAGCTCTCAAACAAGGAACGCGCGATACGAATGCTAGACCGTATATTTACTAGACGCGCTTTAACTATTCCGCTTTCCCGCACAAAAAATGACAGCGTGCTGTCCCAAGCACAGCTGGCAAACGACTCCTGCGCTCACGCGCACTCGCCACACCGCTCGACCGAACGTCAAAACCGGTATGGCGCCGAGCCGAGCGCCCTCTGGTGTCAAATTCCGAAACCAGCGTTCGGGCGTGAACAAATATTTTTAACAATAAAAAAATCTGTATCTCTAAAACGAAAGATTGGATTCTTTAAGCAATTAAAAAAATTCGCTGCTTTTTCTACTACCTACGATCTTTTTAAATGTACTTTTATATCTTAAAACTTCCCTTTCTCGGTTAATTTTGAACGGAGAGAAAAAATTAAAAGGCCTTTTATATGTAGAATTTTAAGCTCTATACATTTTTATTAGAACTTTGTTATCTAATTTTTACTGCCTTCGAGTAATTGCGAAAAAACACTTTTGACATTTTTTTCAGCCCACGAAAATATTTAAAGTTTGATTTTATATCATTAAAACTGCATTATATCAAAAATGCAAAGTTAAGTGCCAAAATTTTTATTTCTGACCTTATTTGACTGAACTATAATGTCTCGTACCACAAGAAAAGGAAAGAAACCGAAAATCGCTAATTTGTAGTTATATTACCCATACCTACCAAATATATATATATATATGTATATATATATATATATATATATATATATATATGCGATTACAAACTAACATTCTTGTAGTTGAGTCTTCGATCGCGATGTTGACCGATTTATGGAGGAATATGTTTTTCACAGTAAAGCTACATTTGTCATTTAATGATACGTATCTTTTCACTACAGCTAGGTTCAGTGCTTACCTTACCTACAATTTATGAACTTCGTCGTTTTTAATGATCCTTTCATACTTATCTAAGTTTATACGGAACCCGCAGGACGCAAGTTCTACTCACATTTGTCCGTCATTTTTTTATTCTTCTATTATTAATAACTTAATTTAGAGTTTATCATTTACCTGTATAGTGATCCTGGCTTTCATATTTCGCCAAGACTACTAATTATATATTTACATATATCGTCCCCGTAGTTGGAAAATTAAATAAGTCCAATTTTGGCGATATTGACTTTTCCCTATTTTCAAAACACCTAAAACATGCCGCATATTTGAGCCTTACAGGCGTTTTCGTATCTTATTCCATTCCAAAAATATAGCCATTTTTGTCGGACAGATGGAATAATAAATATCTTCAGACAAACACTATTTTTTAAAGGAAAAATAAATAACCCAGTAAATAAATCAATAACTGTGGTCAATGATAAGTTAAATGTCAAATAAATTAAATAACATGAGTTGTTGAATTTTGCCTCAACTTCAAAATTCTTTCACAAAACTAACTAAGTTCTAGGAAAACTAAATAACTCTATTTATTTAATTCTGCTATTCAGAATTCTGATATAACGTACTTAATTTATAAATACTTGATGTTATCTATTTCTTCTACAACTAGATAATGATTAATTATAAGATACTAGGCAAATAAAATTAAATTAAGTTGTTTATAATTGCCATAAAACAAAATGCACCTGAGGAAAGTCATCATTAAATTTTAAAGAGAATTTGGCGCAAAATATTCTGATCGGGAACGACGACGGAGAGCGCGGGGGTGAGCGGGTGCGGTTTGATGCATCGCTCACGTGTCGTGCGTTTTAGTCTAATACGTGACCTTCAATTGCGTTGACGTCAGAGTGACCAATAATGGATTCGCGAGGTAGATTTATGGTGAAAATGTGTCAAAAGGAAGAAGATTCATCTGAGGTATGTACCTACGATAATTTAGAACAATTTTTTTGCAAATTAAATTAAGAAATTAGAAATAATACGATTAAGTACGTCTTTCTTAACCGTAAGAACGTTTGAACAACATTAATTAATAATTATGTCATAACTATGTACTGATATTTATTTTATTTATTTTTTCCTCCCTTATGCGAGTTTGAATATCAATCATTTTGTGTAGTGGGAGAAGTTGATAACTCTTCTGCTTTCATTGGAATTTTGACTCTTAAGTTGAAGAATTAAGGTTACTTTTAGCTTGTCACAAATTGTATTTGTTGGGTATTTTTCGTTAAATATTCTTTTAAGAGTGAAACTACGTAGGGTACCTACGTTTAAATCTGACAAGTCTGACAGTAATGGGCGGCAGGACTCATTTGACGATTTTAACACCCCATAAAAAAGAAGGTACCTATAGCAAAAAAATAATTTTTTGTTAACAAATAGATTTTTTTGTTTTGTTTACTAGGCGGTTTTGTTTACTAGGTGCTCAGATAGTTCTTAGGAGTGGTCTCGTTTTAAGTACCTAACTCTTGTTGTATGGCTGACATTATTACCTAAGTGACCTATCCAACCTAGATACCTAATGTATCTAACCGTATCAAAGTTGGCGAATTCCGAGGCTTATTAAGCTTGATGACCAAACGTGTGCCTTGACTTGACTTGACAAATTTGACTGCATAAACTCTTGTCACATGATTATTATTTTACTTGTTTCCTCATTAAATACCTACTATATTATTGCTTCTTATTGTTTTAGGACAAAAATAAGACAATCAAACAACAGGACCGAAGTATCATTATTGTCAGCCCACAAAAACATAATGTTATAACATGCCAGAAATTACCATCCGAAATGAACAAAAATGTTTGCAACGACATAAATTTTGCTGTTGATATTACGATAGAAAAAATGCCCGATGGGCTGTTGGTTACTGATGTTCCTAAGCTTCCTGAGCATGACGGATTTAAGATAATTACATGCGAATTGGCTCCAGCATCAATAATGGCTAGCGAAATGATTACTAATAACATTAACCCACCCCAATCAGCACCTATGCCTGTAAATGTCAGTCCCATGTCTTTGTGTAGCAGTAATATTAATTTAAATAAAGATGACAACATAATATTATACAACTATAAAGATGTCAGTTCGCCTATCAGAGCGTCAAGTCCAATTTCGGGTATCGAACCAATGCCACCTTCGACAGATGAAGAACCTTTTTCTGATTCTGGATCTTCATGGATTCCGGACACAGAAGAAGAAAATAAAATAAAAAGGAAAAGTAGTTCTTTAATAAACATCAATATTTCAGTGGCTAAGAAGAAAAAAAGAGTTAAGAGATTTGAACGAATAAACCCCATTTTGTCGAGTGACTCTGAAGATGAAACAGGTAATATTACAACAACTCGCGCTATTATTGAAACTCCTATTGACCAAGTTTCACCAGTTAACCGTGATAGAAGGATCATGGAACACAATATCACAATCGCTGAGACAACAGATTCAGAAAAAGTAACAGGAAATAAGGAAAAAGAAATCTACAGATGGAAAAATACTAATCAAACAAACTGGAAAAGAAATAAAGAGTTGGAGAAGAAACGAAAATGTTTGCCATATAAGAGTAAAACTGGAAAGTTTCTTGCAGCTAAACTACCTAAAAGTCCTAAATGCAGCCAAAATTGTCGTCAGAAATGCACAGAAAAGTTTACACAAAACGAGCGTGAGAAACTTTGCAAATCCTATTGGTCTATACAAGATTTTAAGCTGCAAAAAGAGTTTTTGCTTAAGCGCATCATCATTAAGCCAGTGCAGACTATAAGAAAATCTGTACCGATCGAAAAACAAAGAAGTTCTAGCAGAGAATACGGTTTCTATAAAAATAAGACTGTATTTGAACGAGTATGCAAGAAATATTTTATGTCCACTCTTTGCGTTTCTAGTGGTCCAATCGAAACTGCAGTAAAACATGTGGATGATCATGGTGTATTTACAAAAATGGATAATCGTGGCAGACAAGCGCCTGCAAACAAAACTCCTAGAGAACAGATACAAGAGGTAAAAAATCACATTGAAAGTTTTCCTGTAATTGATTCCCATTACTGTAGAAAAAAAACAACCAGGAAATACTTAGAACCTACCTTGTCAATATCAAAAATGTATGATTTGTATGTGCAGAAAATGAAAGAAAGCAATAAAGTGCCAGCAAAACTAAACATTTATAAGAAAGTGTTTGGTACAGAATACAATTTAGCGTTCTATCACCCCAAGAAGGATCAATGTAGCATTTGTAACAATTACAAAAAAGATAAAACTAATATAAATATTCAAAATGAGTATACTCAACATATAGAGCGAAAAGAGGCATCTTATAGATCTAAAGAGCTGGATAAAAAGAAGTCGGGAGAAGATAAATCATATTTGTGTGTCACCATGGACTTGCAAAGTCTACTGCAGATTCCATCGACTGCAGATAGTCAAATGTATTATTCCAGAAAATTAAATTTATATAATTTATCTATTTATGAGTTTAAACCTCCACAGAACGACGCTCACTGTATGATCTGGACGGAAATAAACAGCAAAGGAGGCAGTGTTGAAATAGCATCTGCTATACATTTATGGATTAAGAATCTCCCAGAGGTTTTAACGCACGTCACCATTTATTCCGACACGTGCTCGGGACAAAACCGAAATCAGTACATAGCAGCATTTTTATTGTACTTAGTACATACGCATGAGACAATCAAAGTATTAGAACAGAAGTATCTAGAAAGTGGTCATAGTTTTATGGAAGTAGATTCAATGCATAGTGCCATAGAAAAAGAAAAAATGTACACAGACACGTATTCTATAATAGATTGGAAAGAAATTATGCTACGGGCAAGATCAAAAAGACAAAATAAAAATGTAACTCCATATAATGTAACTGAATTATCATATCAAGACATGATTGATGTAAAAGCACTTGCTTCGAAAATAATTAAAAACAAAACTATAGCGGAGAATGGGGAGAAAGTGTGCTGGTTGAAAATAAAATGTCTTAGATTTGAAAAAGAATTACCTGGTTTTATTAAATACAGATACGATTACGATGGGCCATATAACTTACTAAATACTCTTTGTAAACCAGGGAGATCGACTAGGAGAACTCCAAACTCTGAAATGCCAACTATAAATACTGAAGATCTTCCCCGGGCATATAAACAATGTCTTCCTATAACAAAACAAAAAAAGAAAGACCTTTTACAGCTCTGTAAGAAAAATATAATTCCTAAAGAGCTTCACGGCTGGTACGAAAGTTTACCATGTTCATACGAAGACCAGGGTCCATCACGCTCCACTGATTCATCTGAAGTCGATGAGTAAGCTTATTTTGGCCCCTTGCTCTACATATTGCTGAAAACTAAACTAAACTTTTAAACCCTAACAGCATGAGTAAAATGATTTTACAATAGGGTTTTTACATTGTTAAATTAACGTAATGTTTATTTTTAGAGTCATGTTTTTAAATACATTTGTTATTTAATTTTAAATTATACTTTTTTTTGTGATGTGTTTGCTCTTGACTCTAGTCTTGGTCAGAGATGACAGAGACAAAGTCTACGATGGAGCGAGCTTACCCAGAAGGAGCCTGTTCACTCGTAACTTTGAAGGGATTTACGCTGTGTTTGATTAGGTACAGCCATTTCAATTGTTTTGAATTTAAATTATGTTTTATTTTGTTATGAAAGTATTTTTAGTTCTAAGTAAATTGATATTAGAATAAGTTGTTGATTGGTGTACTCAATGTACCTGATTAGTGTCATATTATTTTTTGAATTTTGAGTTTTATTTAAGTGTTGTGTTTTACTTACCTTATTACGAAATATTTTTTTAGTTGAATTGAGTCGTTTGAAAGTTTTATAATGATTGCTGTACCACAGTTTTGGTGTTCATTTTTTAGTTGAATACTGACCTATGGCTTAGGTGCTAACAATTTTAATTTTTTGAGTTTTAATACAGAATAGTATTATAGTACTATTTTAATTATGTTTTGATTTGATACAAACTTATGTTTTTTAGTTCTAATTGATACCTATTTTAAGTTTTTCATAGTTTTTTTACTTACTACTTAAGTACGTCTTTTATAATTAGGTCTGATTTTAGAGCCATAATGTTATTTTATGGGTTCAAATTATTTTCTGTTTTGATTTGAAAGAATACTTTAAGTTAATTTGTTTCCACTTGTTATAATTGGTGTAATTTTGTTTATATTTTTAAGTTTGTGGTAAGATAAGTATCTGATTACAATACACTTTTTCTAAATTTTATTGTACTTTTCTATTTCTTCCTGAATATAACTTTATTAATATCATAAAACAACTTGTATTTTATATGAGACCAATAATAGTTAAAAAAATATCGAAGTAATAATAACGTACAAAGCCACTAAATTTTACATTTCAAAATATTTCGAGTTTGATAAATTCAATAAATGCATATATTTCACCAAATTTTACTCTACCAAATGTATTTAGTTTGTAGGAAAACTAAATAAATAGCCGAAATAAGTAGATATTTGTAGTACGTTATAAATAACAGTTGTGGCAAAATTAAACAACTTGATTTTTTTTGTGTTATTTAGTTATAGTTAAAGATTGAGTTCAGTTTGTTAAAGCATAATGTAAAAGGTAATCAGGTCCACAAAATATCAAATTACCGACAGTAAAATTGTCTCACATTTTTTAACAAATGTACATTAACTGAAAAAAAAAAACACTAAATCGCGTTTATCTCAGAACTACAAAATCAGAGTTATTTAGTTTTCCAACTACGGGGACGATATTGTAAATAAGAATATAATATGTAATAAATATTTATGTATATTTATAAGAGCTTTTATGAAAATTCGAATGTAATTATGTTATATTAACATTTTCTTATTATAATTCTCTAAATTTATTTGGGAGAAGGGGAAAATATATTGTTTTTTTTTTATAAAGTAAAAGGGACAAACGAAAACACAATCAACCTGTTGGTAAGTGCCATATTTTCTCGATTAAGAATAAAAATAGTACTGAAGACTAAAATGGAATGTCTCGTTATCATTCAAGTGTCACCGGTTCTCTAAATTGTATGGTCAATGAAATATAGCAGCATTAAGTTGATATTTTAAGATGGAATTATGTGAGATATCTTTGTGTTTGTGTGTTCCTTTCACGGTTTAACCGACCATTCGTGCTGCAGCGAAAATAATGCTTCGGCGCGGCTCTTTCACGCAAAAAAAAGCAGCTGCTGTGTTTTGTATGGTGTGTATAGAGAACCAGAGACCATTTTTACTGGAAACGAGGCATTTCATCTAAGTCGCCAGGGTTGACAACGCATCTCATTTTGATTTTTATACGTGAATAAATGTGTATATGGGCCATAACATCCACTTACCATGTGAAGGGCTGTATGATTGTTTTCCACCGTTCTATAAAAAAGTAATCCGACCACTAAGTCGGGTGATCATCATAAATTTGACAAGGAGATTTTATAACATAAATGGATATTTGCCTTTGAATCTTATTGAATTATAATGATTTTGCATTATAGTCCTACGAGTGTCTCGTGTGTCTTTTAAAAAATATATTTGAATGAAAATATATTAAAATATTCAACGAAAATAATTAAGGAAGGGTTCACATAATGATTTCTTATATTTACGCGAACACTACACATTTAAATAAAACTAATTTTACGGATTTTTTCGCGTATATTAACTTATTTTACTTTCCCGACGTTTCAAGCACTTTACAGCAGTATCATGAAGTCTTGCAGTTGTATGCTTGCCAAGCATACAACTGCAAGACTTCATGATACTGTAAGTTCATACTGCGTAGATCGGAACAAAAATTAATAATTTTTAATCTGGAGGTAGCCGTGGTTAACTATGACATTGGGACGTCATACACCTCAGTCCCCCCCCGTGACCATGGGTGCTGTAAAGTGCTTGAAACGTCGGGAAAGTAAAATAAGTTAATATACGCGAAAAAATCCGTAAAATTAGTTTTATTTAAATAAGGAAGGGTTTCTTTTCAGTCACACGATGGATTACACAATGGAGGACAATTTATGGTGCCGGATTGATGCAACGTGACAAAAAATATTCTCATCCAATTTATGGACTCAGCACATGTGTTGGAAGGATTGCTTGTTAGGAGCAAATTGGGAGCCAGTGCTTTAATAATAGCTTCAATTTTGAATAAAGCCATCGTTTGTTAAGACCAGTCACATCAATAAGACCAAAGTGTAAAATATTTTTACGGAATTACTTCAATTTTATCCATACATTACAGTCTATTAAAGTTCACAGCTGAACATGGACCTCCCATCTATTGGCATCTATCCTCGTAAGTTGACATAATTGCTACGCTTGGTAGGCGGGATGGCTACCGCAGTTTTTTTTTTATTATTTTGAAGATTTTTAAAGAAGCTGCTCCATTGAGTCCATCGTTGTTTTAGTTTCCCACTTTTTTAACGGCTTGGATAATTTTGAATGCACTGCAATGAATGCGTCGTTCTACAAATTGTAAAAAATATGTCGTACAAGGAGCTTTGTTAATTTATGGTCGAACTTCACTTAAGGTAAGTAGTTTTACCATTTAAATTATTTGAATATTTTCGAAGATTGATTTTGAGAAGATGATTTTTAGTTTTCAACCAAGCAGAGAGAGAGGGGATCTCCAGATCCTATCTCAGCTGCTATCAACCTTCGATACCTCTTCCGTGCTGCCACACTAAGCTTATAAGGCCTAGTTAACTTTTTCTCTTCCCCTCCCTGATTTGTTTCTGAATGTAGTTCGGCGGCAGACGTGTCCTCTACTTCTCGGCTCGTCCCAGATTGGGGCGTAGAGCTTCAGGATGTTGAAGAGGCTAAAAGAGCCTTTTCCAGACCTACAGTCAGTTTCGGAGCAGTCTTGTTCCAATGAATCCTCAAGCACCCATTTTATATGGGTTACCAAAAATACATAAAGAACATGCTCCTATTCGTCCAGTTGTCTCATATATTGGTGCACCAGCTTATTTCCTTGCTAAAAAATTAAACTTCCTCCTTCGACAGAAATCTGGATTCAACCCCACTTACAGCCTAAAAAATGGCTTAGATCTCATTTACAAAATAAAAGATATTCGTATTCCTCCTAAATCCATATTGTTATCTTTAGACGTTGATAGTCTTTTCACAAACGTCCCATCCCCGGACTGTTTGCATATACTCGCAGATCTCTTTCATAAACGTCGTCTACATCCCGGGGAAACAAATGATCTTCTTAACTTAACCTCTCTCTGTATGAAACAAAACTATTTCCGGTTTGATAACCGTTTCTATCTACAAAAAGAAGGGTTAGCTATTGGGTCCCCTCTAAGTCCCCTTATGGTGGACATTTTCATAGATAATTTCGAAAAACAACATATAGTTGTCATACAAAATATCTTATATTACTATCGATATGTAGACGACATAATTATTTGCTGGACTGGCACAAGGAGACAACTGGATGTTTTCCTCAATAAAATAAATAGAGTCCATGACAAATTTAAATTTAAACTTGAATTGGAACAAGATTGTTCCCTTAATTTTCTCGACTTAACAATAACAAGAAAAGAATCGTCACATGTTTTCCAAATTTATCGAAAACCAACTCACACCGACACGGTCATCCCCGCGTTATCGTATCATCCGTGGCAACATAAAGTAGCCGCTTTTTATTGTTACATTAACCGTTTGTTCACTGTCCCATTAAGTAAAGAAAATTATTTAAAAGAACTTAATATAATTTATCAAATAGCGGTCTCTAACGGTTATTCGAAAAATCTCATTAAAAATTAATTAAAAAGAAACAAAAGCATGTTGTTCGCAACTCTCTGTACGCGGTTCAACCTCAAAGTGTTCATCGATATGTGAGCAGTTTGACCTACTTAGGCCCCATATCTGAAAAAGTAGCTAATACTCTTCGACAAAATAGCGTTTATGTGGCGTTCAAAACAAACAATTCTCTTAGAAATATCTGTAATAATAAAGATAAGTTGGATATTGGTCAAAAGTCAGGTGTTTACAAACTTGTTTGTGACGAATGCCACGCCGCTTACGTGGGTCAGACTGGTCGCAATTTTGAGACACGTTATAAAGAGCATTTATCCGCGTACAGGAATTGCAATCCTGAAAAATCCTATTTTGCCAAACATCTTTTGGACACTGGACACAACCTAGCCAACGACCACTCCTTTAAAGTCTTACATACGTGTAATAAAGGGCTGCGGCTGTGTGTGTTGGAACAGTTAGAGATATTAAAAAGTAATAATAGTACCGTTGCACTGCTGAATGAACAAACAAATGTTACTAACTCACCTCTCTTAAATATCTTTAAGCCTGCTCTCTAATAATAGAGAGCCTCGCAATATGGTCGTTTGTCACCCTCACGGTAATCAGCGTTTGGTTGCGTGGTTGGAGGGTAGGCGGGCGTTGCGCGGCGGTTTGTTTTTAATTTTACAAACGGCTGCGTAAGTCCAGCGGTGATTGGTCGCATGTTTTATCGTGTTTTATGCATGACGCAGTCGCTCGCTCCTTAAGTATAGAGCGGTTGCGTCATCGGTCTGTATAAAAGGCAGTTGTTTTGGCTGTTCTTTACAAAGAAGCTCATCTGGGTGTGCATTAAAATCTCCTAAAACAAATACAGATTCAATGTTGTTGTTTTGCACTTTAGCAGCTATTTCGCCTAAACATTCTACATACGACACAAAATTTTCAGATGAATTAGTAGGCATTTAAACTGAGAAAGCTAGCATTGAACGACTCATAACACAAAGCTTAATTACAATTATACGGTCACTCGTGCACGGTATTACAGACACATTCAAATTTCTAGCTATTCCATAAAAGAGCCACCCTACCATATGGTCCCCCTCGCAGTAGTGCCGCTGACGTATCAACCGCTGACTTGCCAAAGTAATTGTAAGCTTTATTTACATTGCTCAGTTCCTGAATTTCATGGGGCAATAGCCATGTTTCCTGCAGCGCAATAATATCAGCTCTTTGACTCATTGATCTGACACAGCCCATTGACCTTTGAAGAGATTTACAATTGAAAGGAATAAAAGTTGTACCATCCATACTAATTATGATTTAGTTTAACCACTGGTTAATCCAGTCCCTCTGTTTACTTGCCTTCTGTGAAAGTCATCAAAGCGGCGGAAGGAAATCCCGTCTGGCCACAAGTCACAGTTTAGGAATAAGTTCAATTATGCTTAGGAACGAAAGCCTAGTATGAACTGTAGTCCCTTTGCTACTTAGTTTTTATTTCTTTTAACCTCACTTGAATGTTAATTTTATTCTTTATGCAACTAATGATGTTAAATTTATCCAGCAAATTGGTATCGCCTCGCTTATTCTTAACAAAGTTTGTACATACAAAATTGTTCATGTAGCGCCATTGATCACATTATGTACTTCTTTTTTTAACTGAAAAACTTTTCCATATTTACATGATTATCCTAAAAACTCACAACTTCATTTCGAGTTGTTATTTAGTACTTATTTTAACAAGCTAGTAACATTGATATGATCAAATGTCACTGGGGGATGTTTCTGCAGATCACGAACAACAAAAATTGACATGTTCTTTGGATCAACTTCTTTTATTGTAGTAATTATATCTTCTAACTCACGTAAAGTTTTGCCTTCCCGTTTGCCAGTAACAACTTTCTTCTTTGTTTTAAGGGAATTGTAAAGAAGATTCTTCGCTGTAAGTGAAGCTGTCTTTCGCCTCTGGGTTGAACGCCGAAGAACACAGTCGAATTATTCCTTCCCGGTCCATCACATCACATTTGTTTTGCATAAGTGACTAACATTTTGTTAATTACAATATTGCAACTAGCGCACTTCAACACGGCGGAGGTTATTGACCTCACCGGACTGGACATTTCTAACGCGTATTCACATAACGACGCACAAGCGATGACAGACTTCACTCACTGATAAAAGGTGGCTTTTCGACATTTTGGTAAAATAGACCTTATAAACAATATAACAATGTTTAAAAATAGCTTTAGATACTGCTTTTGTTAGTATTTTTCTTACTTATTTAGTTTTTGTGATAATATGGTTATAAAATTAAAAAAGTAAGTACATTAATTTAAACCTTATTTTAATTTCAATACTAAGTTAAATAACGTAAGATGTCTTCACTAGTCTTAAATAACGTATTTACTTATTTTGGATGTAAACGTATAGTATTATTGAACTTTAATTGATTTGTGTTTTAGTTTATACAATTACATTGATGAATACAGTCTTAATTGTACGAGTCTAAAAGAGAGTATATCCAAACATACGTTAATTAAGTTAAGAATATAAATATAAATATTTTACTGAATGCTATTTCAAGATTGCCACTAAATGGTAGCGGCAAAGTTTTATGGAGGTACAAACGAACACCAACATACGTCTTGTCGAAATATTGTATAGAAATCATACTTTTCAGTTAATGGAGAAATATAAACTAATTTTCAATGTGATGAAATAATAACATAATCTCAATTCAAATTTATTTAGAAACTTACTTTATGAACTACCAAAATCTGAAGATACCTTAACCCTTCTGACAGTGATTTTTTTTGTAGGATAGGGTGACAAACGAGCACACAGTCCACCTGATGGTAAGTGGCCGCTGTGACCCATAGACATCTACATCTATCCTCAATAAAGAATAAAATGCAGATGCGTTGTCACCCGTGATGACTAATATGGAATGCCTCCTTTCCAGTAAACAGGGTCTCCGGTTCTCTACACTCACCATACGAAACACAGCAGTGTTAAGCTGCTATTTTACGTTGGTATTCTGTGAGAGCGTGGTACTTCCCAGGTCGAGCCGACCCATTCGTGCTACAACTATACTACTAATATAGCTGCGGCATGGCTCTACCACGTAAAGAAACATCAAGATTAATGAGCCAGATAAAATATATTTAATTACTCATTTGGTATACCATTTTTTCTACATTGCAATTAATAATGTAACATAAACTATACTAAATTATATTAAAAGTAAGTTTTGTGTGTGTGTATGTGATAACTTTAAATTTATAGACTTATTTTGTATTTATAGTCTAGCTTTTTACCCGAGGCTTCGCTCGCGTGAGTTTGAATTTAGGAACATCATTAAATGCTGTTTAAAATTCGAATACTTTTAGAGTCACCTTGGTGTCTGTGGCTCTATGTCCGTCAAAGATTTTTTTTAAATTCTTAAAGACTATTAGACATAGGTGATAGATATTTGGCATAGATTTAATATGTTACAGGAGCACGTGAATATATATGTCTAGAAACACCTACTATTTTTATATCGGACGTGTCTTCCGACGTATCAATAAGAATGATGAATTTCAAGGTCTTCTATCAATTTACGGTATAATGTTTATTTTAGATATTTTATGCATATCACACGTCCTATTTAATATTGATTGGCACCATAAAATAGATGTAGATAAATTTAAGTTGAAATACAGATATGTCTGCCGTATAAATTACAGGAAATATCTGTACTACAAATTAATGTGTATACCGTAAAAGGTTTACGCATTATGCATATTACAACTCTTGTACTATTGCCTGCTTTCTTAACTGCGGTTTTTCTTCATTTTCTTTAACAGTGGTTTACTGAATAGGCTTCTATTATGGTTTGCTTTGATATCATCAACACTCTTATAGCCTATCAA